>OY728163.1:1230153389-1230753389 GCA_963277665.1 Viscum album | reverse complement strand
AAACACTAGTGTAGATAAATCCTTTTTCAATTAAATCATCTAGTTATTTCCTCATTTATACTAATTCCACTTCGACCATAATATAAGGATTCTATAGCACTATTATTTCACCTAAATTAAATGAATAGAATAATCAAGTTCCCACTTTGGAGGATATCCAGGATAATCCTATGAAAATATATCAATGTATTATTTCAAAATAGTTATATCCTCGATTTTATTATTTCATTCCTCAATAATATATATTGAGCTATTATCCTCCCCAATAATTGCAGTCAATATAGCTACTATGCGTGGATCTAGATAATAATTGTATTGTAATGTTTCTCCTCTAAAGATAATGGATTCTATACCATCCTCACAAATTATAATTTTCCTGTTCATGAAATAGATTTTTCAATCATATTTTAAAATACAATCCATTATAAATATTATGTCAAAGTCAAAAACTGGTGTGATTATAAAAATAGTAGATAAATTATATTTATATTTTATTATAGAGACTACGTGACAAATATTTGTTGCAATAAGACTTCCATTAGGGGTTTTGACAAACAAATCCCTTAATAAGAAGAATCAAAAATATCAAATTTTTAACAAAGTCTGGGCAGATATAATGGAATGTGATGATCCAAAATCAAATAAATTATTGTCTAAGTTTTATGAAATGATTATTTTATCATCCAACACATTATTAGGAACTTCAAAATCAATAATTAGTATTAAATAAACATAGTCTTGGACCATTGGACTTCAACAGGGAATGCCTCCTTGATATTTAGGATTATCATTTTCATAATATCTCATTAACTTACAATTGTAGCATTGAACATTGGTAGCATCATTATTTCCATTTAAATCTCGAGATTGGTGGCCTCTTTTTTTACAATTGTAATAGACTCCTTTTCCTTTTTAGTAGGATATGGGGTGTTTCTTTCCATATGTATCACATGTTAGAATACTCCCCTTCTTATTATAACCTTTATTCATTATGTCCTCTTCCACCCTCTTATTCTCTTTCTTTTCTTTAAATTCAAATTATATAGAGAATTATTTCTCTTTCTTGTTCTCAGAGGGGACTATATATTCATATGATGAGAATATTTGGGAAACTAGTTCCCTTTATAGGAATGGTTTTAAACTATAAATTAATTTATCAATATATCTCATCATATTATGTATGCATTCCTCAACATGGCTTGATAGCCTTAAAAAATTGGTTTCACGCTTTAAAATATTTTCATCCTCATTTTGTTTCAAAATGAATAATTGCATCTCCATATATGAACAACATTCTAGAGGAAAATATTCTACTACGAATATTTCTTTAAATTCATTCAATTAAATATATTCTATTTCTTACTCCTCCTTTTTATTTTGAATTAATGACCACAATTGATCAACATCTCTTACTAAACGATAAATTTCGATGACAACCTTGTCCCATTCAATACATCCCATAGTGAGAAATATCTTTTCTGGGGAACTTATCCACTAGTCAGCTACAATTGGGTTTTTAGTCAAATTTTATGATGGAGGTTGTTGCGATATAAAGCTATCTAACATTTCACCTCTATGTTATTGTTCAGGATGATCTATAAGGGTAAGGTTATAGTTCATAACCTCAGTCATTTGTCCCAATATTTGATATATGTTATTCATCACCAGTCGTGGCTCCAATAGTAGGATCATTATATTTTATGGAAGTAAAATCCCTACATGGGATGCTTGAGTTCCTGAAATTTCCATTACATTAAATACAAACCATTTCTAAATAATTGAATACTCTAGATTAGGTTATTAGTCAAAATGTATAATATCAACTTTTAAAAATACTTAGAATAAATTGAAATCCATTTCATAGCTAATATCATAATCATAAACATGATTTCATTGAGGAAAATATTAAAATTAATTCCTTCATAAGCATATGTAATGTAAAAGTGAATTATCCTAAGTATATCCCCTAAGATATTCAAACCAGGTGTGCAGTAAGGAATGTTTTCATATACTAGGATACCTCAGGTCAAGCCGAAAACTCCTTGTCAGAGTAGTTACTCCTAGGTAGTGAGAGAACCAATTCCACAGGTAATATCTAGATAGTGGTTTATTTTATAGAATTATCCGCGAAATCGATTCCTTACCAAAATTCCTGGATGTTCTGGTATGTTTATCATCAATTACTATCATAGGTTTTTCCAAAATCCAAATTTTCTAAATATCATTTCTTTATTTTAAACGAAACTTCCTCTAATACCAACAATAAGAAACCGACCCCAGTTGCCTAGATTTGGAGACTTATTTTATTAAAATGGAAAATAAATAATAATTCATATCCTGAAGGAAATAATTTTTTATTAGATTTGTAAAACAATATATATACATAATTTTAACATTTCAACATGATAGGAAATTCAACATATCATCTTCTTTTTAATCCCACATAAACTCCATGATTATATTTGAAATTAATTCATTATATTCATCTTAACCACCAAGAAAAAATTATAACATAAGAATGGGGTGTACTCATAATCTCACTACAGGTATACAATGTAAATATTCATAAAAATAAAAACTAGACATGTGGAATATATGTAAACACATCCCTTTAAAAATTATTCTTGAGAAAAATATGGAAGGAATGAAAGGTGAGTAAATAAGGCCATATAATTGATCATGAGAGAATGAAATATAATAATTGATATTATACTACTCTAACAATAATTTTTTTATCAATTTATAATAAAATAATTATGGAATTTATAATTCTGGACATCTGAAACATATTGCTAAGGCCTCACCCAAGGCGTCTGAAAATTCTAGGGTAAGGCCTCGACCAAAACCGAATGTGTTTATGTCTCACGGAACCTACCAATGCATAGGGGGCTATAGAGGCCCCACCCATCACATTATAATTATAATTCATGCCTCATATAAATGCAGTTATTCATAAAAATCATGAACATTGAAAATAACTGTCCCAAATATATAGACATATGAAATAACAATTTTGAGTAGTATAGTGAATGGTATCAAGATTGCACACCCACTATAATACTTATAATAATCCATATAATAAAATATGTTAGATGATAAACATAATATATTATACTAAATACAATATGAAATTAAAAATAGGTGTTTAATTAGACAAAAAAACTCTAATAAAATCATAGAGGTATTTTTTTAAAAAATACAGTTATTCATTGAAATGATGATTTATTTTGGAAATTTTGTTACATAAAACAAGAAATGAACTAAGGAAGTTTTTCATGATGAAATTAGTGTTTCTGAAAAAATAATTTTGGATTAAATTATATGATATATTGTACTCTAAAAAGGTATGAATTTGAGAAGTACATGTGAATCAGGCTTGTTTATCAAAAAAGAATTGAGAATGTTAATTATAACACATTTATCTCCCTATAAAATAATGGTGGATTTTGATTGGTAAACATATATATTAAATTAAAACACATCCTATGAGGAGTATATAATAATTATTAAGAATTTAATTTGGATTATGTGAGATTAATAGTATCAGAAATGTAAATGGAGGTTTGGGTAGAAAACCCTTACCGTATTTCCGAATATATTTTTTACCCTGTGTATAATGATATGGATAATTAAATTAAATCAATTAATTATTCAATTAATAACCTTATTTAAATATATATATTTAATTATAGTTTTATAAAGTTTATTTTTGTTCTTATTGATAAGATATAACATTGAATTACAACGTTCTCGAGTGTTCGTATTATTGATCTCATGATCAGTTCACTTGATTATAAGAGTATGGAGATCATGTGGAATGGATGTAATTCTAAATAATTGAACATAAATATAATTATGGAATATATAATATGTTTAATTGTTGTATATATATTTTTTTACATGGAATTATGATGATTTATTATATAGAACATTACTGATATACATTTAGATTATTTTGGTGATATTTCGATTGATAGAGACATGTTTGTCATATGAATAAGTAAAAATGAATATATACTAGTTCTGGAACATTGAATAAAATAAAATAAATATATTATGATATATTTCAACGATAAAATGGTTTCATGTCCTGAATTGATGATGGTAATATAAATTGAAAATCCTTCATCCTTCAATGCGATAAATTAATACATCTCAGAAAATGGTTTAATTGTTTGTATATAAGGTGGGTAAATGAGATATGATTATTAGTAATTCTGGTATCATAACAGAATTATAGTATATATATGTTACTAAAGTAATCATAACTTTTGGATTAGGTTATTTGTGGAGTGGAAAAAGAAAAGAAAGGGACTTGAAGGAAGAAATAGATATTGAGAAACCCCTTACAAAAATTTGAAGCCTAACAACATCACATAAACAATCCATAAAATATGTTTATGATAAAAAAATGGGTCTCTAATAATTTATAAATAATATCGAAATTACGGGCAATATGTAATGAAATATCCCAACATAATACAATGAAAATTAAAAAGAAATAACATAAAATTGTAGCTTGTAAAGAGGATGGTGGTAGATTCCCTTACCTTGTTGATTAAATGCTTAAACATGAAAGTTGGGAACATTGGAGCTTTATAAAACATTGGTGGGAATAATAAAAAAGTAATACTAGAAAATATTCCAGGATAATTATTATGAAATGAGTGTAATGGAATAAAAGTGTGGGTATTTATAACAAAAGTGAGTTAATTTTTTTATTAATTTTTGAGGACACCTATGGAGTTGTTTATTTAAAATCATGGGATTTCCCATGGTATTTTCCACATGGTAATCCTCATATCATATTTTAATGTACAGTAGTTTACCAGATTTTTATATTAATTATTACATCATTATGATGTCCTTAAACATACCAACAAATAAATATTGTATTCTTACATTCATGAAAAAATAATGTATTTTATAAATTATACAAAAAAAATTCATAAACTAATATCGATGTATGAAAATAAAAAAGGAAATTTGTTTTATCAAAATTTATATATGAATATGATAATTTTAACTTTTATCTTTGGAAATTCTTATTTATTAAAAATAAAAACGTGCATAAACTGTATAGTAAAATGCATGATAAAATTTTCGACTCATAAAAAATAAAATTATTTTATCAATTTTAATTAAAGAATAGAGTTTTGATATGATTATTTTATTATTAAAAATATTAATAAAACATTTGGTTTAAATAATAATTTTAATCTCTCTGAAATTTAAAATTATTTCTAGAAAAATCAATTAATCAAATTCTTCACATTTTTTACAAAAACTAAACTCAAAACAGAAATGATAGAATAACAATTTTATGTATTCATTATCATGTGAGTGTACTATTCCATAAGTCATATTTCTCTTTATAAGGTTAATTTATGACTCATCAAGGTATGTTATTATTCAGAAAAAATCAATTTTGATCCTATTAGACTGTAAATATACTACTGAATGCAACTGTGTAAGTCATTTTATCGAAATTCATATCACAGATGCAGGAAAAATAATTATATAAAAAAGGTTTTAACTATACCCTAAAAACAAATTGTTTTATCTCAGGGGATAAATGTTTCAATCATTCTATTTATTTTTAGAAAACTGTGGTTTTACTAATATAATTGATTAATTTACATAGAATTTAGAAAAAATCATTTATTATCAACATTGTGTATCCTTTAAAACTATTTGTGGTTATTTTATACAAATAAAAGGGTGTGAAATATTCAATAAATTCATTAATTACTTGATAACTATATGGTCTTAATTATGTCATATATATTTTATATAATTATTCCCTGAGATTCTGAGTAAGGGTAGTCGGTATTTCCTCTAACATTTAAACAGTTTTGTTAATGTTTTTATTAAACATTATTTAGATTACCACCTAGAAGAGTGAATGAGCTCATTATTGAGCTAATTGAAGGTATACTTACAATATATATTCTATACAAAATCGTGATTATTTTGTTGAAGGGTTCCATATGAAAAATTATTTCTCTTATGGGTTATTCCACATTATTTTTCAATATGGTCAGTGTGTTTCTATATTTTGATATTGATTACTGAAGGGTAAACCAGTTGAATGTTATGAACCATTATCCAATTCATTTAATGTATGTTTTATTTTATCAATTGATTGTATCTAAGTGTTTTTATAATAATGTTCATAGATCAAGAAATTATAATTTTCATATGAGTCCTTTTTAATTCAATATACAACTTTTTATAGTAGGTATGACATGTCTGAGTATCCCATGATACTATATGGTTTTATGAAAGCACCAAATGAATTATTTTCATCTAATTAATGGGATAATTCATATATATATTTATATATGTAGTCTTTTATATTAAAACATTTCAATGTAATTCTAGTTTAATATTATTCAAATGGGTAATATGAATTCCATAATTAGGATCCATTTTTTCACCATAATAGAATTCCAATTACATACTAAGAACAAAATTTTTAGATTTTTGATCAATATCATGTGATTCTTATAGAAATTTATATCATATAGAATAATAATTATAAACCTATGAATGTTTTTATATGGATTATTTTTGGTGACATAATTACATATCTATAGATTGTAGATTCCTTGGCTATATAAGAAACAATTAAAGTTTCATTCATAAATTACCCCAATTTTTAGTGCTGATTAAGTCCATAGCCAGGAAAAGGGTGCAATTTTAGTGATTTTATATTTATGGGACATTATTTTACAAACTAAATTGGTGTTTGAATATTATTTTAATGGTATCTTTATCCAACCAATGTAAAAAAATTACCATGTATTGATAAAAATTAAGAGCTATAATTGGGGTTTTTTGTATGAGTTATGTGAGAATACAATACAGATTCAAAATAATAGATACTACATGAGATGAAAAAATGGAACATTTTCTCGACTAAATTTATTGGTCTATACACAAAGATGAAGAATCCATTATTTTCTTTGTGATTGGTTTCAATTTTATATCGACTACAAGGGACTAATGGTTATATTTTTAAGGAAATATTTCAACCTTAATAATAGATGGTGGGTATTGTATCTCCCCCACGTGACATTGAGTTACAATATACCCATGTGAAATATAATTTAATGGTTGATGTTATTAGTGGAAAAAATTAGGCCTAAGCTGTAACACCCCTAGCTTCCACGATACACTTCTCATTGAATAATACCGTAGCATGTGTTGTACGCAACTTCGCGTTCTGACACACCACAACCAATCAAACTAGTCATTATGAATAGTAATATCCACATTTTGAAATTATATAAATTTCAGCTTTCAAAATTGACTTCGTTTTTGGATTTGGAATATCAAAATTAGCTTAGTGTGATTTTTTGGTATTTTTCTGAAAACTTTCAATTTCTTATGAATTGTGAAAAACAATGAGTTATAGTTTAAAACCAAATTTTTATTTAAATAATTAATTATTTATTTAAAATTTATTTTAGGTATAAATAGATACAGAATACCTATATATGTTCAATGTAATTCATTAAAGTCAGTTTATAATAATTTTAGATATATAAAAAAAATTATTGAACTTTTCACCGTCTTTTACCCACCACCTTGGAAAATTTTAAAATTCACATAAAATATAATTTTACCACTTCTATGAGTGGAATTTCAAAAATCTGAGAGACACAGTTGATATCTGTAAGGAAAATGTGGTTCAATAAGATGAATTTAATATTTGGTGAATAGTAACTTTTTTACTTTTATTAGCACGATTAAATGTAAATAGGGTAATTAAGGAAAAAATGATATTATTATTACCATAACACATGTCCTAATTCTATTGGATAAGTATAATTCGACAAAAAACAACCTTAGGAATGAAATATGAACCTCTTTGGTCCACTTGGATTAGATTAGGATATTTATTATTATTTAATTCAAAGAAGAGTCAAAAGTGGTAAAATCAATGTTTTATAACTAAAATATTTTTAATATAGGTTTATACATAAGAAAAAAAACTATAAATATTCATTATAAATATAATGATATGTCCTAAATAATGGTATTTTATTTATATTTTTTAGATATTAAACAATTTAATTTATTTTTGACAAAATGAAGATGTAGTAATTACCTAATTAAGGAAATATTAAAATAATTGATATTATAAATATCCAAATAAATGTAATTTGATTATTTTTATGAATTAAACTAATTTTATAAGTTAATAAGACATATTAGGGTTTATTAGATGATTTTCTTTCAACGTATTAATGCAGCTATAAATTTAGAAAAAACAAAATACCAAATAGTGTCAAAATTGGCATAAAAGTGTTTTTAAAACAAATATTATATTATTAATTGTTATTCTATTCCTAAGAATATAAGTTTAGTCAAAAAGAGTTATATAATGATAGGTGTATCGTTAATGAACAACTTGGTGTTATCTTGGAATTATATAGTAATCTTATGAACCATATAATATAAAAATACAATGAGACATGGTAAATGTCAAGCTATTTAACTAAGAGTTAAATCTTAAAGGTAAAGTTAATATAGTGACCCAAACATGTCTAAAACTTATTGGTTGAGTGGTTTTCGACCCATATACACCTTATAATTTAAATAATATATTTTTAGCCATTAGAAATAAAAACTGAGTTTATTATAAAATAATATTTCTAGCTTTTTCAAAGTTGCCCCTCACCCCTCTAATAAAAAGGCACCCCCATATCTCTAATTACCACCTTCAAAGCCATTTGGATTGGCCAAAATCATTCCAAATAGTCTCAAAAAAATCATCCCTTTATCCTAGAGGCCTTACTTTAGTCAGAATGCCGAACTAAAAATCCATTTTGATCAAATCAAAAGGAAGAACCTGAAGAAGAGGTAAATATTTCATCACCTCTTTCAACTTCCTTTCTTCTCCCACTTCCTTTTTCATTGTTATATATACTATAAAATAATAAATACATTATCTTATATATACGTTTTTGTTATTATAAATAAGGTATGACCATATTCATTGTTATTCCCATCCCTTGAATGACATGTCACCATACGTGCGTACGTACGACTTACCGTCTCCATGTCATGGTGTAATTATTATTCAATAAATTATTATTTGGATCAGTATAATAATTAAGTGTTATTGATGTAAATAATAAATATAACAAGATAATTATTATGTATATTTATGATATACCATCCCATTATATATCAAAAGAAAGATATTGTCGCTCGGGTGTACGTACGGATTACCGTCTCCACGAACACGATGATATTCATTCCCCATCATATCCATTCAAGACTAATTTTCATTAGATGATTAAAAATAATCTATAATTACATGATATAATTATTTATATTAATAAGATACGTCCCATCCATAAAAAATATGACTCACATAACACAAAATATATTGGAAAACGAATCTGTTAACACCCGAAAAAACGATAATACTAAGATATTATTAATAAAGAAATGCTGAAAGATCATATATGATATCATATTAATGTATATGATTCTTTAATAATTTAATAAAAATTATTTCACCATTATACATGAGTTTATCCTACCATTGACCACGGAAAATTACAAGTTAATGGTTAGTTTCATAATCTCTTCATTATTCGATGTTGGTTTTACGTAAGTATCCACTGGGACCTCTAAATCATTTACATCCATGTTTCTTAAAAATGTATTTCAAAACATTTTTACTATTTACTAGAAAATGGGGTAAAGAAATTTATACCCTTATTTTACATTATATGTTTTGAAAGGAATCTTTCAGTCAATTTCCAAACAACGTATTTTGCAAACATTTCTACAGTACTATGGTAATAATGTTTTTTAACTTATATGGAGGAAGAGACTATTTTCCTCTATTATAACGTCCTCAAATATTCCATTACAATCATATAATAATATTTACAAAAATAAATGTTTTCTTTTATAATTAATTTAATTTTAAATGATTTCAAAATAGAAAGAGATATTTCTCTAAAATGGTTTAGATTTCATCTATGTCAATATCCTCTGATGGATTTTATGTTTATTTGAAGTTGATTTATTTTGATACAAAACATCCATATTGTATTGATGTTTTTCTGATATGTTTGACTGTGGATGTGTTATTTTCATACCATTAATGGTATATAGATAATGTATTGACATTTCATATTTTAGTTATAATACGAATGATTATGTTATGTTTAAACCTATTCATATGAGGAATGCATTAGACTTAGTAAGTGATTGGTGGAGCATGATATAGCTCCTTGATGCATCAGTAAGTCTAATGAGACAAACTAGTGTCTTGGAACAATGACTTGACAAAATTTTATTTGTAGTCTTGGCACAAGGCATTGACTATGTGGTTATGAAAGTCTGGCATTATGTATTCCATCATTATGAAAGTTGAAATTGATATTTCATGTGATTATTAGACTAGTAAAATATTCTTGTAAATAGGTAAATGGAATTATTTGATTTTTATCTTTTCCATATTATGATGAAGATTAATTTTAAAAGGCTTTTGTTTTAGTATTATACGTTGTGTTAAATTATTATGCTTATTTATGAAAGTTTCCGCTATATTGTTATCCTTATTGAGCATCTCAGCTCACCCATTTCTATGTTTTATTTTTCCCAGGATAAGATAAGTATATTATGAATACCTACAAGGATAGTCTATGGGATCTCAGCTTTTCTATGGAAACAATGTTGTGGTAGTTTTCCATTTTATGATTTAATGTAAACCTTATGAATGTATATAGTACTTCCAAGGCTACTAACCTAATTGGTTTTTTGAGACTTGAAATTTTTTATTATTCTAATGATATGTAATAATTCACCAACTATGGGATTCTAGGGTCAGGGTGTTATAGTTGGTATTAGAGGAAGTTTAGTACAAACCTAGGAAACTATTTTTAGATAAACATTGATTAGAGCACATAACCCTAAGATAGACTATGATGATTAGTATATATGAACATATCGAATTTTGGTATTCTAGAAATTTTGTGAGTTTTCCAAGAAATGCATCCCTGTCTGGATATGAGCATGTAGAGGCGGCTCCGGCACAGATGTACCTAGGGTAAAACCCAAAAACACCAATTTGAGCTAGAATCGAACTAGAACTGGTGCACCACAATAGGGCATTGTTGCACTCTTGGATACGAAACACCCAAGGGATATGATTAGGATAATTCTCATTTTCATTGAAAACCATTATGAAGGGTTTATGAGTATATAATTCCCCAAGGAAATCATTTATTATGATTATGGATTATATCCATAAACTGTTTAGTATATTTTAAGTGTTTTACAAGTTTTGAATTATGTATTTGGATTCATTAAATATTCTAGTTTATGAAGTTGTTTAGAAATGGTTCCCAGTGGAAGGAATGTAAATCGAATCAATGTACGCACTCCATTTAGGGATTTACCTCCTACAAAAGATAATTATAGTTGAGCTAGGGACACAACTAGTTCTGATCATCAAATCACCATACTGGGACAACTCACTCAAGTTATGAATAATAATCTTACCAGTATGGAGCTCCATGATCCGCATCATGGAGTATCAATGTTAGATCTCTTCATGAGGAAACAACCACCAATATTCAATGGGAGTACAAATCCATTAGTAGATGAGAAATGGATAAATACCTTAGAGAAAATACTCATCACCATTGGGAGTAGTGAAAGGGAAAAAGTTGTCTTGGCAGTTTACCACCTCACTGGAGATTCTAATCAATGGTTGTCATTTATTCAAAATAAAAAAAAAGATGATGAAGTATCAAATATGGAATGTAGGTGGTTTATAGTGATTTTATTATAAAAATACTTTCCTCATGACCATCGAGAAGATGTGTAATGGAAATTTATGGGTCAAAGGAAAAAAGAGGATTATAATGTCAAAAAGTATGAGGATAACTTTAAAAGGATAGTGAGGAATTCTGGAGATTATATATGTAAACCAAGAAGTAATATTGGTCATTTATTTTATGGGTTAAAACTATTTCTACATCCTGTATTAGGCTCACAATCTTTCTTGTCGTATGTTGATATTGTCTAATGTGCTATCAAGACAGAAAAAGAATTCTCTGTGTCCTTTGACTTTAAAGAAAATCAAGAGAATAAGAGATCTATTGAACACTCTATAAATGGAAATAAGGGGAAGAAGGAAAAGGCTGAATATCTATCCAATAGTAAATGTGGGAAGAAACACCCAGGTACTTTCCTAAAGGTAATGGGAGTCTCTTACATGTTTGGGGGAAAAGGCCACCAAGCTCGTGATTGTAAGGGGAAGTAAGAGGCGGTCGATGTTGAATTATACAATTGTAGATAAAGGGGGCATTATGCGAATGAATATAATAAGTGTTAGGGGAACATACCTTAGAAAAGTCCAAGGGATCAAGGAAAAGGTAATGTTATCACTACTATTGAGTTTGAAGCTCCGAAAGACGTATTGGCGGGTAATTTAATGGTTTCCTCAAGTTTAGAAAATTATTTATTTGATTATGGATCATCTCATTGTTTCATATCATCCCAGTTTTCTATGAAAATTGGATACTTCCAATTTTATTTAACAAGTGGGTTGTCAGTCAAAACTTCTAAGGGAATTATCATTGTAACAAAGTTTTGTAAATTAGTCTCCATTAAAGCATATGAATGTTCTTTATCTGATGATCTCATCGTCATACACCTGTTTGAATTTGATAAAATCCTTGGTTTGAATTGGCTTTTGGACCATGATGAAAAATTTATTATAAGAAGAAGGATGTTACTATTTTTAATGAAGATGATAAATAAATCCTTATCTTTAGAGCTGAAATGTTACCACCTGATTATTATTAAGATCTGCCCCTAGTAGTTCAACTAAATTCAATTACTGGGGAGGAAGAGAATGAAATAATTGTGGCTGAGGAAAAGAATGTTCAAATAGAGGATGTACCTGTTGTGAAAAAATATGTAGATGTGTTTATAGAATATTTACCTAGAAATCCTCCAGAACAAGAAATTGAGTTTTCCATTGATTTAATTTTTGGTTCACGTCAAATATTAAAGACCCCTTATAGAATGGACCTATGGAATTAGTGGACCTAAAGAAATAACTAGAGGAAATGAGTAATAAATGATTTATTTACCGTAGTGTTTCTTCATGGGGAGCCCCTTTCCATTTTGTTAAGAATAAATATGGATCTATGAGGTTGTGAATTGACTATAGGGAGATCAATTCTATAATAATAAAGAATAAGAATCCCATACCTCACATTGATGATTTATTCGACCAACTTCATAGCGCTCAATACATTTCAAGGATTCAACTTTGATCTCGATATCATTAGTTGTGTGTGAAAAAGGAAGACATTCCGAAAACATCATTTCGAACCAGGTACGAGAATTATGATTATACAGTAATTCCTTTTTCTTTGACTAATTCACCCTATATTTTCATGTATCTAATGAACAGAGTATTCAAGTAATATCATGATGAATATGTAGTGGTATTTATTAATGAGATCTTTCAATAATTCCAAAGCTACAAAGAACTTTAAAATCACTTGAGCATTATCCTGAATACTCTTAAAAGACATGAATTATATTGAATGGTTAGCTGGTGTAAATTCTGGATTTAGGAGAATTATTTTCTTGGACATATCATCTCTATGGATGGAATCATCATTGATCCTTCTAAGACCTTATCAATCCAAGAATTGCTAGTACCAAGAAGTATAACCGAGGAACGTAGTTTTATTGTTTTAGTATGTTATTATTAGTGTTTCGTCCCGAATTTTATCCGATTGGCTAACCCATTAACCAAGCACACACGTAAAGGGGTGAGATTTGTTTGGAGAAAAGAATGTGATTAATGTTTTGAATAATTGAATAGAATATTATTCAATGATCCTATATTGACCCTGCCATTGGGGAATGATGGGTTTGTTATATATTGTGATACATCAAATAAATGACTTGGTTATGTCTTTATAAAAAAATGATAGGGTTATTGCCTATGCATCGCGACAGCTAAAAATTCATGATAAAAGCAATCCTACTCATGATCTTGAGTTGGCGGCTATAATATTTACTTTGATGATTTGGTGACAATATTTGTATGGTAAAAAATGTGAGCTATATATTAATCACAATAGTTTGAAATTTATTTTCTCACAGAAATAACTCAACATGAGGCAAAGGAGATGGCTTGAACTACTCAAGGATTATTATTGCACTATACACTACCACACGAGGAAATAAAATAAAGTGGAAGATGCTTTGAGTAGAAAGGATAATGGAGTTTTGAACAAGATTGGAGTTGAAAAGGATCCTATATACATGGATCTACTAAATATGGATATGGGAATCACCATGTAAGGTGAAACATCAATAGTTTTTCAAATGGTTTCTGAACCCTCTTAACTAGAAAGGATAAGGAGTTCTCAGACCGGTGATGAAGAGTTTCAAAATAATATTAAAGCTCTGAATGATGGGGGGTTGATTGAAATTGTGTATGAAGATGGAATTTTCAAATTTGGGAAGAGACATTGTGTCACTGATATACTTGATCTAAAAATGGAATTGTTGGATGATGCTCATAGCTCCAATTTCCCTATACACCATGGGAGCACCAAAATGTATAGGTATTTGAAGGAACATTTTTGGTGGGATAACATGAAGAGGGAGATTGCTGATTTTATTCAACATGTATGGTTTGTCATCCAGTGAAAGCTAGATGGAAACAACCTGGAGGAGTCATGCAACCTATTCCCATACCCAATTGGAAATGGGATAATATTACGATGGACTTTGTCTTACGAATACCAAAGACTCCTGGAAATAGTGATGCAATATGGGTCGTTGTTCATCGTCTTACCAGGTCAGCACATTTTCTTGCTATAAGAGAAGATTTACCACTTGAATATCTTGCAAGACTATAAATTAATGGAGTTGTAAGACTTCATGGAGTACCACTATCGTTTGTTTTTTATTGTGATCCCCATATTACATCAAGATTCTAGAATGGACTTCAAAAATACCTAGATACTGAACATCGTTTGAGCACTTCCTACCACCCCCAAACTGATGCACAATAAGAACAGACAATTCAAACCTTAGAAGACATGTTGAGATCATAATCACATGACATTCAAGGTATGTGGGATCAATATTAACCTTTGGTAGAATTTTCCAATAACAATACTTCCATTCAATTATTCATATGGCACCATATGAAGTGTTATACAGAAAGAGATTTTTCACACCAACCTCTTGGGATGATGTTGTTGAAAGAAAACTCGTAGACCCAGAACTTGTGGAGAAAACGATGGGAAAGGTAAAGGAAATCCAAAACCACATCAAAGTATCTCAAAGTAGGTAGATGATCTATGCCGATAACCGAAAGAATGATTTGGAATTTCTGATAGGAGAGATGGTTTTATAGAAGGTATCTACATGGAAGAGTGTTATATGTTTCGGTATGAAGAGAAAATTAAGTCCCAGGTATGTTGGACCATTCGAAATTCTAAAAATCATTGGGGTTGTAGCATACCGTTTGAAAATGCCACGAAGTCTCTCCAAAGTTCAAGATATATTCCACATATCACTATTGAGAAAATACATGTATGTTCCAATGCATGTACTTACCTATGAGGAATTAGAACTGGAACATGACATGCCTTATTGTGAAGAGAATTTCAATGTTCTTGATACAAGAGATCAAGTGATGAGAAACTGGACGACTCGTCTGGTAAAAGTTCAATAGAGAGACTATAAGATCGAAGAGGAAATGTGGGAACCTAAGGAACTTATGATGAACAACCACCTAAGTCTTTTTATGCAGTAATATTCTAGAAATTTCAGGAGAGAAATTATTTGAAGGAGATGATTATGTAACACCCCAAGCTTCCACTGTACGCTTATCTTTGAATAATACAACAGTGTGTGTTGTACGAAACATCGAGTTCTCACACACCACAACCAATAAAACTAGCCGTTGTGAATAGTATTACCCAATTTTTGATATTTTTTAAATTTTATCTTTCAAAATGGATTTCATTTTTGGATTCAGAATATCGAAATTAGCATAGGGTGAATTTTTTGTATTTTTCTAAAAACATTCAATTTTTGAAGAATAGTTCAAAACACTAAGTTATAGTTTAAAACCGAATTTTTATATAAATAATTATTTATTTTATTTAAATTTATTTTGGATAAAAGTATATAAAAAATACCTAGATAAGTTCAATGTAATTCATTGGAATCAGTTAAAAATAATTTTAGATATATAAAAGTTTTATTGAACTTTTCACCGTCTTTTTCCCACCGTCTATGCGAATTTGAAAATTTACATAAAACATAATTTTACAACTTCTGTGAGTAGAATTTAAAAAATCTGTGAGACACTGTTGATATTAGTATGAAAAATGTGGTTCAATAAGATGAAAATATTTTTTGGTGAATAGTAACGTTTTACTTGTATTTACCATGGTTAAAAGTAAATATGGTAATTAAGGGTAAAAATGATATTACTATTACCTTAAAAAATGTCTTAATTCTATTGGATAAGTACAATTCGACCGAAAATAATCTTAGGAATAAAATATGAACCTCTTCAGACCATTTCGTTTAGATTAGGACATTTATTATTATTTAATTCAAAGAAGAGTTAAAAGAGTTAAAATCAAAATTTAATAAATGAAACATTTTTAATATAGGGATATACATAAGATAAATTCGAATATAAAAATTATTTAGGAATATAAGACGCTTTACTACACAATGGAATTTTATTTTTATTTTTTAGACATTAAATTATTTAATTTATTTATGATAAAATGATGATGCAGTAATTCCCTAATTAATGAAATATTAAAATAAATGATATTATAAATATCCAACTAAATATAATTTGAGACTTTTTATGTTTTCTACTAATTTTCTAGGTTTATTTACATATTTGGATTAGTTAGATGAATTTTTTTTGAAGTATTATTGTAGTTATTAATTTTGGAAAAAATAAAATACCAAATAGTGTCAAAATTGACATAAAAGAGTATAAAAATATATTATATAATTAATTGATATTATATTCCTAAAAATCTGAGGATAGCCAAAAGACTAATATAATGATATTTGTATCATTAATGGACCACACGGTGTTCTATTTGAAGTCTATAGTATGTTTATTAACCATATAATATAAAATTACATAAAGACATGGTAAATGTCAAACTATTTAACTAAGAGTTAAATATAAAAGATAAAGTTAATATAGTTACCCAAACCTGTCTAAAACCTATTTTTTGAGTGTTTTTCTAAAAATCCCCACCTTATTCTTTAAATAATCCATTTTGGAGCCATTAGAAACCGAAAATTGGTTTATTATAAAATAATATTTCTAGCTTTTCCTAAGGTACCCCTCACTCCTCTTATAAAACGACACCCCCCCTTCTCTCTAATTTACACTTTCAAAGCCATTTGGTTCGGACAAACTCTGCCCAAATACCCACTCAACAATCCTAGCTTAACCCTAGAGGCCTTACTTTAGTATGAAAGCCAACCAAAAAATCCATTTTGATCAAATAAATATGAAGAACCCAAAGAAGACGTAAATATTTCATCACCTCTTTCATGTTCCTTTCTTTTTCCACTTCCCTTTTCATTGTTATTTCCATTATAAAATAATAAATCTAGTATTTTCAATATACTGTGATGTTATTATAAATATGGTACAACAATATTCATTATTCTATCCATCCTTTGAATGACATTTCAGCATACGTGTTTACGTACGACTTACTATCTCCACGTCATGGTGTAATTGTTATTCAATACATTATTATTTGGATGGGTATAAAAATGATGTGTAATTGATGTAAATAATAAATATAACATGATAATAAATATGTATATATATGATATACCATCCAATTTTTTATCAAAAGAATGATATTGTCGCTCGTACATACGTACAGATTACCGTCTCCATGAACGTGATGATATTCATTCCCCATCGTATCCATTCAAGACTAATTTTTGTTAGCTGATTGAAAATAATGATTAAATACTTTATATCAATCTGAATATGAATAAGATACATACCATCCATACCAAATATCACTCACATAACCATGAATATAATGGTAAACAAATCTATTAACACAGGAAACAACGATAATACTAAGATATTATTAATAAAGCACTGTTAGAAGATCATATATGATATCATATTGATGTATATGATTCTTTTATAAATTAATAACCATTATTTAACCATTATACAGGAGTTTCACCTACCTTTGACAAGGAAAAGTACAAGGTATGGGTTAATTTCACAATCTCTTCATTATCCAAGGTTGTTTTTACGTAAGTATCTATTAGGACCTCTTTATCATCCACATCCATGTTTCTAAAAAATTTATTTCAAAACAATTTTATTAATTACTAGAAAATGGGGTAAATTAATTTATACCCTTATTTGACCTTATATGTTTTGAAAGAAATCTTTTCGCCGCTTTCCAAACAAGGTGATTTATATCATTTTCGATATAACTAAGGTAAGAATGTTTTTTATCCTATACGGCAGGTGCAGCTATTTTCCACCATTATAACATCATCAAAGATTCCATTAAAAGCTTATAATAATATTTCCAAAATTAAATGTTTTCTCTTATAATACATGAATTTTAAATGATTTCATAATAGAAATAAATATTTTTCAAAAAAAGGTTTTCATTTCATTCATGTCAACATCCTTTGATGTATTTTATGTTTATTTGAAGGTTATTTATTATGATACAAAACATCCATATTTTTTGATGGTTTTGTGATATGTTTGACTTTGGATGTATTAATTTTATACCATTCTTAGTTTATGTATAAATTATTGAAATTTTCTATCCTAGTTTTAATACTAATTTTTATGTTATGTTTAGACCTTTTCTTATGAGGAATGCATTAGACTTAGTAAGTGACTGGTGGAGCCTGCTATAGCTCCTCGATGCATCGGTAGGTCTCATGAGACAAACTAGTGTCTTGGCACATGGTCTTGACAAAACATTATTTGTATTCTTGGCACAAGGCCTTGACAATGTCATTATGAAAGTCTGGCATTATGCATTCCATCCTTATGAAAGTGGCTATTGATATTGCATGTTTTTATCCGACTAGTAGAATATCCATTTGAATAAGTAAATGGCATTATCTGATTTTTATCTTTCCCATATTATGCTGATTTTCATGTTTAAAAGGCTTTTGTTTTAGTCTTATACATTTCCTTAAATGTTTATGCTTATTTATGAAAGTTTCTACTATATTGTTATCCTTACTAAGCATCTGAGATCACCCATTTCTATGTATTATTTCTTCCATGATGTGAAGATCTATATTATGACTGACCTATAGGGATATTATATGGGATCTTAGTGTTGTCTATGGAAAAAATGTTGTTTTATTTTTTCATTTTATGATGTAATGTAAACCTTATGAATATATCTAGTATTTCCAAGGCTACTAAACTAATCGGTCTTTTGAGACATGATCATTTGTGATCATGCCAATGATAAGTAATAATGCACCGACTCTAGGCTTATGGGGTCAGGGTGTTACACAAGTTGTTTGTGATGTATTTATTGAGTAGTTTCTGGTGAGTTTCATTATTTATATGTTCTAGTATAACAACAATTTTCTTAGTATGGAAACTCTCACTACAGTGAAAATCCCATCATCTCTTCATGATAGGATAAAATTGATTCAACATTCATGTTCAGACTGCATAAATATGAGAGAAAATATATATTGTGGGGATCTGTATCATGATTCGTACTTGGATACTAATGATATTATATATATATATATAATAAAAAGTTGTACTTTTAATGCCCACACACAAGGATTTTATGAGGGACTCATATTCATGAAGATTTTATTTTCACCTCGTGTTAAGAAATATGTATAATGAAATCTATAGGTAATGTTTTAAATGAAAATAAAAGGGGATACTATGGTTTTCATTTTAGGTTTCATCACATATAAATATGTGAATGCTGGTATTATTTTCCGGCATGCATCTTTTGTAACTATATATTATCCACTTGAATTGGGATGATGTATTAATGGTTTTTTATGTTGTTCCTAGAGTAATGACATAGTATGGGTCATAGATTATTTGTTTACCATTGTGGAACATTTATAAAACATCAAGGATACCAAATATTTTAGTATATTTAGACAGTTATATATCTAAAATATTGTATGCTTTTGTGGTGTTCCATGATGTATTATATCTAATAATGATTCTTGATTCTATCCATGATAATTTTAGAATTTACTTCAGAATCAATAAAAATTTAACATTAGAATACCACCCACAATGAACTAGGAAGTATAGATATATAATCATGTGATAAGGGGCATGTACCAAACTTATGCCCTTGATTACCAAGGTTCATTGGGAAATTCATATTTTGTTTTTGATTTGTATTATATAAGAAGATACCAATATTCTATTCTCATGTAATATAATTATTTTTTATATGGTAGGCCATTTCAATGACCACTATTTTGGATAGAGGAATTGGAGTCCTCTAACAATGGTGAAAATTCTTATTTATGAGACTTCAATGCGTATTCATTTTATTCTGTGATGATTAGACACTGGTCAATGAATAAATAACTCATATTCCAACCTAGGGTTCCATACTATGTATTTTTAGGGTGGACTATGTTTTCATTAGAGTTACTCTTTAGTTTAAACATTATTTTTAGAGGCATACGAATCTGAAAACATAGTTCATTGTGCAATTTTAACATCATCAATATAATTGGAATTATTTAATACCTATTTGATTGATTTTGAGATTCATGGTTATGTATGATATATTCTATATATTTTGGATTTGTAGATACCAAACCAATGCATATCACAACATCGATGTTAATGATTCCATGTTGCATCTTGGCGTATAGTGCAAGGATTGGTTAGTTTCGATCAGGACTTGGTGGGAGAGGATACTACATGTGAAGGAAATACCTTTTTAGATATAAAATTGAACAGTGGGAAATTATAATGGTATATATTATCAAGAGAGGATGATATTTGTGTGTAGTGGTCAAATATATTCACCCATGATACACATTAGGAATGAGATAACTTATGATGGGGAATTTATTAAAGAATAGAAATTTGAAGGTATAAATTGATATTATTATTAAATATAACAAGGTTATTTTCTTTCTATGTAGATGTTATACGTGTTTTTGGGGGCCTATGTATCCATTTGGTGGAGTTTTTCCTAGTGTAAGGATATTCTTTCTTCATGAAAAAAAAAATCCATTCCAAAAATATTGTATAAGTTTTGAGAACTTAGTTGGACCATGTGGTTAGTTTTGCCTTTAAAAGATCAATCAGTAGTCTGGTGGGTTTGAGAAAAAAAAAACAAAATGGAATGGTACCAAGAACATGTTACCCTCATTCTATTTATTAAATAATTTCATATTATTTTAGATAATTTCTATCGAAAATATAATGTAAAACATAAATATCATTTACTCCTACAAATAGTTAAACCCCCCTATCTCTTACATATCTATTTATGCTCCCTCTTATGTCGGATCATACTCGTTCATGGCTCAGAATGAGTGGAATCTATTTTTTGGTGAAATAATACTTGAGTATAAAAATCCTCCTATATATTTTCCATCCTTCTATTTTTTTTATCATTGTCTCTCATTAGGTATCGTTAATTTCATGGATAATTGTATGATTTATAATTTCATAAATCAAAGGATAAATAAAATAATTTTATATGATAATCAGAATCATAATAAGCCAAGATATTTTTTTCCTTTACATTCCTAGTATATTTCATATGATTTCCTGAATCATAGAAATAATGGAAATTTCAACAATTTTTGAATCCTTTAAAATTGATAAAAAATTATTTCTTGGTTATTTATACACATTGTGAGATAAATTGGACAAGTGAGAAGTCTTTAGATGGTTGTTAAATGATATCTTGTTCTTATATATCCATGAAACCCTTTCAAAATATTAGAGAATCATGACATTAAACCCATCAAGGATGTCTATAAATGTGAGGAGACTTTATGGTACTTTTGAATTCTCATTGAACATTCAATGAAACTGTGGAATCAATATGTAAAATTGGATAAGGGTTACTTATCCAAATGTAGTTTTTACGAGAGGTATGTGCTCATGTAAGAATAAAAATTAGGGTGATGCCTCATTCACCATATCTGTGTTCAAGGCAATGCATCGTTCATGAGGCGAATATGCTTGTTATTACAATGCCACTCACTGAAGAGATGTAATATGATTATATGGTGAATTATACCTAGATGATGAGTATTTGATATAAAATTATTATTCTATTTCATCTAGCATGATGTGGGTTGATTTTGTAATGGAATCCTCTAAGAGGAGGTATTACAGTTATGCACTCATCTTAGAGGAAGTTTGACAGTTATGTCTTGTCCATTGGGTTGAAGTTTTAATGTGATAAGTCATTCACTAAGGGCAGTGTTTTTGTTATGTATAATCTAAATATAAATTATATAGAAGTGATTTTTTGTTCACATGGAGCAATATGTGCTGGTGATGTATCACTTAGCCATTAAAATATTTTTTTATTGATAGATAATTCAGCATGGTTATGTAATATGTACTGATCGATCATTCACCCACAGGCCGTATCCAATCTATGGATTCAAAATACCATTCATGTACAAGTCGACTAAAGTAGGATCAAATATGGTTTTGATATATATCACTCCATGATACTATGTGTTTTTTATAATATTTGGTGTAATAGGATTTCATATGAAAATGGTCTTTTATTTACTTGATTTTATAGGTACACTGTTGGTATAGGATACAAAAGTGGTTCTCACACAATGAATAAGAATCATGGTACATATGAAAGTTTCATGGTGTTATAGAAAATGTATTTAATATGACTAATGATCGATGGATCAACTAGATATTTAGAGTATGAGGAAAGAATTGGAGGTGAACTATGACTTTTTTTACAATTGTACCCCCTTAAATTTGTTCTCTAATAAATAGTATATTTATGTCCATACTAGAAGTGATCTATGTTTCATTTAATATTTAGATGACATGATTCTATAGTATCTAAAATTATAGATAGTTCTGATTACCTATCAATTTATAGATCATTGTTTTAATTTCAATATTATTTTTTATTTGAATTGTGGGTTTATTTTTACTTACATAAATATTTATAGTTATTTTTAAAACATTTTATAGTCTATGAATAAATAAAAATCAACAATCTAAAAAAGTAGGTAGCAATTAATTTATGGGGAGAAACTCCAAAGGAAGGAATGAAAATCCTACGTTGAAGACATTCAATCTAACCATGCTTGGGGTATTTTCAATCCAATGGATTATATATTAGTAATATCATACAACAAATAAAAATATAAATTCATGGTATTAGAAAATCAAAATATTGATATTATGAGTTTTTTTATTCTTCTTCGAGAAGATAATGGAATTATTATCATATAGAAACTAAACCCATTTAGGAGAAGTGAAAAAATGGATTACGTATAATGAAATGGTTGACTATGATATGAAATTATAAGAAATTATATATAGATAATCACAAGTCATCATTGATATTATGCATAATTTCCAGTTAATGGTATGTTTATTTCCAATATTGGTTCATTTATGGATTAGTAAGTGGAGAGAAGTTGTCATGGTTTTGATGTGTACACTTATATATGCATTAAATAAACAATGTGTTGAAATATTTGTTAATATAACAACAAATTTTCCACACATCCCATGATTTGTTCCAAATCCTTAAATTAATGACTTTATTTTGACTATTTAATGAGATCAAATGATATTTTGATAATTATTTACCACTATTATAGATATATCTGTTCATATTATTATGCATCAGAATAATTGTTTGTGATGAAAATTGACAGAATGTTATCATTTTTATTGATTTTGAGAGATCACAATACATAGGAAGAATGAAAATCATCACAGAGGTCTAAAGTAGTGCAACTCCAATGAATCATTGACATCAAACATCATCCCCTGACTAGGAAATGATCCCAAGTTAATAAAGGAAACCATACCGCAATTAGGTGTATCCATTGACGCTTGAAAATCTATTACAGTATTTCCCTCTGGCCATGTATGTGATATCACCTTGTGATTCCCCATGAAAACATTGCATCTCTTGACTATATAAACTATATTCCAAGGAATTATTCCTATGTCCAGCAAAGATATGTATAGAAGACTGGAGTCAGTCTCCACTGTCGTCAACTGAATATGTCTGCTGGAACACATTTTCAAACCCTTAGCTAATGCAAGGGCCTCCCGCTGAAGAGCATTGCCTTCCCTGAATGGAGCATTGAAATCCGCACGCACTGACCCATCTTGATCTCTCACAACACCACCCCCATGAATTTCCCCCCATGCAACGACCTATCTGAGTTTAGTTTGAGCCCTTTGTTTGGAGGACACCGCTGTACCCAACATCCCCCCCCTAAACAATTCACCTGGTGATCGGTAGATATAGATGGGACCAAAGCACTAACTGAAGGTGTCGAGTGACAATCAAGGGAAAAAATAGATCCCTAACATTGCTTTTCATTTTGAAAAAAATGTAGTCCAGGGATACTAAAGAGTTAGTGTGTCAACCAACATTCCACGCCTTCAAAATTGTCCAGCACTCGGCACATAGAATGATCAATCTGGCCTTTCTCTCCACACCTTGGTTTTCCAGATCCACTAAACCAAGCATGGAGAAAGTTAGCTGGAGATCCTTCACACCCATTCCAACAGAAGAAATCCCCATAGGCCTTATAGATCCCTCTGGCCCATTCACTATCATAGAAAATATGGCCTACTGATTCTTTGTTGGAAGACCTACAACACCAACACCTTGAAGCCATATTGACACCCATTTTCTGACGGTTTTCATCTGTAGGCAAATCCTCATTCCACACATGCCACAATAGAAAGTCGAATTTTGAGGGGATATCTTTTAACCATAGAGAGTCCCCCCATGAATCAACATTCACTGTGTTCTTCTTCACATGATATAAATTCTTAATGGTGAAAGCACCCGATGAAGAGCCCGTGAAAACCATAATGTCTTCCTCATCGTTAGCAACAATAGTGATGAAAACATTTCTTTGACACACATCAAGAATAGAAGTAACGAAACTTGGGTGATTATTATCCTCTTTAAAAGATATGTTCAGGGCGGGACACCCCAGGAACCACAGCCTGCCCACCCCCCAATCCTGCTACCAAAAGTTGATTTTCACCCTACCCACAATCCATCAAGAGTGATGATGCAGAATTTCCAGATACGGGAGGGTCAGATTCCATATCATAGGTGGTCACCTTCTCAGAATATTTACATTCAGGATAGATACATCCTCCATGATTCTTCCCCAGAGTGATCAGATTTCTATAGCATCCCATTCTAACTTATCATGGTGCCCATGCATTGTACTAGAGACACTTCTCATATTAATACCCCCTTCTGATAGAGATCTTGCTAACCGTTTCTACGAAGCCCAATGGTTTCTGCCTTCATTCTGACCATCCCATATAAAGGACACCATTTTCCTTTCCAAATTGGATATTTCAATTTATAGAACCTTCAAAGTAGAAATAATATTCATAGTGATAGAAACAATAACATAGTTGACTAGAGTGATACGACCTCCAAAAGAGAGAAATATATTCTTCTAGTTTTAGATATGCCCTGTAATTTTTCTTATAAGACTATCAAAATGATGAAACCTCAGAAAAGAGGGACTAACATAAGCTTCATGTTATTCCATTTGTAAAGAGCCCCTTACCATGATCATGATGGCTCTTAGAAGCTTCTACCTCCTCATAAAGGAACTCCTTGATGCAAAGAAGAGACTTTTTTCCTTATTCACCAACTGCCCGCCCCAGGTGAAATATTCCTTTAATATCCCATTGAGCCCCCTCAAAAGTCTTCCACTACCATTGATAAAAATAATAGTGTCATCCTCGAACATCAAGTGAGAAATACCCCTTGTGGCATCCCTATTGTGATAAGGAAGGATTTTACCTGAGCTGAGTCCCTTATTAATGTAGCAGCTAGAAGCATTTTGTACAGGAATGAAAAGAGTAGGGGATAGAGTATCCACTTTCATAAGACCACAACACGCCTTGAGAAATCAAAATTATTTCCCATGAAAGAAGTAGAAATCCTTTGCTGAGCTAAAGTAACGGAAAAGGAGATCGATAGTCTAGATGGAGAACCCCATGAAAGCCAAGAATCTTAGGACAAAACCCCATTATATCCTATCATACACCTTTCTCATATGCAATTTAACCACCAAATTTTCCCCCAAAAGATTTGTTTTTTATGACATTGGCCATATCTTGGACCATACAAATTGCAACCTGAATTGACCACCCTTTTTTAAAACCATGCTGTTCTAGAATCATCCATTCATCTAGGTGAATGGCCAATCTATTATCAATAATGCTGGCTAAGTTCTTGAATGGTAAGATACACATACTGATGGATCTATATTTTCCAATGGATTGAGGTTTACTCAATTTTGGGATACGAATCATTTTGGTAGCATAGGAAATACGTGGAAAATCCCCTCCCAGGAAGAAATCATGAACATCACGTAGTAGATCCCCTTTAATAATCTCTCAAGAAGCCCTGTCAAAAGACCCTGGGAACCCATCAGGACCTAGTGAACTATCTGGGTTAAAGGTCTTGGCCGCTTCATGCACTTCATCCTCATAAAAAATTCATCTCAAGCCAACATCAATGACCTCCAAATCACTATTAACAATACACTACAAAATCTCCGCATCTCCACTAGGGTACCCCCTGCCATGACAGGATTTGGAGTAGCCATTAAAGATTGTATAGCTTAATTAACCATTTCCTCGACTTCCTCCTGATCTATGGAAATGGATGCATCCTCCATATGTATATTGGGCCTTTGAACCCACTGGTGTTCCTTATTGAAAGAATGGATGTACCCTGTATTCCGGTCCCCCTCCTAAAGCCATCTCACCCGTGAATTCTCTCTAGCCACCCTTTCCTGTTCAAGAAGACTCTCAGATAAAGAGTCTTATTTCCTTATCATCTCAAAAAATATAGAGTCATCCCCTTCTTGTTCCAATATTTTCTCCAAATGATCCACCTATTCAATGATATCAGAAACATCATGATCACGAGCCGTGATAGTTCTTCTCCTACAATGATGAAGATTTTTAACCTGCTTATGCTTATTATGAAAATAAGTCCATGGATTCCCATGATGTTGCGAGTCCAAAGCTTCCCTGACCACCTCTAAAAAACATAGTTCCTACACCGAAGATTTGGAAAACATATCATGATCCTCCCAAGACATGCCTACATGAAGGGAAATGCGTAGCATGGAATGATCAGACAAACTCCTAGTCAATTGGGCAACTTTGGAGTCTCGGAACAAAGATAATGCAGTGTTGTTCTTTAGAAATCAGTCTAGCCAATAGTATGAGTGCCTCCAACCACATTGATTATTACACCAGGTATAGATACTTACCTCATAATCTTCATCCAACAAGACACTCTGTTCTATGAAAGAGATGAAAGAACGACAGACATTCATGGGGAAAGATCCACCCCTTTTTCTCATCTATACTAGTAATGATATTGAAATCACCACCAACAATCCAGGGAGCCACATCAGGATTAAAGCCCTCTATATCACTCCATAATGACCCCCTATCCTGAGTATTACACTTGGCGTATATGAAGGAGAATAAATCCTCTTGGAGACCCACAATAATCTTAGTGTTAAGAGAGTGATCCGTTGTACTAAGTAGATCAAAACTGATGTGATCTTTCTAGAAAATCCATATGTGTGAATTGGGAGGACCCCCATGTAAAAAACCACGTACTTTAAGCATCTAACCATACTCATATTTTTTGCTGGATGCTTTTTTAGGTTCAATGAAAGCAACCAAGGAGACTTGGTTATTACATAACTCATTAAAAAGAAAATCACACTTAACCTTGGCTCCAAAGCCTCGACCATTCCATAATATGAATTTAAACATTGACATGGGCCTGTCTGAATTTGGCCCCAAACTCTTGGCCCATTCCTTGAAGATAATAGATTTCACATACAATCTCATCAACACTTGATTTTGACCTGGTCCTAACACCCATTATCTTCTATGAGGAGCATGCCATAGGAGATAACCCACTACTGGACAACACCATGCAAGAGACCTCTGGAGAATCCAAACACAATCCTTGACTCTGGCTCTAATACAAAATAGATGTGGAAGCATCTGGAGAGAATGGGGATATAAGTGCTGCTAGAGAGGATGGAGGAGAAGACACATCTGGGCCGGACGAAAGAGAGGACACCATAGGGAAAGGATCCAAGGATAGGAGGTGCAACACCCTAGATAGAGAAGATTGAAATTCCTTCTGATCACTCGAACCAAATTCTACAACAGATATTTCAGAAATACAACTGTGCGTGGGTACCTAGTTATCCACAACTATATCCCTAAGGCGATGTGATGTCCTGATTCTCATCTCTGAGGTTTAAAGATCTGCCACTAAAAGATGTACAAAATTTTCCTTGCCTATAAAATATCGAACTGGAACCAAATCACAACTGGAAGAAGCACTTCCCTCCCCTGCCTGATTAGAAGAAAGAGCCACCAATGACAATTCATTGAGAATAGGAGCCTTACCACTACATCGAGCTCTACCATCAAGGACTTTAGAAGGGGCCTGATTAGAAGACCTTGAAATCACCTGGACATCAACACCCATCAAACAAGCTTTGTGGAAAACCTTCAAGGAATGGCCTGAAATATGGAAAGATGATAAAAACGTGGGGTAAATGGGGTAGATAAGAGGTTGATGGCTATTTGATAGCCCTTGTATTCGTAACACCAGATGATAATGTAACGGCCAAGAGAGATCCATCAGAACGCACATTCGATCTACTTAAGCCTCCACCAAACAAAGATTACGATCATCCGCACATAGGAACAACCCAAAAAGTCCCCAATGTCCTTAAGAAAGGATTCATTAACCTACTGGTTGTTGGTTTTAATATACATTTTATGATGGTAAATTAACATTATTTTTCATCATGAGTCATTGTTAGGAGTTAAAAGGTTTTGATAGATACTTTTAATAGGGTATATTTGGTTGATTGTTTGTATAGTTATTTCTAACAAAATATATTATAGATGAGTATTCTGATCTATTTCCATTACATCTTTTAAAAGGTGGGTGACCAATAAAAATTATATTGATGATGATTCATCTTTTGTTAAGATGGAAGGTTAACATATTAGATCATCCCACTCAAGGGTTTATGTCTCAGTACATATATATTTTAATAATTTCTATATTCACATGAATTTCATCATGGTTCAATAACTATAGATATCAATTAATTACATATATTTTTTTATATAAGGGTGATGACCTATTATCAAAGGTTTTAATGAGATATTAATAATTGATGTCATAATTTCCTTATATCGATTTAATATAAGCACATCTTGTTTTTACCACGTAAGTAAATATACATATGATTTTAATCTTGTAACACCCCAAGCTTCTACGGTACGCTTCTCTTTGAATAATATTGTAGTGTGTGTTGTATATAACTTTGAGTTCTAACACACATCAACCAATAAAACTAGCGGTTAGGAATAGCTATACCCACTTTATGAAATTTTATTAATTTTATCTTTCAAAATGGACTTCATTTTTGGTTTCATAATATCAAAATTATCATAGGGTGAATTTTTGGTATTTTTCTGAAAACATTCATCTTTTTATGAATAGTGAAAATCACTGTGTTATAGTCTAAAACCAAATTTTTATTTAAATAATTATTTATTGTATTTAAATTTAATTATGGTCAAAATAGATACACAATACATATATAAGTTCAATGTAATTCATTAGAGTTAGTTTAGAATAATTTTAGATATATAAAAATTTTATAGAACTTTTCACCGTCTTTTACCCACCTCCTAGGAGAATTAAGAAATTCACATAAAACATAATTTTACCACTTCTGTGAGTGGAATTTAAAAAATCTGAGATACACGGTTAATATCAAGGAGTAAAATGCGGTTCAATAAATTAAAAATATTTTTTGGGTAATAGTAACTTTTTACTTTTATTTACCACGGATAAAAGTAAATAGGGTAATTAAGGGTAAAAATAATATTAATATTCCCTTAACACATGTCCTAATTATATTGGAAAAGTGTATCACGACCAAACACATCTTTAGGAATAAAATATTATCATTTAGGTCCACTTGGATTAGATTAGGCCATTTATTATTATTTAATTCAAAGAAGAGTTAAAAGATTTAAAATAAAAGTTTAATTACTAAAACATTTTTAATATAATGTTATACATAAGATAAATTCGATTATAAATATTAATTAGAAAGATAAAAAGATTTTATACATAATGGTATTTTATTTATATTTTTTATACATTAAATACTTTTATTTATTTATGACACAATTCTGATGCAGTAATTAACTAATTAATGAAATATTAAAATAATTGATATTATAAATATCAAAATAAATGATATTTGAGCCTTTTTATGAATTACACTAGTTTTATAGGGAATTATTACATATTATAATTGGTTATATATATATATTTTTTGAAGTAATAATGATTTTATGAAATTATCAAAAACAAAATACCAAATAGTATCAAAATTGACATAAAAGAGTTTTTAAAACAAATAATATATTATTAATTTATATTCTATTCTTAAAAACCTATGGTTTGGAAAAGGACTTGTATAATTATAGGTTTATCATTAAATTACCACTTGGGGGTCACTTTGAGGTGTATATTAAGTTTATTAACTATATAATATAAAACTACAAAGAGACATGGTAAATTTCAAACTATTTAACTAAGAGTTAAATATAAATGTTATGGTAAATATAGTGACCCAAACCTTTCTAAAATCTATTTTAAGGAATAATTTAAACCCTTACCCACCTTATAATTTTATTAATACACTTTGGATCCATTATAAACCGGATATGAATTTATTATAAATTAATACTTTATGTTTTTTCTAAAGAGCCCCTCCTCCCCCTTATAAAAGGGAACCATTTCTAACCAATTATTCATACCATCAATGCCTTTTTTATCGACCAAACTCTACCCAAATGCCTTCTAAACTATCATCCCTTCATTCTAGAGGCCTTACTTTAGTCATAAATCCAACCTATGGATCCCTTTTGATCAAATAAAAAGGAAGAACCTGATGAAGAGGTAATGTTTTCACCACCCTTTTTCAAGTTCCGTTCCTTTTCAACTTCTTCTTTCTTTGTTGTTTCCATTCTAAAATAACAAATCCAGTATCTTCTATATAATGTGATGTTATTTTAAATATGGTACAACCATATTCAGTATTCTATCCATCCTTTGAGTGACATGTCACCATATGTGCGTACATACGGCCTATCGTCTCCACGTCATGGTGTAATTGTTATTGAATACATTATTATTTGGATGGGTATAATAATGATGTTTAATTCATATAAATAATAAATATAACATGATAATTATTCTTTATATATGATATAACATCCAATTAAATTTTATTTTAATATCAAAAGAATGATATTGTCACTCATGAGGATGTACAGACTACCGTCTCCAAGAACACAATGAGATTCATTCCCCATCGTATCCATGCAAGGATAATTCTCATTTTATGATTAAAAATAAAGTTTATAGACTTGATATCATTCTGTATATGAATAATATACAACCTATAAATAACAAACATGACTTATGCAGCAAATTTTTTTAAAGAAAATGATTAAGTTAACACCTGAAATGATGATAATACGAAGATATTATTGAAAAAGCAATGTTAAAAGATCATATGTGTTATCATATTAATGTATATGATTCATGTATGATTTATTAAAAATTATTTAACCATTATAAAGGAGTTTAATCTATCCTCAAAAAAGGAAAAGTACAAGGTAAGGGTTTATTTCACAATCTCTTCATTATCCGAGGTTGTTTATACATAATTATCTACTGGGACCTCTATATCATCCACATCCATGTTTCATAAAAATTTATTTTAAAACATTCTTACTATTTTACATAATATGGGTTAAAGTTATTTATAACATGGTCTGACTTTTTATATGATGTTTATAAATGAATATTTCCGACATTTTCCAAACAAGGTACTTTTTAATCTTTTCGAAAAAATTATGGTAGGAATATATTTTTTTAACTTATACATAGAGTGCGGCTATTTTATACAATTATAATCTTGTCGAAGCTTCCCTTAGAAGCTTATAAGAATATTTTCAAAGTAAATGTTTTATTTTATAATTATGTGAATCTTAAGTGATTTCAAAATAAAAGGAGATATTTCTCTAAAAAGAGTTTTGATTTCATCTACGTCAACATCCTTTGATGGATTTTAAGCTTATTTGGAGTTGATTTATTATGATACAAAACTACTATATTGTATTGAAGGTTTTGTGATATGTTTGACTATGGATGTGCTCTTTTTATAATATTCTTGATTTATGGTTAAAGTATTGGCAGTTTGTATTCTAGTTTTAATACGAATGTTTATGATATGTTTAATCCTTTTCATATGAGGAATGTATTGGACTTAGTATGTGACGGGTGGAGCCCACTATAGCTTCTCGATGCATCGGTTGGTCTAAGGAGACAACTAGACATGGAATTGGCTGAGTCCCTTTCCAAATTTGATTTATGGTTTTGGATGAGGCCTTAATCATTTTTAGACGTCTTGGACAAGGCCTTGACAAAATGATTCAGAATGTCCGACAATATATATCCCCTCATTATGGAAATAATATTGATGGTTCATGTGGATATTCGACTATTAGCATTCTCATGATTATGTTTTATTATGGAATTATTTACTTAGCTCATATTATTTATGTAAAAGTATTCTTATTTATTAATGTTAAAGGCATGTGGTTTCAATTATTTACCATGCTTAATATTTATGTTACTTTCCACTGTATTACATACCCTTACTAAGCGTTTTCTCTCACCCCATTCTTATGTTTCATTTTCCAAGGATAAGAAGAAGTTAGTTATGATTGACCTGCAAGAATAATCATGGAGGCTTGGATTTTTTTAATGAAATATATATTTCTTATATTTCTTTTCAAGTTGTAATGTTTTACTTATGTATGAATCTTGTTTCCAATAATACTAAACTGATCGGTCTTTCGAGAAATGATTTCCTCGTGATCATGCCAATGTTATGTAATAATGCACCGACTCTGGGTAAATAGGGTCGGGGAATTACAGTTAGTATCAGAGGATGTTTAGTACAAATATTGTAAACTATATTTAGATAAACTCTGATTAGAGAACATAGCCCTAAGATATACATTGAGGATTATTATAGAATAACTTCCTCGAATTTTGGTATTTTAGTGATTTTTTGAGAATTCTGAGAAATACATCCCTGTTTCGATACGAGCAGGTAGTGATGGATCTGGCACAGATGTACCTAGGGGTAGAACCCAAAAACACGACTTTAAGCTAGAATCGAACGAGAACTAGTGCCCAACAATGGGCCATGTTGTACTCTTGGTTATGACACTACCAGGGGATATGTTTCGTATAATTCTCATTTTCTTTAAAAATCATTATGAATGGTTTATGAGTATATACATCCTCAAAGAAATTTTTTTTATGATTATGGATTATATACATAAATAGTTCAATTTATGTTAAGTGATTTACAAATATGGAATTATGTATTTTTATTCATAAACTTATCTTGTTTATGCCATTGTTTAGAAATGGCACCTAGTGGAAGGAATGGAAACCATATCAATGCATACACTCCATGTAGGGATTTCATTCCTACTCAAGATAATTATAGTGGAACTGGTGTTGTAACTGGTGCTGATCAGCTAATCACCATACTGGGGAAACTCACTCAGGTTATGAATAATAACCTTACCCATATGGAGCACCCTGATCCGCATCATAGAGGATAAATGTTAGATTACTTCATGAGGCAACAAACATAGACATTAAATGGGAGTACATGTCCCTTAGTAGCTGAGAAATTGATAAATTCCATAGAGAAAATATTTCATGCCTTGGGGAGTAGTGAAATGGAAAAAGTTATCATGGAAGTTTACCACCTCACTAGAGATGCTGATCAATTGTGGTCATTGATTCAAAACACGAAGGAAGATGATGAAGTTTCAAATATAGAATGGGGGTGTTCAAGAAACTTTTCTTAGAAAAATACTTACCTCATGATTATCATGCAGATATGGAAAGTCAATTTCTGAGTCTGAGGCAAAAGGTGGATGAGAATGTTGCAAAGTATGAGGCTACCTTTACAAGGATAGCGAGGTATGCTATAGATTATATACATAACCCAGGATTTAAGATTGATAGTTTCTTTAATGGGTTAAAACATTTTCTCCGTCGAGAATTAGTCTCATGAAATTTCACATTGTACGAAGATATTGTCTCGTGTGCTATCAATACACAAAAGGAATTCTCTATGTCTTATGACATTAAATCAAAGGAAGATAAGAAGAGATCAGTTGAACACTCTGGGAAAGGAAATAATGAAACATGGAATAAGGGAAGAATTGAATTTCCACCCTGTGATAATTGCGGAAGGAAGCACCCTGGTTCCTATCTAAAAGGAAATGGAGTATGCTACAAATGTGGACAGAAAGTTCATCTAGCTGGTGATTGTAAAGGAATGAAAGATGCTACCAATGTTCGATGCTACAATTGCAGAGAGACAGGACATAATGAAAATGAATGTCCTATGTGTCAGGGAAACATACCTCAGAAAAGGCCAAGGGATCAAGGCCAAGATTATACAATCAAAACTGCTGAGGTTGAAACCCCGAAAGATGTGGTTGTAGGTAATTTAATAATTTCCTCAAGTTTATCAAATTCTTTATTTGATTCTGGATCATCACATTGTTTCATATCATTCTTGTTTGCTAAAAAATTGGATATTTCCAATTTGATTTAACAAGTAACTTGTCAGTTAAAACTCCTAATGGAAGTGTCATCGCTACAAAATTTTGTGGATCCGTTCCCATTGTGGAATATAAATGTTTTTTTCTACTAATCTCATCTTCATAACCATGACTAAATTTGATATAATCCTCAGTATGGATTGGATTTCAGACCATGATGCAAAAATATATTGTAAGAAGAAGCTAGTTAGGATTTTCCATGATGATTATAATGAACACCTTTTCATTAGAGAATAATTTTCACCGCCTGATTATTATCTAGATCCACCCATTGTAGCTCAACTAAATTCAATTATTGGGGAAGAAGAGAATGAAATAACTGTGGGTGAGGAAAGGAATGTTCAAATAGGAGATGTACATATTTTGAGAGAATATGTTTATGTGTTTTTAGAAGATTTACCTAGACATCCTCCAGAATGAGAAATTGAGTTTTCCATGGATTTAATTCCTGGTTCAAGGCATATATCAAACAACCCTTATAGAATGGCCACTATGGAATAACTTGAACTAATGAAACAACTAGAGGAATTGAGTAATAAGGGATTTAATCTCCCTAGTGTTTCTCAATGGGGATCCCATGTCATTTTTGTTAAGAATAAAGATGGATCTATGTGGTTATGTATTGATGACAGGGAAATAAATGCTATAACAATAAAGAACAAGTATCCCCATACCTCACATTGATGATTTATTTGATCAAATGCATAGATCTTAATACTTTTCAATGATTAAACTTAGATCCGGATACCATCAGTTTTGTGTGATGAAGGAAGACATTCCGAAGATATAATTTCAAACCTGGTACGGGCACTACGAGTTTACAGTAATGTCGTTTGGATTGACTAATGCACCCTCTATATTCATGGATCTAATGAAAAGAGTTTTCAAGGAATATCATGATGATTTTTTGGTGGTAATTATTGATGATATCTTGGTATATTCCAAAATATATAAAGATCATGGAAATCACATGCACATTTTCCTGAAGACTCTAAGATGACATGAATTGAATGGTAAGTTTAGCAAATGTAAATTATATCTTCAGGAGATTTCTTTTCTTGGTCATATTGTCTCTAAAGATGGAATCTCTGTTGATCCTTCTAAGACCATGGAAATCCAAGAATGGCCTGTACCAATGATTATAATAGTGGTACACTGTTTTATTGGTTTAGCTAGTTATTATCGAAATTTCGTCCAGAACATTGCCTGACTGGCTAACCCATTAAAGAAGATCACACTTAAAGGGGTTATATTTGTTTGGAAGAAAGAGTGTGTAGAATGTTTTGAAGAACTGAAGAGAAGATTAGTCAATTCTCCTATTTTGACTCTACCATCAGGAAATTATGGGTTTGTTATTTATATGGATTCATCGACGAATGGACTTGGTTGTGTCCTTATAAAGAATGATAGAGTTATTTCTATGCATCACGAAAGCTGAAAATTCTTGAATAAAACTATCCTACTCATGATATTGAGTTATCTACTGTAATATTTGCTTTGATGATTTAGAGAAACTATCTCTATGGTGAAAATGTGTGATTTATACTGATCACAAGAGTTTGATGATTGTTTTCTCAAAGAAATAACTCAACATGAGGTAAAAGAGATGGCTTAAACTACTCAAGTATTATGATTGTACAATACACTACCACCCGAGGAAGGAAAATAAGTTGGAAGATGCTTTGAGTAGAAAGGATCATGGAGTTTCTAACAATATGAGAGTTTAAAAGGATCATATATACATGGATCTAGTAAATATGGATAGGGGAATCACAAGGGAAAGTGAAACCTCAATAATTTTTCTAATGGTTGTCGAAAAATATTTACTAGAAAGGATAACGAGTTCGCAGACTATTGATGAAGAGATTCAAGAGAAGATTAAAGCTGTGAATGATGGGATATTGAGTGACTTTGTGTATGAAGATGGAATTTTGAAATTTGGGAAGAGACTTTGTGTTCCCAATATACGTGATCTAAAAAGATATTTTTTGGATGATGCTTATAGTTCTAATTTCTATATACACCATGGGAGCACCAAAATGTATAGATATTTGAAGTAACATTTTTTGTGGGACAACATGAAGAGGAAGATTGCTGATTTTGTGTCAAGATGTATGGTTTTCAACAAGTGAAAGCTAGAAGGAAACATCCTGGAGGAGTCATGCCACCTCTTCACATACCTGATTGGAAATGGGATAACATTATGATGAACTTTATCATGGGACTACCGAATAATCCTAGAAGGAACGATGCCATATGGGTCATTTTTTATTGTCTTACCAAGTCACTACATTTTCTTTCTATAAGGGAAGATTTACCACTTGAATGTCTAGCACAGATATATATTAATGAAGTTATGATACTTCATGAAGTACCGATATCGATTGTTTCTGATCGTGATCCCCATTTTACATCAATATTCTAGAATATTCTTCAGAAGGCCTTGGATACTGAACTTCGTTTGAGCACTGCCTACCACCCTAAAACGGATGGACAATTAGAATGGACTATTCCAACCTTATAAGACATGTTGAGATCTTGCTCACTTGACATTCAGGGAATGTGGGATCAATATTTACCTCTAATAGAATTTTCCTATAACAATAGCTTCTATTCATGTATTCAGATTGCACCATATGAAACATTATATGGAAAGAGATGTCGCATACCAACCAATTGGGATGACGGTGGTGAAAGAAAACTTGTAGGCCTAGAACTAGGGGAGGAAACGATGGAAAAGGTGAAGGTAATCCAAAACCACATCAAAGCTTCTCAAAGTAGGCAGAAGAGCTATGAGGATAACCGAAGGAAGGATTTGGAATTTTCAATGGGAGATCATATTTTCTTGAAGGTATCTCTATGGAAGGGAGTTATATGTTTTGGTAAGAAAGGTAAACTAAGTCCCAGGTACATCAGACCATTAGAAATTCTAGAACAAATTGTGGTTGTAGCTTACCATTTGGAAATGCCGTCAAATCTCTCCAAATTTCATGATGTGTTCCACGTATCACTGTTGAGAAAATACATTCCTGACCGAACGCATGTAGTCACCTAAGAGGAATTAGAACTTGAACCTGATCTGTCTTATTTCAAAGAGACTATCAAGATTATTGATACGAGAGAACATGTGATGAGAAACCAGACAACTCATCTGGTGAAAGTTCTATGGAGAAATGATAAGATGGAAGAGACAACGCGGGAACCCAGGGAACTTATGATGAAGAACCACCCGATTATTTTCATGTGTGAGTATTCTAGAAATTTTGAGGATTAAAATATTAGAATGAGATGAGAATGTAACACCTCAATCTTCTATGGTATGTTTCTCTTTGAATAATATTGTAGCGTGTGTTGTACACAACATTGAGTTCTAACACCCCTCAACTAATCAAACTTGCCATTATGAATAGTAATACACACTTTTTGAAATTTTATAAATTTTATCTTTCAAAATGGACTTTATATTTGGATTCGGAATATCAAAATTATCTTCGGGTGAATTTTGGGTATTTTTCTGAAAACATTCAATTTTTAATGAATAGTGAAAAAACTTTGGGTTATAGTTTAAAACCGAATTTTTATTTATTTTATTTAAATTTAATTAATGTCAAAATAGATACATAATACATATATATGTTCAATTTAATTTATTGGATTTAGTTTATATTAACTTTAGATATATAAAAATTTTATAGAACTTTTCACCGTCTTTTACCCACCTCCTAGGAGAATTTGGAAATTCACATAAAACATAATTTTACCACATATGTGAGTGGAATTTTGAAAATATGAGAGAAATTTTTAATATCAAGGAGTAAAATGTGGTTCAATAAGATAAAAATTATTTTTGGTGAATAGAAACTTTTTAATTTTATTTACCACGGTTAAAAGTAAATTGGGTAATTAAGGGTAAAAATGATATTAATATTAACCTAACACATGTCCTAATTCTATTGGACAAGTGTATCTCGACCAAAACTAAACTTAGTCATAAAATATTATCATTTAGGTCCACTTGGATTAGATTAGGAAATTTATTATTATTTAATTCAATGAAGAGTTAAAAGAGTTAAAATCAAAGTTTAATTACTAAAACATTTTTAATATAGTGATATACATAAGATAAATTAGATTATAAATATTCATTATAAATATAGAAAGATTTCTTATATAATGGTATTTAATTTATAATTTTTTAACATTAAATAGTTTAATTTATTAATGATACAATGGTGATGCAGTAATTATCTAATTAATGAAATATTAAAATCATTGATATTATAAATATCAAAATAAATGTTATTTGAGAATTTTTAGGAATTAAAATAATTATATAGGTTCATATGGCATATTAGGATTGGTTATATAAATTTTTTCAATGTAATGATGATGTTATAAAAATATCATAAACAAAATCCCCAATAGATCCAAAATTGACATAAAAGAGTTTTTAAAACAAATATTATATTATTAATTGATATTATATTCCCTAAAATCTATGGTTAGGCCAATGAACGTATATAATGATAGGTTCAACATTAATGGACCACTTTGGGGTCTCTTGGATGTATATAGAATGTTTATTAACTATATAATATAAAAATACAAAAAGACATGGTAAATGTCAAACTATTTAACTAAGAGTTAAATATAAATGTTATGGTTAATATAGTGACACAAACCTATCTCAAATCTATTGGATGAAATTATATCAACCCATACCCACCGTAGACGTTTAATAATCAACTTTTGAGACATTTGAAACTGAATATAAATTTATTATAAATTAATACTTTATGTTTTTTCTAAAGTGCCCCTCCTCCCCCTTATAAAAGGGAACCACTTATAACTGATTCTTCATACCATAAATGCCTTTGGGTTCTATCAATCTCTAACCAAATACCCTCCGAACTATCATCCCTTAATCCTAGAGGCCTTACATTACTCAGAAAGCCAACCTATGGTTCCCTTTTGATCAAATCAAAAGGAAGAACCCGAAGAAGAGATAATGTTTTCACCACCCCTTTTCATGTTCCTTTCTTCTTCAACATCTTAATTCATTGTAGTTTCCATTATTAAATAACAACTCCAGAATATACTATATAAATTTATGTTATTAGAAATATGGTAAAACCATATTTAGTATTCTATCAATCCTTTGAATGACATGTCACTATATGTGCGTACATGTGGCCTACCATTTCCACTTCGTGGTGTAATTGTTATTCAATACATTATTATTTTGATGGGTATAATAATGATGTGTAATTAATGTAAATAATAAATATTACTTGATAATTATCCTGTATATATTATGTAACAACCAATTATATATTATTTTAATACCAAAAGAATGATATTGTTGTTCGTAAGTAGGTACGAACTACCGTCTCCACGTACACGATGAGATTCATTCACCATCGTATCCATGCAAGTCAAATTCTAATTTGGTGATTAAAAATAATTTTTAAGGACTTGATATCATTTTTTATATGAATAAGATACAACCTATCTATAAAAGACAAGACATATGTAACAAAACATAATAAATAAAACGATAAAGTTAACACCCGAAATAACAATAATACAAAGATATTATTAACAAAGTAATGTTAAAAGTTCATATATGATATCATATTAATGTATATTATTCTTGTATAATTTAATAAAAATTATTTCACCAATATACATGAGGTTAATCTACCCTAAACCATGTAAAAGTACAGTTTAAGTGCTTATTTCACAATCTCTTCATTATCCGAGGTTGTTTATACATAATTATCTACTGGGACCTCTTTATCATCCACCCATGTTTATTAAAAATGTATTTCAAAACATTCTTACTATTTTACAGAATATGTTTTAATGTCATTTATACCCTTGTTTGAATTTTTATAAGATGTTTATAAAGGAATCTTTAGGGCATTTTCCAAATAAGGTCATTTTTAACCTTTTTGACAAAAGTACGGTAAGAATGTCTTTTTTTAACTTATACGGTGGGTGCGGCTATTTTCTTCCATTATAAATTCATTGAAGCTTCCCTTAAAATCATAAAATCATTTTTTCAAATTAAAAGTTTAATATTATAATTATGTGACTCTTAAATGATTTAAAAATAGAAGGAGATATTTCTCTAAAAAGAGTTTGGATTTCATCTATGTCTACATCCGTTGATGGATTTTTAGTTTATTTGGAGTTTATTTATTATGATACAAAACATCCATATTGTATTGAAGGTTTTGTGATATGTTTGACTATGGATGTGCTATTTTTATACCATTCATGTTTTATGGTTAATTTATTGAAATTTCATATGCTAGTTCTAATATGAATGTTTATCATATGTTTAAACCTTTTCATATGAGAAATGTATTGGACTTAGTAAGTGACGGGTGTGACCCACTATAGTTCCTCGATGCATCTGTAGGTATAATGAGAAAACTAGATGTGGAATTTGCTGAGGCCCTTTCCCAATTTGATTTATGGTTTTGGACGAAGCCTTAATAATTTTTAGACGTCTTGGCCGAGGCCTTGATAAAATGTTTCAGAATGTCCGGCATTATACATTCCCTCATTATGGAAATAATATTGATGGTTCATGTGGTTATTAAAATCTTAGAATTCCAATGATTATGTCTTATTGTGGAATTATTTACTCAGCTAATATTATTTCCATAAATGTATTCTTGATTATTATTGGGAAAGGCATATGGTTTCATTTATTTACCATGCTTAATATTTATGTCATTTTCCACTATATTACATACCCTTACTGAGCATTTGAGCTCACCCCTTCCTTATGTTTCATTTTCCCTAGATATGAAGAAGTTAGTTATAAGTGACATGTAGTCATAATCTAGGAGGCTTAGATGTCTCTAATGAAATATATTTTTGTTGTATTTTTTTCAAGTTGTATAGTTGATCTTATGTATGAATCTTGTTTCCAATAAAACAAAACTGATCAGTCTTTCGAGACATGATTTCCTTGTGATCATGCCAATGTTATATAATAATGCACCGACTCTAGGTAACTACGGTCGGGGCATTAGACATATTGAAATTATTTTTTCTATCAATGAAATACAGTTTGTGTTTTCTGTATAGTCAAGGTATCATTGATTTTCTCGTAGTATTAAATATTTTTGAGATACAATTAATTTAAGGTTATATGAAGCAAAAAATGATTAAAATATAAAAAAGTAGTTCCTGGATTAAATCCTACTGTGGATAAATTTTTTTTATTTCAATAATATAAATTAACTATTTATTGTCTAAATAGGACACTCAGGATACAAATTATCATAAGAACACTCATAGTTTAATTTACTATATGGACACTCTTAGTTTAGAGTTCAATAGGGAGACTCATTATTTATTATCCATTGGGGAAAATCTATTTGATAATGAATCAATGCGTGTTAATCTATTACTTGACACATCCCATTGAGTATTTAAATATTTCGATTGATACTTAATGAGGTGTCTTGTATGTCATGATAAGAAAGGATGTACCTATAATCAATTTTGTGATAGTTTTGATATCTATCGGTCCACTTTCGGGGATTCCAAAAGGATTTATAGGGAATATATGTATTCTTGACCCATATAAAACACAATTAGAGGTAGGTAACCATTGGTCTCATGCTTATGTTGTTTTTGTGAATAACCTAATATCATGATAATTTATTTATTAAAACTGATCACTCCCAATGGGTATTGGAATAAAAAAATGAGTATCATAGGGTTGTTTGTAATTATAATATTAGGTAAACTCAATGATAGAGTGAATAATTTTCTATATGAAGATAAAATCAGATAATTGGGATGTTCTAGATTGATATATTATTAAAAACTACACCCAAACATCATCTATGTTTTTATGATCTTAATTGGGTTTATTCAAAAAATATATCTTCTATATATGAATCCTTGTTATTTTCTAACATGGTATTGTGAGTAACTATAATGACCGATACTTTACATACATTTTTATTAAATCAATATTTAAGCTTACTTATTACCACATATAACAAAACCATGAAAGGAACTTATAGGTATAGTGTCTTTAGAAACTGGGAAACATAAACAACTGGTTCATAAATCATCTACGTTGTCTCCCATTTATTTCATCATATATAGAGTTACATTTTGGTATATATACTTAATATCCTTATTCCTAACCTGGGGATTTAAAACATACAGATGGGTGATCTCAAATGCTCAGTAATGGTAAATAAATGAAATATCAAACAAATCATATTCATAAGAACATAATATTTTGAAAATCATATCCTGCAGAAGAGATCATAACATGGGATAAATCATAGAAGTGAAATGTAATCCAAATAATCATAACATAAAACATGAATCTTTGTGGCATACACACATAATCATATAGAATCATTTCATAGTAGTCAAGGCATATAGCCAAGACTATCTTAGCGGACAAAGTCCATTTCTGAACCGAGTTCACTCCTCATTCCAGTCCTGTTTCACTGAAACGATTTAACCTGCCATTCCAGTCGTGTCTATCTCATGAGATATAAATCCTTACCCAATGAATTTGAGAGATATATAGGTCTCACCCATCTCATAATGATACCATTCCAATGTGTGCCACAAAATTAAAAAAAAATCATACATCCTAGCATAACCCATGTATTAAAAATGGGATTCTTAAACATCGTGACATCCTAAAAAAATTCATATAAGATTAAGGAATTCATAAAAATAATTCCATCACAACATAATCAAATCAATGTAATAATAGGGATATAAACAGAACCCTATATTATCTTAGATGGAAAATAATTTTGATAAAACACCTGAACTCTATTCTTGAGGAAAATATCCTTTCTACTTCAAAAACATTTTTCCTTTCGTAACATGTCATACAATTTTAAACAAAAAGAAGTTGATTAAAAATAAACTTGAAAACTTGTAATGGAAGCTTTTGGAAATAACGTTTTAAAAATCCATTCATGCCGTATAAGTTCAAAAAAACATTCTTTTTGTACTTTTGTCAAAAAAATCAAAAAGTACCTCGTACGAAAAACAACAAAAGATTCCTTTCATATCATTTACTAAAAACTCACCGAATGGTAAAATTGGATTTAAAAAATTTTAGGTGGATGGAAATAATATTACATATTGAGGAAACATGGATGTGGATGATAAAATGCACCCCCAGTAAATACCAAAGTATAAATAATCTCAGATAAAAATGAGATTGTGATATTTTCCCTTACCTTAGGTCTGATTTACTTCGTAAGGGTCTAAACCTACTATATAATGATTTAAATAATGTTACTAACTTATTCAAGAATCATACTTATTTTTATGATATCATATATGGTCATATTCATAACTTATTATTAGTAAATTTTCATTGTTACTTATTACTCGGGTGTTTATTGCTTTTTGTTCTTATGCGTGTTTTGTTGAATAAATTCTTATTCCTATTTTTAGGTTATAGATACCTAATTTCCAGAATGGTATTAGTGTAATATATATCATATTCATTCATTCAATTCATTTATATCATCATTATTCAATAAATATAATGATGAACGAGTTGCATCACATTGTGGAGACGGTATTCCGTACGTATGCACGGGCGATGATATCGTTCCCATGATTGTGGAACTGTATTGGAGTGTATGTATACTATTTAATAATCAATAAAACTTTACAATAATTATATATAGTTATTTATTTTCACCATTATACCCATCCAAGTATGGTGGTGGTGGAAAATAGATTACACCAAGGCGTGGAGATAGTATTCCATACGTACGCACGCACAATGATTTCATTTTTCGTAGGATGGATAGATGGTGAAATACGGTTGTTTAATACTTATAATAACATATCAGTATATGAGTGATACTGATGTTATTACTTCATAATGACAAAACTAAAGAAGAAGAAGTGGAAGAAGAAATAATGTTGAAAGGAACGGTAACAGACATTACCTCTTCTTTGAAGCGCCTCTTTGTGACCTCCTTTTAGGGCACTAAAATTGGTCTTTGAAGAAGACCAGAACCTCTATTATGTTTTTTGAAAAGTGGAGAAGAGTATTTGGTAGGGTTTGTCTGAGCATGAAGGCTCAAAGTGTTGTGAGGAAGAGAGGGAGGAGGTGCCATTTTATAAGGGAGGAGAGTGGCACCTTTGAAAAAACTAAAAATATTATTTTATTATAAAGTCATATTCGGTTTTTAATAGCTCAAAATTGATTTATTTAGAATCTAAGGTGGGTATGGTTCGAAATACTATCATAAAATATAATTTATAGAGGTTTAGGTTTCTATTTTAACCTTATCATTTAGATTTTACTTTAAGTTAGATAATTTTACCTTTACCGTGTCTTCTTGTTTTCTTACACTTTAAGGTTAACAAACATACTATAAAAAGACAAAAGAACCCCAAGTTGTTTATTATTAATATATATAACCTTATCTAATTAATTTAGCCTAACCTTAGAATTTTTGTAATAAAATAACAATTATTAATATAATATTTGTTTTAAAAACTATTTTATGTCAATTTTGAAACTATTTGGTAATTGATTTTTGTGAAATTCATAACAGAATTATTAGTTCAAAAAAAGTTAATTAAATTAATACTAACATGTCATATTAACCTATAAAATTATTTTTATTCATAAAAAGTATCATATTACATTTATTTGGGTATTTATAACATCAATTATGTCAATATTTCATTAATAAGATATTACTGCATCATTATTGTGTCATAAATAAATTAAATTATTTAAAGTCTAAAAATTAAAAATAAAATACCATTATGTAGGAAATATTTTTATCTTTCTAATAAATATTTATAGTCGAAATTATCTTATTTATAACCCTATATTAAAAATGATTTACTTATTAAACATTGATTTTAACAATTTTAACCCTTCTTTAAATAAATTAATATTAAATTTCCTAATCTAATCCAGGTGGACCTAAATGGTCGTATTTTATTACTAAGGTTTTTTTGGTCGAATTAAACATATCCAATGGAATTATGAAATGTGATAGGGTAATAATAATATCATTTTTACTGTTAATTACCCGATTTACTTTTAACCGTGGTAAATAAATGTAAAAAGTTACTATTCACCAAAAATTATTGTCATCTCATTGAACCACATTTTACTTACTGACGTCAACCGTGTCTCTCAGATTTTTGAAATTCAATTCACAAAAGTGGTAAAATTATGTTTTATGTAAATTTGCAAATTCTCCTTGGAGGTGGGTAAAAGACGGTCAAAAGTTCAATAAAATTTTTATATATCTAAAATTATTATAAAATGACTTCAATTAATTACATTGAACTTATATAGGTGTTATGTATCAATTTTGAGCTAAAATAAATTTAAATAAAATAAATAATTATTTAAATAAAAAGTCTCTTTTTAAATAGTAACCCTGTGTTTTCACTATTCATCAAAAATTGAATGTTTTTAGAAAAATACCAAAATTTCACCCTAGGATAATCTCGATATTCCGAATCCAAAAATGAAGTCCATTTTGAAAAATAATATTTAAAAATTTTCAAAAAGTGGGTATTACTATTCATAACGGCTAGTTTTAATAATATTTTAATAGCATATCATTGTTTAGTGAAACTCGGTATTGCGTACAACGCAAGCTATCAAAGAAGGCCGATGTTTCATGAAAAGAAATCCATGATAGTTTTGTGTGTAGTGAAAGATTTCTTTGATGATTTATATAACATAAAAACCAAATATTTCTCATAAAAGTCTCGGGTGTTACATTTTACCCCCCTTAAAATGAATTTTGCCATAGAAATTCGTCACTTTGTAACAAACAGATGAAGATACCTCTTCGTCATCATGTCCTAAATCTCCCATGTAGCTTCTTCTAATTGGTGGTTCTTACATAAAACTGTCACCAAGCGAGTGGTCTTGTTCCATAGGACTTTTTCGCTACGATCCAGAAACTGCATCGGCTGTTCCTCATAAGAAAGATTTTTCTCCAGCGGTACAACATCTGAGCTGAGTTCATGTGAATGATCTGGTATGTACATTCTCAGGAGAGATACATGGAACACATCGTGAACTTGGGATATATTCGGTGGATGCGCCAATCGGTAAGCTACCTTCCCAACACGATCTGGAATTTCAAAAGGACCGATATAACTAGGGCACAACTTTCCCTTCTTTCCAAATCTCATGACCCTCTTCCAGGGAGATATTCGTAAGAATACATCATAACTCACTTCAAACTCTAAGTCTTTTCTTTGTTTGTCGGCATAACCTTTTTGTTGACTCTGAGCTACTCTTTTGTGTTGTTGAACAGATCTGACCTTTTCTTCCATCTCATCAACAAGATCAGGTCCTAATAGCTTTCTTTCCCCAAATTCATCCCAGCAAGTTGGAGTCATGCATTTCTTTCCATAGAGAGCTTCATAAAGAGCCATCTAAATACTATAGTGAAAGCTATTATTATTAGAAAATTCGACCAAAGGTAGGTGTTGATCCCAACCACCATTGAAATCCATAGAGCAAGCTCTAAACAAATCTTCTAGAGTTTGAATTGTCCTCTCAGAATGACCGTCTATCTGAGGATGATAAGCAGTGCTGAAACTCAACTATGTATCCAGAGTATACTGAAGACCTCTCCGGAACATTGAGGTAAACCTTGGATCCAGGTCAAATATAATGGAAAGTGGTACTCCATGCAATCTTACCACTTTCTTTGAATATATCCTGGCAAGCTGATCTACAGGGAAATACTCTATAATAGCAATGATGTGTGTCGACTTTGTAAGACGATCAATTATGACCGAGATAGCATTATTTCCTTTGGATGTTTTAGGAAGTTCGATGACAAAGTCCATAGTGATGTTTTCCCATTTCCATTCAGGTATGGATAATGGTTGTAACATCCCCTTCGACTTCTGTCTCTCTGCTTTAACTCGCTGAGAAACCAAGAATCGAGAGACATATTCAGCAACATATCTTTTCATTCCATCCCACAAGAAGTACTCTTTCAGGTCCCTATACATCTTCGTGCTTCCGGGATGAATAGAGAATGAAGAACTATGAGCCTCATCCAGCAGCTCCTTCTTTAATTCTGGGATGGGAGGAACACAAACCTGATTCTTGAACTTTATTATCCCATCGCAATCAAGGTTGAATTCATGAACATTTCTCACCTTCTTTTGTAACTCTACATCATCATTCTGTGCCTCTTTAGTCTTCACATGTATAGATGGCTGAACATTCATTTGAGAAAGATACGATTTTCCCCTTTCATTATAATTCCAAGATCCATCCTTTGTAAATCCATAAATATTGGATCTTTTCTGATCCTCATCATGGATAAGCTAGCATGGTCTTGTCTACTTAATGCATCTGCCACCTTGTTTTCTTTCCCAGGGTGGTAATGAATTGAGCAGTCATAATTCTTAATTAGCTCCAACCATCTTCTTTAGCGCATATTCAGCTCCTTTTGTGTGAAAATATACTTTAAACTTTTATGATCAGTATAAATATCAAACCTTTCTCCATAAAGCTAATGCCTCCAAATCTTTAATGCAATGATTACCGAAACTAACTCCAAATCATGAGTTGGGTAATTTTACTCATGGATTTTCAACTGTCATGAGGCATAATCTATCACCATATCTTTTTTCATGAGAACACACCCCAATCCCTTCTTGGATGCATCACTGTAGATCACAAACCTTTCTCCACTACAAGGAGGTGTAAGCATAGGTGCAATGGATAACCTTCTTTTCAACTCCTTGATATTCTCTTCACATTCCTCCGTCCACAAGAACTTAACTCCTTTTCGAGTCAACCTGGTGAGTGGATTAGATAATCGTCAAAAATCATTCACAAAACGTCAATAATATCGAGCCAAACCAAGAAAACATTAGATCTCAGTTACTATTGTTGGTCTCAAACATCTTTTGATAACCATTGTTTTTGCTGGATCCACAAATATCCCTTCTTTTGAGATTATGTGACCAAAAAATGAAACTTTTTGAAGCAAAAAATCACACTTGGTAAATTTGGCATAAAGCTTCTCCTTTCTCAGGGTCTTCAATACAATTCTCAAGTGATCTTCATGTTCTTCCTTGATCTTTGAATAGACAAGAATATTGTCTATAAAGACTACCAAAAAATGATCACGATATTTTCTAAAGACTCTATTTATCATATCCATGAAGATAGAAAGGGCACTAGTAAGTCCAATGGAATCAATAAAAATTCATAGTGTCCATACCGTGTACGGAAATCCGTCTTTGGAATATCCTCTCTTTTGACCCTTAATTGATGATACCCTGAACGAAGATCAATCTTGGAGATGTATTGAGCTCTGCGTAGTTGGTAAAATAAGTCATCAATGCGCGGGAGAGGATATTTTTCTTGGTCGTGATCTTGTTAAGTTCTCGATAATCAATGCAGAGTCCCATTGATCGATCTTTCTCTTAACAAACAGAACAGGTGCTCCCCAAGGTGACACACTAGGGCGTATGAATCCTTTATGAAGATTCTCTTGGAGTTACTTCTTCAATTCCCGCAATTCAATTTGGTCAATTCTATAAGGTGTCTTTGAAATATGCAAAACACCCAGAACAAGTTATATTGAAAACTCAACTTCAAAATTTGCTGGAAGTCCTAGTAATTCCTCCGGAAATACATCATAAAACTCCCGTACAATGGGCATATTCTTAATCATGTGTTTCTCTCCAACCATTTGAGATAAATAACCTTCATTTAGTGGAATCAAGACCCACAAGATGGAAGAAATTTCCACTGGAGGGTTATGTTCAACCTTGGATCGATAGATGATCATAGATTGATCTGGAATATGAAATGTGACTTCCCTTATTTGGAAATTTATATGAGATCTATATAAAGAAAGCCAATCCATGCCATGAACCACATCAGATCCCACTATAGAAAGGATCACAAGATTTGCATGATGCACTTTCCCACAAACTTCAATCGGAGAAGAATTATAAACTTCTGATGTGACTGCTGTGCCATTAGGGGTTGTCATAGCTAAATCAACATCTAATTGTTGAGGTAATACAGTGATACCCTTTGAAAATTCTTCAGAAATAAAATAGTGGGTGGATCCATAATCAAATAAAACATTTTCTACATTAGAGTGGATGGTATGTGTACATTTCACCTCTTCGTTATCGTACTCCACATCACTAATAGAAATTGCATGTGACTTTCTTTTGTCTTTAGCCGTAAGAGTTTATTGACGTCGATCATAATAAAAAACCATTTGACTAGAGCATTGATTGGCATAATTCCTCATTTCCTTGTAATTGAAACATTAAAGTGTAGGAGGTGCACTCGGTGTAGCATTTTCTTTGTTTGCATCACTAGACATCTTCTTCCCATCATTGTGGCATTCAAATTCCCTATGACATTCCTTTCCACATTTGAAACATTTACTTGTCTCTTTAAGACAACTCCCTCCATGATTCTTTCCACACATTGAGCATAAGAGAAAACTCGTCTTCTTTTCAGTGTGCTCTTTATAATTTCCTTTTAATTCCATCTTCCTCTTCCTATCAAACCCATATGACTGATGGGTTACTCCAATCTCCATCTCAACTTTGAGATCACATCAAACGATTTCCTCGTAGCTATTGAAGTTCCTTATTGCTAATGCCCTTCGAAGACTTGGTTTTAAGCCACTAAAGAATCGATCGATCGTACTCTCAGGTTGGATAATAATACCAGAAGCGTACCTTGAAAGTCTTGTAAAATTTTCTTCATAGGTACCAACATATTCATCACCCTTTTTCTTTAGTTCAAGAAACTCATTCTCCATCTTTTTTGGAAGAATACGAGGGAAGTACTTATTGAAAAATAAGTTCTTGAACTCATCACATTCCGTGGAAACAATTTCATCCCTTTGACTCGTATTCTTAATAAGATTCCACCATTGATCATAATCTCCTTCCAAACGATACACTGCTAAGATGAATTTATCAGGTTCAGAACATTGAAGAACTGAAAATTTCTTTTCAGTGGTATTGATCCATTGTTCAGCCACTAATGGATCAGAAGACCCACTGAATGAAGGTGGGCGCTGCTTCATGAAGGATTCAAAAGAATGTTGCTCCTTCATTTGCTCGTTTGGAAGTCCTGAATGATTCATAGCTTGAGAATGTTGTGTGATCATGGATACAAGATTTTTCATTCGATCTCCCATAATGTTTGGTTGCTTAGGGAGAAAATCATTGCATTTCCCATCACATTCCACAATAACACGGTTCCTTCGGGTTCCAGCCATTGTCTAAAACCAAGCATAATAGTGTGAGAAACACTAATTATAATACGAAAACCAAATTATCAAGAATAAAACTTCACACATAAGGTCATATCATAGGTCGTTCATGGCCATTTCTAAAACAATAAGATTGTGTTCTATGCTTAGATATAACCTTAGGGTTCTTACTAAGGCTTTCACAACCTAGTTTCCAAAGGTTGACTATACCATTCCTCTAATACAAACTATAACGACCCATACTTTACATACATTGTTATTACTTCAAAATTTAAGCATACTTATTACAACATATAAAAAACCATTAAAGGACTGTATAGGTATAGTGTCTTTAGAAACATGGAAACATAAACAACTGGTTCATAAATCATCTACGTTGTCTCCTATTTATTTCATCATATCTAGAGTTCCTTTTTGGAATATACTACTTAATATCCTTCTTCCTGACCTGGGGAACGAAAACATTCAAAAGGGTGAGATCAAATGCTCAGTAAGGGTAAATAAAAGAAATATCAAACATATCATATTTTTAAGAACATAATATTTTGAAAATCTTATCCTGAAAAAGGGGTCATAACATGGGATAAATCATATAAGTGAAATGTAATCCCATTAATCATAACATAAAACATGATTCTTTGTGGCATACACACATAATCATATAGAATCATTTCTTAGTAGTCAAGACTCATAGTCAAGACTATGTTAGCGGACAAAGTCCATTTCTGAACCGAGTTCACTCCTCGTTCCAGTTTTGTTTCACTGAACCGGTTTAACCTGTCGTTCCAGCCATGTCTATCTCATGGGATATAAATCATTACCTATTGAATTGGAGGGAGATATAGGTCCCACCCATCTCATAATGATATCATTCTTATGTGTTCCACAAAATTAAAAAAACATACATCATAGCATAACCCATGTAAAAAATGGGATTCTTAAACATTGTGACATCATAAATCAATTCATATAAGATAAAAGTAATTCATAAAAATAATTACATATCAACATAATCAAATCAATGTAATAATAGGGATATAAACAGAACGCTATATTATCTTAGATGGAAAATAATTTTAATAAAACACTTGGACTCCATTCTTGAGAAAAAAAATATCCTTTCTACTTAAAAAACATTTTTCCTTTCTTAACATGTCATACAATTTTAAACTAAAAGAAGTTGATTAAAAAAAACATGAAAACATGTAAAGTATGCTTCTTGGAAATAATTTTTTAAAAATCCATTCATGCCGTATAAGTTTAAAAACCATTCTTTTCTTACTTTTGTCAGAAAAGTCAAAAATTACCACGTACTAAAAACGACAAAAGATTCCTTTCATATCTTTTACTAAAAACAAACTGAAGGATAAAATTGGATTTAAAAAATTGTAGGTGGATGGAAATAATATTACATATTGAGGAAACATGGATGTGGATGATAAAATACACCCCAGTAAATACCAAAGTATAAACAATCTCGGATAAAAATGATATTGTGATATTTTCCCTTACCTTAGGTCTGATTTGCTTCGTAAGTGTCCGAACCTCCTATATAATGATTTAAATAATGTTATTTAATTATTCCACAATCATACTTATTTTTATGATATCATATATGGTCATATTCTTAGCTTCTTATTAGTAATGATTCATTGTTACTTGTTATTCGGGTGTTTATTGCTTTTTATTCTTATGCATGTTTTGTTGAATAAAGTCGTATTCTTTTTTTTTAGGTTATAGATACCTCATTTCCATAATGTTATTAGTGTAATATATATATCATATTAATTCATTCAATTCACTTATATAATCATTATGCACTGAAGATCATGTAGAACGAGTCGCATCACATCGTGGAGAAGGTATTCCGTACGTACACACGAGCGATGATATAATTCCGATGATCGTGGAATTGTATTGGAGTGTATGTATACTATTTCAGAATCAATACCACTTTAAAATAATCATATATAGTTATTTATTTGTACCATTATACCCATCCATGTAAGGTGGTGGTGGAAAATAGATTACACCATGGCGTGGAGACGGTATTCCGTACGTACGCACGCGCGGTGAATTCATTTTCTGTAGGATGGATAGATGTTGAAATAGGGTTGTTTCATACTTATAAAAACATATTAGTATATTATTGATACTTATTTTATTACTTAATAATGAAACAACTATATAAGAATAAGTAGAAGAAGAAATAATGTTGAAGGAATCGGTAATGGACATTACCTCTTCTTTGAAATTCCTCTTTCAGACCTCCTTTTCGGGCACTAAAATTGGTCATTGAAGAAGACCAGGACCTCTAGAATGTTTCTAGAAAAGGGTTTAAGAGTATTTGGATGGGTTTGTCTGAGCTTGAATGCTCAAATTGGTGTGAGGAAGAGAGGGAGGAGGTGCCCTTTTATAAGGGAGGAGAGGGGCACCTTTGGAAAAACAAAAAATAATATTTTATTATAAAGTCATATTTGGTTTTTAATAGCTCAAAATTGATTTATTTCGAATATAATGTGGGCATGGGTTGAACTAATATCATCCAATATAATTTAGACAAGTTTAGTATTCTATTTTAACCTTATCATTTAGATTTAACTTTATGTTACATAATTTAACTTTTACCGTGTCTTCTTGTTTTCTTACACTATATAGTTAATAAACATACTATAACAAGCCAAACGGACCCCAAGTTGTTTATAATTAATATATATAACTTTAGCTAAGTCATTTGGACAAACCGTAGAATTTTAGTAATAAAATAACAATTAATAATATAATATTTTTAAACGAAACTATTTTATGTCAATTTTGACACTATTTGGTAATAGATTTTTGTAAAAATCATAACAGAATTATTAGTTTGAAAAAGGTTAATTAAATCAATAATAACATGTCATATTAACCTAGAAAATTATTGTAATTCATAAAATATCTCATATTACATTTATTTGGGTATTTATAACAACAATTATATCAATATTTCATTAATAATATAATTGCCACATCATCATTGTGTCATAAATAAATTAAATTATATAAAGTCTAAAAATTAAAAATAAAATAGAATTACGTAGGAAATCTTTCTATCTTTCTAATTAATATTTATAGTTGGATTTATCTTATGTATAACCTTATATTAAAAATAATTTACTTATTAAACTTTGATTTTAACTATTTTAACCCTTCTTTAAATAAATTAACATTAAATGTTCTAATCTTATCCAACTGGACCTAAATGGTCATATTGTATCCCTAAGGTAGTTTTTGGTCGAATTAAACTTATACAATAGAATTAGGACACGTGTTAGGTTAATAATAATATCATTTTTACCCTTAATTACCCTATTTACTTTTAACTCTGGTAAATAAAACTAAAAAGTTACTATTCACCAACAATTATTTTCATCTCATTAGAGCACATTTTACTTGCTGATATCAACCGTGTATCTCAGATTTTTTAAATCCATTCACAAAAGTGGTAAAATTATGTTTTTTGTAAATTTTGCAAATTTTCTTAGGAGGTGGGTAAAAGACGGTCAGAAGTTCAATAAAATTTTTATATATCTAAAATTATTATAAAATGACACAAATGAATATTATTGAAATTATATAGGTATTATGTATCAATTTTGACCTAAAATAAATTTAAATAATATAAATAATTATTTAAATAAAATATCTATTTTTAAATAGTAACCATGTGTTTTCACTATTCATCAAAAATTGAATGCTTTAAGAAAAATACCAATATTTCACCCTATGCTAATTTTGATATTCTGTAACAAAAAATGAAGTCCATTTTCAAAAATAAAATTTACATAATTTCATAAAGTGGTTATTATTATTCATAACGGCTAGTTTTAATAATATTTTAATAGCATATCATTGTTTAGTGAAACTTGGAATTGCGTACAATGCAATCTATCAAGGAAGGCCACGGTTGCGTGTAAAGAAACTCAAGCTAGTGTTGTGTGTAGTGAAATATTTATTTGATGAATTATATAACCTAAAAACAAAATATTTCTCATAAAAGTCTCGGGTGTTACAGTAACAAACGTAATTGTTTTTCTCAGAGTACAACATCATAATTGAATCATCCAAAAAGAGAATTAAAATGAGTAAATGAGTTCTATTTATTAGATTAATTATACTAAAGTGTATGTTTCATAAACTAAAAACATTTTTTGGCTTCCAAATGATGGGATGTTAGGGTTTTAAAGTTATTATGCCTTTGAATTTTCAAAAATTTGGTTTTCAAACCATTAAACTACTTTCTTCAAATCACATGAAATATATATTCAATCACATAAATTCATGGTTAAACTTGTTTTTATCTACCCACAAATAAACCCTTCCGAATTCTATTTGAATAGGTATGTGAGTATTGTGTTCTAATGAAATCATATGTACTTTCAATACTTTATCGATATCTTCATGAAAAATTGAAGGTGAAATTTATCACTAAGTACACTATATAAATTAAATCATCTCATTGATATGACACTATTTTACATGAAAATCAAGTCGATCCTATATTTTTTTGGATCATTGAAGAGTCCCATGAAAGATGGACCATTGAGAAGGGATGAATCTTTGTTCTTATTTTAAAAATTATCCTCTTAAAAATTCAACCAACTGAAATTTTTTGTGTTCTAAATATAATCAAAATCATTTCCCACGGACTCAACCCAAGAAAAATTTTTATATGAGAAATCATCACATTGTATTTACATGGATTTCCGAAAAATATTAATACTTACTAAAACCATTTATCCACCCCAATTATAAATTATCAAATATCTAAAATTTTATTATAAACATAGACTATTCAAACCATTATAACCAAGAGCCCTGTTTTTTCCTTAACATCCAGTACTAACTAAAGGATATATTATAGATCCATAACTAATGGGAATATGAAAACTTATTCATCAATACATATCTTTCATATTTTTATTTTCATCCTCTCATTCAGTGGTTCAACACGACTTGAAAATAAAATATTCCTTAATGATATGATTGATCAAAATGTATTATCATCTACATATTCATTGACATTATTTTTGGATTTTACCCCAACTAGTATTAATAATCTATTTAAATATAGTGTGATACATATTATCCTTAGTTTCCTTGATACTGAATCTATCAGCTTCTCTTTGAATGTCATCATAAAATAGATACATGTTCTCTCTATTATATTACAAAATTAATATAATAATAATAAATATATTTATATGATAATAATAATAATTACAATGTTAGTGTCTATTTCACATCATATTACCATTTTTCTTTATGAAATCTTTTTCATGAAAACATAAAATTAGAATAATGTAATCATTCATTTAAATTTGATCATAGTGAAATTAAAAATATTCACATTATATCTAGATATTTTCAGTATAATACGCCTAAATTATTATATAATTACCCAAAATTATAATATACTACAAGCTCATGTATTCATCTAAATTTTTCAGTAGTGGTGGCCTCATTTGAATACTTCAATTACAAAGATTAAATTGATTCATGAATCATTATTATTCACATTAATATCTCAAATTTAATATTATCAAAAAATTTGGGAACCCTCACTATTATTTTCATGAAATTAAATTATACAGGATTCAAGAAGATCCTCATTTTTCCTTTCATCAATATATTATGTCATTTATAATCCTTCATGAAATCGGCTATGTGAAGGTACCTAGAATAGTTATATTAATTATAACTTCTCAAAAAACATATATATAAGCCATATATGGGAATCCCCAACAAAGATTAAATATCTATTTTTTTTCATTTGGTTATGTGAATACCACATATAATATAAATTTGTATGTTTACTCCTCTGGTTATGAAAAATCATTATATAACATAAATGGAAACATGAACTCTTTTTTGGATAAACATTTTGTTTACAAAATTTCCTTCTATAAATATAATTATAGACAAATGTATTTTTGAACACCAACTTCTAACTATCATTTATGTGAATCATTTTATTAGTAGTATATTAACTATATCAATCTATGTATAATCATTGAGGAAAAACTTCTTTTATCTAATATATCAATCTAAACTATTTATTAATCAATCTTCTAGATCATACAAAATTCTTTCATTGACTTAGGAATTATTTTATTTTTCGTTCTTCATAACTGTATAAATGAATGGGAAGAGAATTATTGAATCTCATAGATAAAATGAACCCATTTTTGAGTTAAAAAACATCTATCATCTTTATTATAAATATTTATTCGTGAAAATTATTTAATCAATATCCTCAATTATCTTATAGACATATACATATTCGTATTCAATAATATCATCTAATTCCTTTTTATCATTAATCATAAAAGTATCATTAACAACTCATATTTAAATATTGAGTTAAATTTACATACCATTTGTCACACAAAAACATCAAACATGTATGTTTTTGTTCAAAAAAATTCTCAATCCAAATATATATACTTGGATAGATTCTCTCATCTTCCACCATATTGAAAATCAAATATAGTGGTCATTATTATGGGATTCTCATATCAATATTTACTTTTTTAAAAGAGACTCACACTCATAACTTTTTTAATGAAATATGATACCACATGTTTCTTATAGAAACATACGTTTAGATAGTCTACAATATGTTGACATAAGAGAACATAGTGTAAAAACCAATAGATATTCAATGAATTTTGTCTTTGTTATCCATAAACTAACTTGTATGTGATATCATGTTAAACAATCTTACAACAAATAAGGGATTAATCAAAATAGTTTTCATTAAAAAATCATCATTTACACATCTCAATAAATATTCAAAATAGTTCATGTAAAATTCTTGTAACTCCCCCTTTCACTCATGTTTTGATTTCAAAAACTCTCCCTTAATGTGTCTATCTAATAAAATATAAAGGGGGGATTAGAATATTAATTGAATAACTCAAATTTCATTTTTATTTGGATTTCTATAAAATGATTGGTTCAAAAGAAAATTTTACCCAAATAGTCCGGAGACAGGCGAAGACCTGATCCTAATAAAAATATATTAATCAAAATTGAAAGTACACAGGAGGGAAGAGACACGAAATTGATCAAGAATGATCGGTATACTCCTTACTAAAAATATCATCCTAGATAAGATCATTGAAAAATTTAGGCGTGATGCCGGACCAATTAGAACTAACTTTAAAAATTAATCTCTTGGACAGAGAGTCAGAAACCCGATTGGCCTCACGAAAGACATGTCTTACTTGAAGATAGAGGGTCTCCTCTAGCCACATACATTTGATCAAGTCAGGCAAGATCTTTCATGGTACATTTCTTGATCCATAACGAAGAGTTTGAATAGCAGTGGTTGAGTCAGACTCCAACCACAATTGGTGCCAATTGAAGTGGACAACATATCTGATTGATTTAATTATATCCCAAATTTCCACTTCAATTGCAAGGTCATTGCGAAATAAAATGAAAGAAGCATCCTTTCACAAATCCAAGGGAGGTTCGGAATACACCACCACATCTATCCTGACCTGGGGCGGCTAAGGTCGCCCCATCTATATTGAATTTGTTCCAATTGGGGATGGGTGGTATCCAATGGACATACTTCATCATCAATAGTTTCTTGGACCTACCATGCACACCAAGAGATCCCAAAAGCACAAGTTCATTAACATCAGTATTCATGGAACCTGTTTGTAAAAGGGAGTTCATATGAATTCCACGATGAATGCAAAAAACACCATTATGAAAGGTTGGTTTAATGCTGTTGAAGGCTAAGTCATTCATCGCTTTTCAGATGAAGGAGAAGACACTCATCGCAGCGGCCAACCAGAGAGAAAAATCTACTAACTATAATTCATTCTACAAATAGAGTGTAATAGGTCCTCCAAGGATTGATGGTCAAAAAAAATTGAAAATACCATGCAGATAACTCCAGAATTGGATTGCGAGTTTGTAGGAGATAAAGAGGTGGTGATGTGTTTCAGCGGCATCAACGAAGAGGTAGCAGACATGAGCTAGTAGCAGTCTGGCGCACTGCAACAGATGTTGGAGTGGGAGGTGTTGTTTCTACATTTTCCAGGTGAGAAGTGTTGCAACATGTGGAATAAAGGCTATTCGGACTGCTTTAATCCTGGAGGGTGGGTTCAAGGGAGGACAACAAGACAGCTAATAGAACTCCTCTGTAGAAAACTTTTCATTCAGGTTAGGCATCCAGACAATAGTGTCCGAGTCAACATAGTTATACCATGCAATCTACAGACGGAGATGATCAGGTAAAATATCATTTGTATTGACAATATCACGGATATCAGCAATAACAAGGTCCATCAGAGACGCATTAACAGAAATATAATTACAGATGGGTCAAGATAACCGAGGAGTTTTCTAGAGATTAAGATAGGAGTTATCACAAACCAGCCATCTTGAATTTTCCATCATACCATTATTGGATTTCTTAATGGTAGGCCAGACAGAAGTAGTCAGGTAATACCCATAACCCCGTTGTAGCTTGTCAACAAACCTAGAATAGAGGAATTCTGCCAAGGGATCAGATCTGGACAGAAAGTTCCATACAAATTTTTTAATCAAGGAATCATTAAAGACCCTCAGATCCTTCACCCCATTCCCCCCATTTGGATCGATATAATACACTCTTTCTAGCTCACTTTGATGAGTTTTTTTTCATTAATTTATCCAGTCCAAATGATATTTCTAATCTTGTTCATCAATTATTTAGAAAGTTCCCTTGGCCATCGGTAAAGAGAAATGGAATAGACAAACATTGAGTTGATTACTAAATTAACCAAGAAAATTATTCCATCTTGAGACATATTCTTCCATTTCTAGTTTTCCAATTGATTAGTAATTTTCACAACGATTCCCTCAAAGTATCACCGCCTCACTCGTCACCAAAACAGAGGTACACTGAGATATTTAAAGGGAAAAATTCCCCCCATCATTCCATGTTTCAATGAAATACTGTTCTGCCTTGAAATGGTGATGCCTTCCCCAAACATAACTGGAGACTTATTCCAACTAATCACCTAACCCGAAACTTCCTCATAATGTGAAAAAATACCTTTGATACATGAAATGGTCAAATTATCTTCATTTCCGAAGAACAGAATATCATCATCATATAACAAGTGGGAGGGAGCAGGAAGGTTCCTTCCAATTTTTATCCGCTGAATCCAACCAAAATTAGCCAGATCATTGAGTCACCAGCTCTTTTAGTCCTCAGAAATCAAAAAAAAGTAGACCAGAGAGGGGGTCTCAGTGCCTAACCCCTCGTGTACACTGAATGAAACATCTAGGGGATCCATTACTAATAATATAAAGTTTCACACTTCCCAGGATAGATTCAATAATCCCAAGAAATCACTGCGAAAACCCATACATTTTAAGAATAGTGAAAAGAAATCTCCACCTAAGAGTGTCGAATTCATTGGATATATCAATCTTCATAGCCATATTGCCATCCTTTTTCTTCCTCTTCATCAAGTTGACACATTCCGAAATAGTGAAAAAGACAATTCGGAATGATTCTTCCTGGAACAAAACCAAACTGATTACTGGAAATAAGCCCCTTAGCAATTTCACCTAGTCTCTGGGTTAGGATATTGCTGATAATCTTAGGTATGGTATTCCCAATCGCCACTGGCTGAACGTATTTAATATCAAGGGCACCTTCCTTCTTAGGAATTAAGGCAATAAAGTTAGAATTCATCCCAAAAGGCATGTAAGAGGACCTATAGAACTCCATTACTTCATTAACAATATCCTGATTTACAATATCCCAATAGAATATAAAAAACTAGTTGGTGAAGTCATCAGGACCAGCCACACTATCAATATTTAATGATAAAAGAGAATCATAATCTCCATGGAAATGGGAATTTCAATGAGCGTATTATTCTATATATCAGAAATAGAGGATTCAAAACAGTGTATAATTTTGTCAGAGTGATCAGCTCCATTATCAGAGTAAGTCATCTCAATGTAGCCCGTGACAGCTTCAACAATTTCACTTTGGGAGGAATACATATTTCCATCAATAGAAATGGCACCAAGACTCATTTTTTATCTCTTTTCCGTGTCTGTGCAATAAAAAAACATGGAATTCCTATCACCCGACTTTAACCATCTCACATTTAATTGATTCTGATCTAATCTCTCTTTAAGAGTCAAGAGGTTGTCAAGATTTGAAGCAGCTTGATTCTCATCCAGGGAGGGAACATCATGAATAATATTATCCTTCTAATGATTCATCAAACAAAATTTTTCCTGATTAATGTCATTATCAAGAGAGGAAAATGATGCCTTGCTCCGTTGCCTTAATCTAGATTTAACTTCTTTTAACTTCAAATAGATATCATGGGAGGGACTTCCCAAGAAGTGATAATTCCAAACATCTAAAACGATATCCTAACAACCTGACATGACCAGCCGGGCATTATTGAATCTGAAGGGGATCAGAGCTGACTGTATTCTGCTGTCACATGCCTCAACAAGAATAGTATTTTCATAAGAATGTAATCTGGGTAGGGAAATTCTAGACACATCCATTGAACTATCTCCCTTATCCACTTGTACAAAACATCTATCCAGTTTACTTGCCTGTCTTCCATTTATGGTATACCTTCTCCATGTGAAATCATCCCCAGAAACAGGAACCTAGACCAAACCACATTTTTCAATGCAAGCAGAGAACTCAGAGGCTGAAGCGTGACAAAAATTCTCTCTTGTAAGTTCATTTGGACTCAAAACGGTGTTAAAATCTCCAAGAATAATCCAATTATTATTGATATTTTCATAGTGTTCCTCAAGAATCCTCCACAAATCTCTTATCCTTGTGTACAGAAGGCATAAAAAAAGTAATCGAGAAGTTGAAGCAGTTTAGGCTACAAGAGATAGTCACAGATTTCACATCATTCATGGAGGAGACCACAAGAACACTATGATGCTTCAGAACCCATAAAGATTCAGCATTTTCACCCACTTTATTAATAGAAACATAAGAATATCCCAACAAGGACTACTTAAAAGAAGAACGACTTTCAAAATTCATTCTTTCCTCAGCAATACCAATTAAAATAGGCTTATTGGTCAAGATGATATTCCTAAGGGACTTGACCATGGGAGAATTCCAGATCCCATGGCAATTCCAAAATAGTATCTTCATAATTTTGAACTGAGCCTAGTGCTAGGACCACCATCACTGTTTTTCAAGTTTTCAATAAGTGTAGCAGTGTCCATTTCAGCATGAGTAAGATCCCTTGAATCTCAAATCACTATAGATATTTGATCACTATATACACAAGAAGTCTGTGGGCTGAGTGATGAGAATCTGTTCATGGATTCAATAGGAGTAAGCAGAGTGGCAGGGAGTCTTCTATTCCCAACCTTATCTGGATGTACCTGAAGGAATTCTCCATGCTTCTTTCAAAAATTATGCTATGCTCTTGCATCATCACCACCAACGAATGGGAGGAGAAAATCATTCGGGATATCATCAGGACTTTCTACATCTTGATGTTCTTGAAGTAGATCACCAAGCTGCTCAACATTCTGAACTGCATATACATCCTCACCAGCACTGGAAAGAGGAGGAAGATGCTTTGATTCATCCTCATAATTTTACTTATTGACCACAAAATCACCAGAGGTAGGTTCCAAGGGAATCACTAGATCTGGTGCATCATCACAGGTAATACACATCTTCACATCATTCATCATGTCCACCCAGTCACTAACAGCAAGGGGAGAAGGATGAGAAGGTCTTGAAGGAGCTAGAGCATATGAAATTTTATCATCCACCTATGCAGATAATGCAGCAGGAATTTTCATCTGTTCGGGATCTCCCATAAAAGGTGGATCCCCCAATTGAGTGGCCCTCTAATTCGATTTACCTGACCCACCTTCAATTTAAGAGGGATCGGGTCCAACAAAAATGCCTTTATTTCTCTTGCAGCTCGATACCTCATGCCCTCTGATTTTGCAGAGGGTACAGATTTTGTGTCTGTTGCAATCTGAAACCATATGTCTAAATAACTTACAATTCAAGCAAATCTTGGGCTTCCTCTCATAAATAATCCCAAGAGTAAGACTATCATCCTTAGTGGTCAACACCACCTCTTCCATAAGAGTGATAGACAAGTCAAACTCAACCAAAATCCTAGCAATATGACCGAAAGAGGGACTGTCAGTCTTCTTATCCAACCTAATTGGATTACCGAAAGATGAAGCAATGTCCCATAATATATGTGGATGCCAATATATCCATTTGAAAATACAGACTCTAATCGAACACTATTTTACATTCCCCATATGTTAGATCATAACATCTAAATAATATAGAATTTGTATGTAATTTTTGTTATCTTATAAATAAAATTTATAATATTAGCCTACTCCTAATTTTGGAGTTTGATGACACTATTCTCAGTATAGAAATATTTACACTGAATCATCTTTCAGTTTTGAGTCTCATTTCGTACGTTTTCATCTTTATCAATTTAAACATATTCATTATTCTTATCCCCTTTTCCATTTATATATTCTAAATATTCTTATTTCCAACTATAGATAATTACCCATCAACTTGTAAAACATTCCTTAAACCAACTTTTTAAATTTCTCATTAGATTGTATTTCACATTCCCTATTATTTTATCCAACAAGATTGTTCAGAACCCTTGGTCACTCTTCTTTTATATTATTAGTCTTATTTCAATTTACACATGAATTCTTCCATGTTCAATTTTGAGAATTATTCCCTTACACATTAAATTTATTTTCTCTATTAATTAATTTCATGATTCATTCAACTTTGTGGCCTTCCAAACCACATCTACCACACTCTTCTTCTAGAATCTGAATTTTTATGTTATGATTTTTGTAAATCAGGTAGTTAGATGTTTCCTCATATATTTTGACCATAGGGAGTCCTTAAAAATCCCAATTTGTTATTCTCACTTTTTCAATAAAGACATATTAAACCAGTAAGAATATGATTATTGACAATTTGTACTGCCGCACCCGAAAACCCTTGAGTTTTACTCTTCTAAATTGCTTTAAATATGACAAAATTTGAGTAATTAAGGGGTTATTTATAATAAATCCACATTGCTTCATAGGGTTTTGAGTCTTACATGGATCATTGAACACTCCACATGATGTGGATGAGTGCATCTCAATTTTTATGGACCACATATCCTCATATTTTCTTTCCACATATTCTTTAGTAAATACAACAAGTCTATTTTCAAAATTAAATGTAAAAATTAATAACTAATTTTTAGAAAACTACATCCCATTAGTTTCATAAGACTCACTATTAGCATCCCCTAATGTGTTGAAGCAATTGTTAGACATATTTATCACATGTCACTACCACAAAATTGGGCAAGGCATGCGCCTGCCTTTATCAGTGCAAAAAAAGCGCAGATAAATGTCCCCTTTATCCGCACTAAAACAAGAGCTCATAAAGGTGTACCCTTTATCAGTGCTTTAAATATCCCTTTATCAGTGCTTTTATTAGGACTGATAAATGTAACATTTATCATCACTTTTCTTAGTGAAGATATTATTTATTGTATACATTAAAAAAACAGATGTTATAACTATATATATATATAGATTAAATAATTATAAGATTAATACTAAATATATTTATTAGATTTATTAATACATTATATATTTATTAGATTTATTAATTCATTATATATTTATTATATTTATTAATTCATTATATATTTATTAGATTTATTAATTCATTATATTTAATATATATTTAATATATTTCCTTATATTTAATGTATTTGTTTTATTGATAAATATATAATGTGTTCTAATATATATGTATAATTGGAATAATTGAATATATATGTGTTTTCCAATGAATTGGGATCAATCAATATCATACATGCACGCGTCTATATATATGTGTTTTCCAATGAATTGGTGTCAATGAATATATCATACATGCGTATATATATGTGAATATTGAATAATGTTCATTTATAGATTAAAATTCATTATGTTACCCATATAATATATATATATTATTTAAATATACACATTAAATTAAATTATATTTAAAAAATAAATATATATTTTACTATATTTTCAATGACATATATATAAATATACCATTCAAATAATTTAATAAGTATAAATAGTCATATAAATATTTAGAGTTAAATAAATATATAATAATATAAAGAAATTCTTAAATTTATACATTTTTCAGCGCTTTTATTAGCACAGATAAACTATGTATTTATATATATAATTAAATAATTATATATATATATATAATTATTTAATTATAAGATTAATAATAAATATATTTATTAGATTTATTAAATCATTATATATTTAATAGATTTATTAATTCATTATATATTAATTTATTAGATTTATTAATTCATTATATTTATTAGATTTATCAGTTCATTATATTTAATATATATTTATTGTATTTCTTTATATTTAATGTATTTGTTTTTTTATAAATATATAATGCATTCTAATATATATGTACTATAATTGAGATTATTTAATATATATTTGTGTTTTCCAATGAATTGGGGTCAATGAATATCATACAAGCGTGTATATATATATGTGTTTTCCAATGAATATATCATACATGCATATACATATGTTCATATTGAATAATGTTCATTTATAGATATTATAATTCATTATGTTACCCATATAATATATATATTATAAAAAATGTACACTTATAATTAAAATTAAATTATATTTAAAAAATAAATATATATTTTATTATATTTTCAATGATATATATATAAATATACATTTCAAATAATTTTATATGTAAAAAATATAGATATATATATATTTAGAGTTAAATAATTATATAATAATATAAAGAAACTCTTAAATTGATACATTTATCAGTGCTTTTATTAGTGCTGATAAACTACATATTTATCAGCGCTAAAAAAGCGCTGATAAAGATTGCCTTTATCAACGCTAAAATGAAAAGCGCTGATAAAGTCACTCTTTATCAGGACTAAAAAGAACAGATAAAGTCTGGTCTTTATCAGTGCTAAAAAAGCACTGATAAAGGTGGTATTTAGCAGTGCATTTCATTTTAGCACTGATAAATACACCCATTATCAGTGCTTGTTACTAGCGCTGATAAAGGTCCATATGGGATTGGTAAAATCCAATGGGTCCTCTTCCTCCTCCCTGCACCCTGTCAAGCTCTTGCAAAATCCCTCCTCTGTACTGCTTCCACCACTGTCACCGCCTCCTTCTCCTCCTCCTCCACTGCGGCCGCTGCCTCATCCTACTCCTCCTCCTCCGGCCGCTGCATCCTCCTCCGGTCGCCGCCTCCTCCTTCTCCTCTGCGCCGCTACCGCCGCCTCATCCTTCTCCTCCTCCTCCGACCGCCACCTGCTCCTCCTCTGGCTGTTTCCGCATCCTCCTCCTCTGCGCCTGCTCCTCCTCCTCCTCCTCCTCCTCCACCATGGCCTCGTCCTCCTCCTCCTCCACCAGTGCCTCCTCCTCCTCCTCCTCCTCCGCCTACTCCGCTACCTCCTCTCCACTGCAAATCCTCTACTGCAGGCTCCTCCTCCTCATCCTCGTCCATTGCCTTCGAGTTGCTTTCACTACCTTTGATTCCTCCGCCCTGCCTCCGCGCTGCCTCCGCGCTACCTCCGCTACCTCTGGTGCCTCCGCTGTCGACGCCTCCTTCTCTTCCGCCACCGGGTCATCCTCCTTAAGGGGAGTAAAATTGAATTTTCATGAATTAATTATGTTTTCATTTATTTTCAATATTGATATTAATTATGTTTCGCTTCTTGAGTTGTGGTTTGATTTCTAAATGGCATAAAGGCCAATTTGGATTCTTAAAATCTTACAGGGTGTTTTCCGCTTTGTTTTGAAAATGGAAATTGATTTTTAAATTTTATTGATCTATTGGTATTTCCTGGTGTTTTGAAAATTTGTTTTGAAAATCATGTGATGTATAGGCCCAGTTGGAACTTGTGTGTTATTGGTTTATATTGTGCATGTGATGGCCTCTTCATTCTCTAGTATACTACAATAATGGAGCATCAATGTTGGTTGTTTACTATGGAGGTACAACATATTTCGACAGGTGAGTCTGAACCTAGTAAGTCTAGGGATATATTCTAGGAATGTTTAGGTAATTATAATGATTACCTATCTATATATTCTTCTTTATTTTTCTGCACATTGGTTATATAGTTTTCCAGTATTTTTCTACATTTATTGTTTCAATTAATTTCATCATGGCTCTGTGATCAACTTGTTTGTATTCTTATATTGAATTTTGAATTCATTTTTTAAACTAGATATCTATTTTTAAAACGGAAGTCGTGATTTGTTTTGAAAATGGATTTTATAAAACATATTTGTTGGTTCTTTAAAATATAAGAACCTATTTTATAAATGTATTTCAAACTAGTGTTTTTGTATTATTTCAGGAAAGGTAATGTATGGATTCTGTGGTGCTTACATACTATGTTGTTTTATGCTCACACCCTACTTTTGACACTCGGTATCAGTAGACCCAAGTTATTTTTAGGTTTGGGTTTCTTGTTTAGGTTTCCTTTAAAGCAGGTTGGTCTTATAGTTAGTGGTAATTCGAAGGTCATGAGGATATCTGGTCGGGTTCTAATTTATTCTATCTCTATTTTTTGTTTTTTTTGGTTCAGTTGACGCTGTATATAGATCATGTTTATGTATTCTTTATGTTCTATTCTTATGGATCCTCATGGTTTTTGTGTGTGCTCTATTTGGTTTATATATATCCACATTTCTATATCTCACATCATATTATCACACCATGACACTTATATATTTTTAAGAGGGTGTTCCTCATCATACGTGATATATAATACTATATGATCCATCTTCTTTAGGCCTAGTACTCTAATCAAATAGCCATAGAAAACCTAACTAGGCTATACAAAACTCATACCAAACCTGATCCTTTCATAAACACAACTACTCCCTGGAGACATAATATCTTGATGATCATAAAATCACAAACATTCAATAGAACCCTCACACTATCTCTCAAAAACACCTTATTTATTTACCTTGGTTTCTCTTGATTTCAATCCCTTTCACTGAAACACATATACTCATGCATGAATGCACAATCATGCATAAATTGGAACATGGTTTTGTATTATAGGGCTCACCTACCTTACAAAACATGGTGCGTACATCGTACAAGGATAACCTCTTGCAAATACAATCAAAATCTACATCATGTGAATTGATTTGAAGATGATATAGTGAAATCATCACAAAAAGCCTTGTTAAATTTATCCCAAAATTATTAGAAAATAAATGATATTAGTAATAGAGTAAGTATGATGGGAAAACTCACTAACACACTATAAAAAACTCCCAAGAACCACCTCTTATCAGGGGTGATCGAACAGAAGAATATATTTAATGAATCCCAAGAACCTCCCAAGATTTTCTATTAATGAGCACACCCCCTACCATTTTTGACGTAACTAGTTTTTTATCTAAATTATACTCATATTACTTCTCCCCTAACCTATATACTCATCCTATGGATTTGAAATAGGATGAATATAAATAAAGAATGGATAAATGAAAATCGATGACAAAAGAGTATAGAGAAGGCGTGAAAGAGATTATCACGTTTGCAAAAGATCATGCATGTGACTCATCTCAAATCTTTTGTCCGTGTTTATGCTGTTGTTATTCAGAAAAATATAGTCCATAGGAGTTGGAAGAATAGTTGAAATGTCACAGAATAGATCAGAGTTATACATGTTGGAATAAACATGGGGAAACAACGATGTAGGTAGTGACTGGGATGACACTACATTTTATGGATCATCTGATATGATTACAAACATAATCAATGAAGATGACCGTATAGATGATGTGATTGTAGATGTGAATGATGATGATGATCGTATTGAGGAAATGACAAAGACCGTCGAAGATGAACTTTTTGATTGCCCAAAATTATTTGAGAAGATAAAAAGTAGTGAAAAGACTCAATTGTATGCTGGTTGCACTAAATATACAGCATTATCAGCCGTACTGAAGCTTTATAATTTGAATGTAGACAACGGGTGGAGTGAAGCCATTTTTACGAAACTACTTGCTCTCATGAATTACATGCTTCCAGAAGACAATGGGTTCCCGAGCCAAACATACAATGCCAAACGAATGCTACTCTCGCTGGGTATGATCTCTGAAAGAATACATGCCTACACGAAGGACTGTATACTATTTCTCAAGGACCAAAAATCACTTAAAGAATGACCAATGTGTGGTGCTTCTTGATACAAGAAAGATGAATCCAGTCCTACTAAATTTTTAGGGTAGTTTCCAATCATTCAAAGGTTTAGAAGCCTATATGGAAGTGATGAGACTATAGAACAATTAACATGGCATGCAGATACAATAATTAAAGATAGGATACTACGTCACCCAACAGACTCTCCTTAGTTGGTGAGAATCGATCATGAGTATCCTGAATTTGGAAACGAGTCGAGAAACCTTCATCTTGCGTTATCTACATATGGAGTGAAACCTTTAGGTTTTCAAAGAAACAGTCACAGTACATGGCTGGTTATGTTGATAAATTATAACATACCACTGTGGTTATTCATGAAATGAAAATACATCATGTTATCTATTCTTATATCAAAACCAAAACAACCGGGTATTGATGTTGATGTTTATTTAGCTCCATTGATCAAAGATTTGAAATTATTTTGGGATTCAGGTGTTACATTGTATGACGCTTACAAAAAGGAAGATTTTACTTGGAGATTCATGTTGTACGAGATGATAAATGACTTCCCTACTTATGGAAAATTTTCAGGATATTGCATTAAAGGGACTCAAGGTTGTCCCATTTGCGAAGAAGGTACACAATCAATTAGGTTGAAAGATTCATCGAAAATCATGTTTCTAGGAAATCATAGATTTCTACCACGATGACATAAGTACCTTTCTTGGATGACATAATTAGATGGAATTTCAGAAGAATGTAAAACACCATCTCTACTAACAGGCGATCAATTGTTTGAGAAAGTCAAAAATGTGCACACTACTTTTGGTAAACCAGCTTTGAAAATCCTTACGAAAATCGGTTGGAAAAAGAGATCAGTTTTTTTAAATTACAATACTAGAATTGTTTGTATATAAGACATTTTCTTGATGTTATGCATGTAGAAAAAAATGTATTTGATAGTGTTATCGACACGTTTCTAAATACATCTATAAAAACAAAAGATGGAATTAAGGCTTGGTTGGACATGGTTGAAATGGGAATATGTGAAGAGTTGGCACCAGTGAAGGGTGACAAATGAACATTTATTCCTCCTGCGGGTTACACTTTTTCTAGGTAGGAGAGATATCAGTTTTGAAACTTCTTGAATGATGTGAAGGTTCTATAGTGGTATTCGTCAAATATCAGTAACCTCATGTCAATGAGTGACTTGAAGTTAAAAGGTCTGAAATCACTTGACTGTCATGTTTTCATGCAAGATATCATTCCAATTTCTTTATGTTTCATTTTTTCCAAGAATGTCCACCATACATTAACGAAACTGTGTTTCTTCTTCAAGGCTATATGCAGCAAAGTTATAGACCCAGCGAACTGGCCAGCTATGGAAAAAGAAATTTCCATCATATTATGTGAATTAGAGATGTTCTTCCCACCTTAATTTTTTGATATGATGGTTCATTTGATGGTCCACTTGGTGAGAGAGATTTGAATATTTTTTCCTATACATTATAGATGTATGTACCCCATTGAACGGTATAAAATGATTTTGAAAGTGTATATCAAAAATCGAAGTCGGCTAGAGGGTTGTATTGCAGAGCGATAAATTTGTTGAGGAAGTTGTTCAATTCTGTACCGAATAATTATCTGGTGTGGAAAGCATTGGCTTACCAAAATATCATCATTGTTGGTGGCTTGAGGGTGAAGGAATTTCTGGGAGGCAAGTTGTCACAATCAATATTACAGATCGGGAGCAGGCCCACCTTTATGTTTTGCATAACAGTTTCAACGTTGACCCATATGTTGAAATCCAAAAATAAATTCATAGGCATTTTAATCCATCTAGGGCTGAAAAATGGATACCAGATTCACATAATCGACAGTTTATAGGATGTCTATAAGATCATATTTTTAAGAAGCCAGATGAAAATCCCGAGACAATTTTGGAACGACTTCGATGGCTAGCCGGAGGACCAAGTGTGTATGCATTCTATTAGAATTCTTATGTAGTTAATGTTTATACATTTTATAATAATGAACATGATGAAGATAGTACCATGAAAGATAGTTGGGATACACTTGTGGCCGAAGCGATGCATGTTTCCGGTGCTAAGGAACGAAATCCTATTTATGTGAATATGTCATACTTTGGCATCATCAAACCAATATGGGAGTTGGATTACACAAAATTTCAAGTTTCTATATTTAAATGCAAGTGGGTAGATAATAGGAGTGTTATTAAAATAGATGATTTGGGGTTCGTGAAAGTTGATTTTGGTAAGGAAGGGGAGAAATACGAACCATTTATAATGACATCACAGGAAGTGCAAGTATTTTATGTTCAAGATCCCGCAAACCGAATCTGGTCAATCATTCTGTTATCGACCAAAACAGCTAAAGGGTTAGATGAAAATTCAACGGAAGATGACCCTTTCATTGGGACTTCAAAATAATTTCACAGTAGTCCCAATGTAGAAGACGTTTTGTATGTTAGAGGAGACCATAGTGAAGGGATATGGATAGTTGATAGAGGGGTCAAATCCCTTAAGCCTTTAAATAAAGAGAGTTCAATAATCAGGTAATTTTTTATTGTTATATATATTGTTTTACATTATGTTATTATCTGTTCACTGTTGCTTTTAGGAGATCTAAACTAAATGTTAAACCAGTTCTACAGATAATGAATTTTTCACCTCCTAATGCACCCAATCCCATGACACAACAAGTCTCTCAACTTGTTGCAGCTGGTCCCACTGTTGAGAGATAACAGGTCTCTCAACCTATTGCAGTTGGTCCCACTATTGAGGTACAACGTGTCTCTCAACCTGTTGTAGCTGGTCCTAGTGCCGATGATAGCGCTTTGGAGAAACATATTTATGATTCAAAAACCAAAGAAATGGTAGGCGATGAAACCCCGATAACTAAAAAAACAGGTGCATCGTAGTTTGACAGTTTTAGCCAAAATCATTAAGGCATAAGAAAAAGGCATCAAATATGAGGTGGGATGGAATAAACAGGGCCAACAAGTAAACCCCAACAAAGCCGTGTTTTGTAACTACATTATAATTGTCACTCAACAACACGTGCCGATTGATGTAGAGTCATGGCACCATGTTTTTAGCGGGTTGAAAACATTAATGTGGGAAGAGATTACGGTAACATTACGATATCATCTATTTAATTTATTAAAATAAAATAAAATAAAATATTGAAATATTTACTAACTCTTTATTATCTCTTGTAGAGTGCATTTATAGTAGATGTTTCTCACAAAGAATATGTATTAGGACTATAAGGAAGAATTAATAGAGGCTTTCACACCATTTTAACGAATCATCATCTGAAAGATGCGGAAGGGAAAATCAAGCCGCATCCGCCTCATCTTAATGCACACTTGATATCCCAAGGAACGTGGGATGCGTTTTGCAACCGTCGTGCGGAACAGAATTTTCATGTACATTATGATTGGTTACACGTTGTGTAACGTTGTTTGTATTCATCACGTCGATTGATAGGTTTTTATTAATGAAGTTGTGAGACTCTATGGAGTACCCCTATCGATTGTTTCTGATCGTGATCCCCATTTTACATCAATATTCTGGATGTGTCTTCAGATGGCCTTGGATACTTAACTTCTTTTGAGCACTGCCTAGCACCCTAAAACTGATGGGAATTAAAATGGACTATTCCATCCTTATAAGAGAAGTTGAGATCTTACTCACTTGACATTCAGGGAATGTGGGATGAATATTTACATCTGGTAGAATATTCCTATAACAATAGCTTCCATTCAAGTATTCATATGGCACTATATAAAGCGTTATATGGAAAGAGATGTCGCATACCATCCAATTGGGATGACGGTGGTGAATGAAAACTCGTAGGCCTAGAACTATGGAAGGAAACGATGGAAAAGGTGAATGTAATCCAAAACCACATCAAAGCTTCTCAAAGTAGGCAGAAGAGCTATGCCGATAACAAAAAGATGGATTTGGAATTTTCGATGGGAGATCATGTTTTCTTGAAGGTATCTCCATGGAAGGGAGTTATATGTTTCGGTAAGAAAGGTAAACTAAGTCCCAGGTACATTGGACCACTAGAAATTCTAGAACAAATTTGGGTTGTAGATTACCATTTGTAAATGCCGCCAAATCTCTCCAAAGTTCATGATGTGTTCCACGTATCACTGTTGAGATAATACATTCTGGACCCAACGCATGTAGCCACCTATGAGGAATTAGAACATGAACCTGATCCGTCTTATTGCGAAGAGACTATCACGATTATTGATACGAGAGAACAAGTGTTGAGAAACCGACAAACTCGTCTGGTAAAAGTTCTATGTAGAAACCATGAGATGGAAGAGGCAACACGAGAACCCGAGGAACTTATGATGAAGAACCACCCAATTATTTTCATGTGTGAGTATTCTAGAAATTTTGAGGATGAAATTATTTGAATGAGATGAGAATGTAACACCTCAAACTTCTACGGTATGTTTCTCTTTGAATAATATTGTAGCATGTGTTGTACACAACTTCAAGTTCTAACACACCTCAACCAATCAAATTGTCATTGTGAATAGTAATACAAACTTTTTGAAATTTTATAAATTTTATCTTTTTAAATGGACTTCATTTTTGGATTCAGAATATCAAAATTATCTTAGGGTGAATTTTTGGTATTTTTTTTGAAAACATTCAATTTTTTATGAAGAGTGAAAAAACATTGGTTTATAGTTTAAAACCGAATTTAAAATTAAATAATTATTTATTATATTTAAATATAATTAAGGTCAAAATAGAAACATAATAAATATATATGTTCAATGTAATTTATTGGATTTATTTTAGAATATCTTTAGATATATAAAAATTTTATAGAACTTTTCTCCATCTTTTAACAACCTCCTAGAAGAATTTGGAAATTCACATAAAACATAATTTTACCACATATGTGAGTGGAATTTAGAAAATATGAGAGAAATTTTTAATATAAAGGAGTAAAATGTGGTTCAATAAGATAAAAATAATTTTTGGTGAATAGAAACTTTTTACTTTTATTTACCACGGTTAAAAGTAAATAGGGTACTTAAGGGTAAAAATGATATTAATATTAACCTAACACATGTCCTAATTCTATTGGAAAAGTGTATCTCGACCAAAACTAAACTTAGGCATAAAATATTATCATTTAGGTCCAATTGGATTAGATTGGGAAATTTATTATTATTTAATTCAAAGAAGAATTAAAAGAGTTAAAATCAATGTTTAATTACTAAAACATTTTTAATATAGTGATATACATAAGATAAATTAGATTATAAATATTCATTATAAATATATTCTGATTTCCTATATAATGGTATTTAATTTATAATTTTTAGACATTAAATAGTCTAATTTATTTATGATTCAATGGTGATGCAGTAATTACCTAATTAATGAAATATTAAAATAATTGTTATTATAAATATCAAAATAAATTTATTTGAGAATTTTTATGAATTAAAATAATTATATAGGTTCATATGGAATATTAGGATTGGTTATATAAATTTTTTCAATGTAATAATGATTTTATAAAAATATCATAAACAAAATCCCGAATAGTTCCAAAAATGATATAAAAGAGTTTTTAAAACAAATATTATATTATTAATTGATATTATATTCCTAAAAACTATGGTTATGCCAAATAACCTTTATAATGATAGTTTCAACATTAATGGACCACATGGGGGGTCTCTTGGAGGTATATAGAATGTTTATTAACTATATAATATAAAAATACAAAGAGACATGGTAAATGTCAAACTATTTAACTAAGAGTTAAGTATAAATGTTATGGTTAATATAGTGACCCAAACCTATCTAAAATATATTGGATGAAATTATATCAATCCATCCCCACCTTAGACTTTTAATAATCAACTTTGGAGCCATTTGAAACCGAATATGATTTTATTATAAATTAATACTTTATGTTTTTTCTAAAGAGCCCCTCCTCCCCCTTATAAAAGGGAACCACTTCTAACCGATTCTTCATACCATAAATTCTTTTGGGTTTTGTCAACCTCTACCCAAATACCCTCTGAAATATCATCCCTTAATCCTAGAGGCCTTAAATTACTCAGAAATCCAATCTAAGGTTCCTTTTTGATCAAATCAAACGGAACAACCTGAAGAAGAGGTAATGTTTTCACCACCCTTTTTCAAGTTTCTTTCCTCTTCAACATCTTATTCCGTTGTAGTTTCCATTATAAAATAAAAACTCATGTATCTCCTATATACATTGATTTTATTATATTTATGGTAAAACCATATTCAGTATTCTATCCATCCTTTTAATGACATGTCACCATACGTGCGTACGTGCATCCAACCATCTCCACTTCGTGGTGTAATTGTTATTCAATACATTATTATTTTTATGGGTATAATAATTATGTGTAATTCATGTAAATAATAAATATAACTTGATAATTATGCTGTATATATTATATAACAAAAAATTATATATTATTTTAATACCAAAAGAATGATATTGTTGTTCGTGAGTAGGTACGAACTACCGTCTCCACGTATGCGATGAGATTCATTCCCCATCGTATCCATGCAAGTATAATTCGCATTTGATGATTAAAAATAATGTTTAAAGACTTGATATCACTTTTTATATGAATAAGATACAACCTACCTATAAAAAACAAGACATATGTATCAAAACATATTAAAGAATATGAGAAATTTAACACCTGAAATGACGATAATACAAAGATATTATTAACAAAGAAATGTTAAAAGTTCATATATGATATCAAATTAATGTATATTATTCTTTTATAATTTAATAACAATTATTTCACCATTATAAAGGAGGTTAATCTACCCTAATCCAAGGAAAAGTACAAGTTAAGGGTTTATTTTACAATCTCTTCATTATCTGAGGTTGTTTATACATAATTATCTACTGGGACCTCTTTATCATCCACATCAATGTTTATTAAAAACGTATTTCAATCCATTCTTACTATTTTACATAATATGTGTTAAAGTCATTTATACCCTTGTTAGACTTTTTATAAGATGTTTATAAAGTAATCTTTATGTTATTTTCCAAACAAGGTACTTTTTAACCTTTTTGACAAAATTACGGTAAGAATGTATTTTTTTAACTTATATGGTGGGTGTGGCTATTTTCTTCCATTATTAACTCATTGAAGCTTTCCTTAAAAGAATAAAATAATTTTTTCAAATTAAATGTTTAATATTATAATTATGTGACTCTTAAATGATTTAAAAATAGAAGGAGATATTTCTCTAAAAAGAGTTTGGGTTTCATCTATGTCTACATCCATTGATGGATTCTAAGTTTATTTGGAGTTGATTTATTATGATACAAAACATCCATATTATATTGAAGGTTTTGTGATATGTTTGACTGTGGATGTGCTGTTTTTATACCATTCATGTTTTATGGTTAATTTAATGAAATTTTGTATGCTAGTTCTAATACGAATGTTTATGATATATTTAAACCATTTCATATGAGAAATGTATTGGACTTAGTAAGTGATGGGTGTGGCCCACTATATCTCATCGATGCATCTGTATATATAATGAGAAAACTAGACGTGGAATTGGTTGAGCCCCTTTCCCAATTTGATTTATGGTTTTGGGAGAAGCCTTAATTATTTTTAGACTTCTTGGCCGAGGCCTTGATAAAATGTTTCAGAATGTCCGGAATTATACATTCCCTCATTATGGAAATAATATTGATTGTTCATGTGGTTATTCAACTATTAGAAATCCAATGATTATGTGTTATTATGGAATTATTTACTCAGCTAATATTCATTCCAAAAAAGTATTCTTGATTATTTTTAGTAAAGGCATATGGTTTCAATTATTTACCATGCTTAATATTTATGTCATTTTCCGCTACATTACATACCATTACTGAATGTTTGAGCTCACCCCTTTCTTCTATTTCATTTTCCCTAGATATGAAGAAGTTATTTATAAGTGACATGCAGGCATAATCTAGGAGGCTTGGATGTTTCTAATGAAATATATTTTTGTTGTATTTTTTTCACGTTGTATAGTTGATCTTATGTATGAATCTTGTTTCCAATAAAACAAAACTGATTAGTCTTTCGAGACAGGATTTCCTTGTGATCATGACAATGTTATGTAATAATGCACCGAATCGGGGTAACTAGGGTCGGGGCATTTGAAATTATTTTTTCTATCAATGAAATACAGTTAGTGTTTTATGTATAGTCAAGGTGTCATTGATTTTCTCATAGTATTAAATATTTTTGAGACACAATTAATTTAAGGTGATATGAAGAAAAAAATGATTAAAATATAAAAAAGAAGTTCATAGATTAAATCTTACTGTGGATAACTTTTTTTTATTTCAATAATATAAATTAACTATTTATTGTCTAAATAGGACACTTAGGATATATATTATCATTAGAACACTCATATTTTAATTTACTATGTGGACACTCTTGGTTTATAGTTCAATGGGGAGACTCATAATTTATTATCCATTGGGGAAAATCTTTTTGATAATGAATCATTGCTTGTTAATCTATTACTTGACACTTCCCATTGAATATTGAAATATTTGGATTGATCCTTAATGAGGTGTCTTGTGTGTCATGATAAGAAAGGATGTAACTATAATCAATTTTGTGATAGTTTTGATATGTATCAGTCCACATTCAGGGATTCGAAAAGGATTTATAGGGAATATATGTATTCTTGTCCCATATAAAACAAAATTAGGGGGAGGTAACCATTATTTTCATCCTTATGTTGTTTTTGTGAATAACCTAATATCATGATAATTTATTTATTAAAACTAATCACTCCCAATGGGTATTGGAATCAAAAAATGAGTATCATTGGGTTGTTTGTAATTATAAGATTAGGTAAACTCAATGATAGTGTGATGAATTTTCTATATGAAGATAGAATCAGTTAATGGGGATGTTCTAGATTGAGATATTATAAAAAACTACACCCAAACATCATCCATGTTTTTATGATCTTAAGTGGGTTTATTCAAAAAAAATATCTTGTATATATGAATCCTTGTTATTTCCTAACATGGTATTGTGAGTAACTATAACGACCCATACTATACATACATTGTTATTACTTCAAAATTTAAGCTTACTTATTACAACATATAACAAAACCATTAAAGGACCGTATAGTTATAGTGTCTTTAGAAACTCGGAATCATAAACAACTGGTTCATAAATCATCTACGTTGTCTCCCATTTATTCCATCATACATAGAGTTCCATTTTGGCATATACTAATTAATATCCTTCTTCCTGGCCTGGGGAAAGAAAACATACAGAAGGGTGAGCTCAGATGCTCAGTAAGGGTAAATAAATGAAATATCAAACATATCATATTCATAAGAACATAATATTTTGAAAATCTTATCCTGCAAAAGAGATCATAAATGGGATAAATCATAGAAGTGAAATGTAATCCTAATAATCATAACTTAAAAAACGAATATTTGTGGAATACTAACATAATAATATAGAATAATTTCATACTAATCAAGACTCATATCCATGACTATCTTAGCGGACAAAGTCCATTTCTGAATCGAGTTCACTCCTCATTCCAGTCCTATTTCACTAAAACAGTTTAACCTGCCGTTCCAGTCGTGTCTATCTCATGAGATATAAATCTTTACCCAATGCATTGGATGGAGATATAGGTCCCACCCATCTCATAATTATACCTTTCTAATGTGTTCCACAATATCAAAAAAATAATCACACATCATAGCATAACCCATGTATTAAAAATTGGATTCTTAAACATCATGACATCATAAAACAATTCATATAAGATAAAGGAATTCATAAAAATAATTCCATCACAACATAATAAAATCAATGTCATAATGGGGATATAAACATAACCCTATATTATCTTAGATGGAAAATAATTTTGATAAAACACTTGAACTTCATTCTTTAGGAAAATATCCTTTCTACTTCAAAAACATTTTTCCTTTCTTAACATGTCATACAATTTTAAAATAAAAGAAGTTCATTAAAAATAAAATTGAAAAATTTTAAAGGAATATTCTTGGAAATAATGTTTTAAAAATCCATTCATGCCGTATAAGTTCAAAAAAACATTCTTTTTGTACTTTTGTCAGAAAAGACAAAAAGTACCTCGTACGAAAAACGACAACAGATTCCTTTCATATCTTTTACTAAAAACTCACTAAAGGGTAAAATTGGATTTAAAAAATTATAGGTGGATGGAAATAATATTACATATTGAGGAAACATGGATGTGTATGATAAAATACACCCCAGTAAATACCAATGTATAAACAATCTCGGATAAAAATGAGATTGTGATATTTTCCCTTACCTTAGGTCTGATTTGCTTTGTAAGTGTCTGAACCTCCTGTATAATTATTTAAATAATGTTATTGAATTATTCCAGAATCATACTTATTTTTATGATATCATATATGGTCATATTCTTTGCTTCTTATTAGTAATTGTTCATTGTTACTTGTTATTTGGGTGTTTATTGCTTGTTGTTCTTATGCATTTTTTGTGGAAGAAATTGTTATTCTTCATTTTTAGGTTATAGATACCTCATTTAAAGAATGTTATTAGTGTAATATATATCATATTAAATCATTCAATTCATTTATATAATCATTATGCAATGATTATCATGTAGAACGAGTCGTAGCACATCATGGAGAAGGTATTCCGTACGTACGCACGAGAGAGGATATCGTTCCCATGATCGTGGAATTGTATTGGAGTGTATATATACTATTTCAGAATCAATACCACTTTAAAATAATCATATATAGTTATTTATTTGCACCATTATACCCATCCATGTAAGGTGGTGGTGGAAAATAGATTACACCATGGCGTGGAGACGATATTCCGTATGTACGCACATGTGATGAATTCATTTTCCATAGGATGGATAGATAGTGAAATAGGGTTGATTCATACTAATAATAATATATCAGTATATTAGTGATACTGATGTTATTACTTCATAATGAAACAACTATATAATAAGAAGTGGAAGAAGAAATAAAGATGAATGAATTAGTAACGGACATTACCTCTTCTTTGAAGCGCCTCTTTGAGACCTCCTTTTAGGGCACTAAAATTGGTCTTTGAAGAGAACCATGACGTCTAGTAATTTTATAGTAATGTGTCTAAGAGGATTTTTCAGGGGTTGGCTGAGCTTGAATTCTCAAAATGTGTGAGGAAGAGAGGGAGGAGGTGCCCTTTTATAAGGGAGGAGAGGGGAACCTTTGGAAAAACAAAAAATAATATTTTATTATAAAGACATATTTGGTTTTTAATAGCTCCAAATTGATTTATTTCAAAATTAATGTGGTAATGGGTCGAAATAATATCATACAATAGAATTTAGTCAAGTTTAGTATTCTATTTTAACCTTATCATTTATATTTAACTTTATGTTAGATAATTTAACTTTTACCGTGTCTTCTTGTTTTCTTACACTATAAGGTTAATAAACATTCTATAACAAGCAAAACGAACCCCAAGTTATTTATTATTAATATATATAACCATAGCTAAGTCATTTTTCCAGACCGTATATTTTTAGGAATAAAATAACAATTAATGATATAATATTTTTTTTAAAAACTATTTTATGTCAATTTTGACACTATTTGGTAATTTATTTTTGTGAAAATTAGAACAGAATGATTAGTTTGAAAAAAGATAATTAAATCAGTAATAACATGTCATATTAACCTATAAAAGTATTGTAATTCATAAAAAATATCAGATTACATTTATTTGGGTATTTATAACATCAATTATGTCAATATTTCATTAATAAGATAATTACTGCATCATCATTGGGTCATAAATAAATTAAATTATATAAAGTCTAAAAATTACAAATAAAATATAATTATGTATTAAATATTTCTATATTTCTAATGAATATTTATAGTCGGATTTATCTTATGTATAACCTTAAATTAAAAATAATTACTTATTAAACATTGATTTTAACTATTTTAACCCTTCTTTAAATAAATTAACATTAAATGTTCTAATCTTATCCAAGTGGACCTAAATGGTCATATTGTATCCCTAAGGTTGTTTTTCATCGAATTACACTTATCCAATACAATTAGGACATGTGTTAGGGTAATAATAATATCATTTTTACCCTTAATTACCCAATTTACTTTTAACTGTGGTAAATAAAATTAAAAAGTTATTATTCACAAAAAATTATTTTCATCTCATTTGAGCACATTTTACTTACTGATATCAACCGTGTATCTCGGATTTTTGAAATTCCATTCACAAAAGTGGTAAAATTAAGTTTTATGTAAATTTGGAAATTTTCCTATGAGGTGGGTAAAGGACGGTCAGAAGTTCAATAAATTTTTTATATATCTAAAATTATTATAAAATGACTCCAATTAATTTCATTGAACTTATATAGGTATTATGTAACAATTTTTAACGAAAATAAATTTCAATAATATAAATAATTATTTAAATAAAAAGTCTATTTTTAAATAGTAACCCAGTGTTTTCACTATTCATCAAAAATTGAAAGTTTAAAGAAAAATACCAAAATTTCACCCTAGGCTAATTTCGATATTCCGTAACAGAAAATGAAGTCCATTTTGAAAAATAAAATTTAAAAAATTTCAGAAAGTGGGTATTATTATTCATAACGGCTAGTTTTAATAATATTTTCATAGCATATCATTGTTTAGTGAAACTCGGTATTGCGTACAACACAATCTATCAAGGAAGGCCACAGTTGCGTGTAAAGTAAGCCAAGCTAGTGTTGTATGTAGTAAAATATTCCTTTGATGAATTATATAACATAGAAACAAAATATTTCTCATAAAAGTCTCGGGTGTTACAGTAACAAACATAATTGTTTTTCTCAGAGTACACCATCATAATTCAATCATCCAAAAAGAGATTTGAAAAGAGTAAATGAGTGGTATTTATTAGAATAATTATACTAATGTCCATGTTTCAAAAACTAAAAACAATTTTTGGCTTCCAAATGATGGGATGTTAGGGTTTTACGGTTATTATGCTTTTTAATTTTAAAAAATTTGGTTTTGAAACCACTAAACTACTTTCTTCAAATCACATGAAATATATATTCAATCACATAAAGTCATGGTTAAACTTTTTTTATCTACCCACAAATAAACCCTTCTGAATTCTATTTGAATAGGTATGTGAGTATTGTGTTCTAATAAAATCATTTGTACTTTCAATACATTATCCATATTTTCATGAAAAATTGAAGGTGAAATTTATCACTAAGTACACTATATAAATTAAATCATTATCATTGATATGACACTATTTTACATTAAAATCAAGTCGATCTTATATTTTTTTTGATCATTGAAGAGTCCCATGGCAGATGGACCATTGAGAAGAGCTGAATCTTTGTTCTTATTTTAAAAATTATCCTCTTAAAAATTCAACCAATTGAAATATTTTGTGTTGTAAATATAATCAAAATCATTTCCCATGGACTCAACTCAAGAAATTTAATAATATGAGAAATCATCACATTGTATTTACATGGATTTCCAAAAAATATTAATACTTATTAAAACCATTTATCCACCCCAATTATAAATTATCAACTATCTAAAATTTTATTATAAACAGAGAGTATTCAAACCTATATAACCAAGAGACCTGTTTTTTCCTTAACGTCCAGTACTAATAAAAGGATATATTATAGATCCATAACTAATGGGAAAATGAAAATTTATTCATCAATACATATCTTTCATATTATTATTTTCATCCTCTCATTCGGTGGTTCAACACTACTTGAAAATAAAATATTCCTTAATGATATGATTGATCAAAATGTATTATCATTTACATATTCATTGTCTTTATTATTGGATTTTACCCCAAATAGTATTAATAATCTATTTAAATTTTGTGTGATACATATTATCCTTAGTTTCCTTGATACTGAATCTATCAGTTTCTCTTTGAATGTCATCATAAAATAGATACATGTTCTCTCTATTATATTACAAAATTAATAAAAATATAATAAATATATTTATATGATAATAATAATAATTACAATGTTATTTTCTATTTCACGTCATTTTACCATTTTTATTTATGACATTTTTATCATGAAAACATAAAATTAGAAGAATTTAATCATTCATTTAAATTTGATCAGTGTGAAATTAAAATCATTCACATAATATCTGGATATTTTCAGTATAATATGCCTAAATTATTATATAATTACCCAAAATTATTATATACTACATGCTCATGTATTTATCTAAATTTTGCATTAGTGGTGGCCTCATTTGAATACTTCAATTACCAAGTTTAAATTGATTCCGGAATCATTATTATTCACAATAATATCTCAAATTTAATATTATCAAAAAATTTGGGAACCCTCACATTTATTTTCATGAAATTAAATTATACAGGATTCAAGAAGATCCTCATTTTTTCCTTTCATCAATATAATATATCATTTATAATCCTTCATGATATCAGCTATGTGAAGGTACCTAGAATAGTTATATTAATTATAACTTCTCAAAAAACATATATAGAACCCATATATGGGAAGCCCGAACAAATATTAAATGTCTATTTTAATTTATTTGGTTATGTGAATCCCACATATAATATACATTGGTATGTTTACTCCTCTGGTTATGAAAAATCATTATATAACATAAATGGAAACATGAACTCTTTTTTGGAAAAACATTTTGTTTACAAAATTTCATTATATAAATATATTTGTAGAAAAATGTATTTTTGAACTCCAACATATAACTATCATCTATGTGAATCATTTTATTAGTAGAATATTAACTATATTAATCTATGTATAATCATTGAGGAAAAAATTCTTTTATATAATATATCAATCCAAAATATTTATTAATCAATCTTCTAGATCATACAAAATTCTTGCATTGAATTAGTAATTATATTATTTTTCGTTCTCCATAACTGTATAAATGAATGGGAAGATAATTATTGAATCTCATAGAAAAAATGAACCCATTTTCGAATTAAAAAACATCGATCATCTTTATTATCAATATTATTAGTGAAAATTATTTAATCAATATCCTTAATTATCATATAGACATATATATATATATTCTTCTTCAATAATATCATATAATTCCTTTTTTTCATTAATCATCAATTTATCATTAACAACTCATATTTATCAATTGAGTTAAATTTAAATACCATCTTTCACACAAAAACATCAAACATTTATGTTTGTGTTCAAAAAAATTCTCCATCCCAATATATCTACTTGGATAGATTCTCTCATTTTCCACCATATTGAAAATCAAATATTATGGTCATTATTATGATTCTCATATCAACATTTCCTTTTTTAAAACATACTCACACTCATCATTTTTTTAATGAAATATGATACCACATGTTTCTTATAGAAACATACCTTAAAATAGTCTACGATATGTTGACATAGGAAAACATAGTGTAAAAACCAATAGATATTCAACCAATTTTTTCTTTGTTATGCATAAACTAACTTGTACGTGATATCATGTTAGAAAATCTTACAACAAATAAGGGATTAAACAAAATAGTTTCCATTAAAAAATCATCATTCACACATCTCAATGAATATTCAAAATAGTTCATGTAAAATTCTTGTAACTCCCCCTTTCACTCACGTTTTGATTTAAAAAACTCTCCCTTAATGTGTATTTCTAATAAAATTTAAAGTGGGGATTAGAATATTAATTGAATATGTCTAATTTCATTTGTATTTGGATTTATATAAAATTATTGGTTTAATAGAAAATTTTACCCAAAAAGTCAGGAGACAGTGGAAGACCTTCTCCTAATAAAAATATATTAATCAAAATTAAAAGTACACAGGAGAGAAGAGAAAATAAATTGATCAACAATGATTGGTATACACCTTACCAAAAATATCAGCATAGATAAGATCATTGAAAAATTCAGGCGTGACGCAGGACCAATTCGAACTAACTTCAAAAATTAATCTCTTGGACAGAGAGTCAGAAACCCGATTGGGCTCACGATAAACATGTGTTACTTGAAGATAGAGTACCTCCTCCAGCCACATACATTCGATCAAGTCAGGAAAGATCTTTCATGGTACATTTCTGGATCGATCACGAAGAATTGGAACAGCAGTTGTTGAGTCAGACTCCAACCACAATTGGTGCCAATTAATGTGGACATCATATCTGACACCTTTAATTATATCCCAAATTTCCACTTCAATTGCGAGGCCGCTGCCAATAAAATGAAAGAAGCATCCTTTCACAAATCCACGAGAGGTTCGGAATAAACCACCGCATCTATCCTACCCCGGGGCGGCTGAGGTCACTCCATCAACATTGACATTGTTCCAATTGGGGATGGGTGGTATCCACTAGACATACTTCATCATCAACAGTTTCTTGGACCTACCATGCACACCAAGAGATCTAAAAAGCTCAAGTTCATTAACATCATTATTCATGGAACCTGTTTGTAAAAGGGAGGTCGTCTGAATTCCATGATGAATGCACAAAACACCATTATGAATGGTTGTTTTAATTTTTTTGAAGGATAAGTCATTCTTCGCTTTCCAGATGAAGTAGAAGACACTCATCGCAGCGGCCAAAAGGAGTGAAAAAATCTACTCACTGTATTTTTTTCTGCAAATAATGTGCAACAGGTCTTGCAAGGATTGAAGGTCTAAACAAAAATTGAAAATACCATGCAGTTAACTCCAGAATTGGATCTTGATTTTGTAGGAGATAAATAGGTGCTGATTTGTTTTAGCAGGATCAAGGAAGAGGTAGCAGGCATGAGCTAGTTGCAGTCCGGCGCGCTGCAATAGATGCTGGACTGTGAGGCGTTGTTTCTAGATTTTCTAGGTGAGAAGTGTTGCAGCATAAGGAATAAAGGCTCTCCGGACTGCTTTAATCCACGAGGGTGGGTTCAAGGGAGGACCACAAGACAGCTCATAGCACTCCTTTATAGAAAACTTTTCATTCAGGTTAGGCATCCAAAAAACAGTGTCAGAGTCAACATAGTTATACCTTGAAATCTGCAGATGGAGATGATCAGGTAAAAGATCATTCATATTGAAAATATCACGGATATCACCAATAGCATGTTCCATTAGGGATGCAGGAACAGAAATATAATTACAGATGGGTCGAGATAATCGAGGAGTCTTCCAGAGATTAAGATAGGAGTTCTCACAAACCAGCCATCTTGAATTTTCCATCAGACCATTATAGGACTTCTTAATGGTAGTCCAGACAGAAGAAGTCAGGTAATACCCATAACCCTATTGTAGCTTGTCAACAAGCCTGGAATAGAGGAAGTCTGCCGAGGGATCAGATCTGGACAACAAGTTCCATACAAATTTTTTAATCAAGGCATCATTAAAGACCCTCAGATCCTTCACCTCGTTCCCCCCATTTGGATCGATTTAATACACTCTTTCCAGCTCACTGTGATGAGTTTTCTTTCATTAATTTATCCAGTCCAAATGAAATTTCTAATCTTGTTCATCAATTCTTTATAAATTTCCCTTGGCCAACGGTAAAGTGAAATAAAATAGACAAACATTGAGGTGATTACTAAATTAACAAAGAAATTTCTTCCAGCTCGAGACATATTCTTCCATTTCCAGTTTCCCAATTGATTAGTAATTTCCAGCTCGAGACATATTCTTCAAATTCTCTGCATTTACGAAGAGCATAATATCATAAGCATATAAAAAGTGGGAGGGACCAGGAAGGTTCCTTCCAATTATTATCCGATGAATCCAACCAAAATCAGCCAGATCATTGAGACACCATCTCATGTAGTCCTCACAAATCGCAAAAAGTAGATCAGAGAAGATGTCTTCTTACCTAAACCCTCGTGTACACTGAAAGAAACCTCTAGGGGGTCCATTACTAAGAATATAAAGTTTCACACTACCCATGATAGATTCAGTAAGCCCAATAAATCACTACAAAAACCCATGCATATTAAGAATAGTGAAAAGAAAACTCCACCTAATAGTGTCGAATGCCTTGGAGATATCAATCTTCAAATACATATTGCCATCCTTTTTCTTCCTCTTCATCAAGTTGGAACATTCTGAAATATTGAAAAATACAATTCTGAATGTTCCTTCCTGGCACAAACCAATACTGATTACTGGAAATAAGCCCCTTAGCGATTTCACCTAGTCTCTGGGTCATGATATTGCTGATAATCTTAGGTATGGTATTCCCAATCGCCACTGGCTGAACGCATTTAATATCAAGGGAACCTTCCTTCTTAGGAATTAAGGCAATAAATTTTGAATTCATCTCAAAAGGCATGTAAGAGGACCTACAGAACCCCCTTACTGCATTAAAAACATCTTGATTTACAATATCCCAATAGAACAAAAACAACTTGTTGGTTAAGCCATCGGGACCAGCCACACAATCAATATTTAATGATAAAATAGAATCATAAATCTCCATGGAATTGGGAATTTCAGTGAGCCTATTATTCTGTATATCAGAAATAGAGGATTCAAAATAGTGTATAATTTTGTCAGAGTGATCAGCTCCATTATCAGAGCAAAGCATCTCAAGGTAGCCTGTAACAGCTTCAACAATTTCACTTTGGGATGAATACATATTTCCATCAATAGAAATGGCCCTGAGACTCATTTTTTCTCTCTTTTCCTTGTCTATGCAATTAAAAAACTTGGAATTCCTATCACCCTCCTTTATCCATCTCACATTTAATTGACTCTGATCTAATCTCTCTTTAAGATTCAAGAGGTTGTCAAGATTTTAAGCAGATTGAATCTCCTACAGGGAGGGAACATCATGAATAATATTATCCTTCTGATGATTCAGCAAACAAACTTCTGCCTGATTATTGTCATTATGAAGAGAGGAAAACGATGCCTTTCTCCATTGGCTTAATCTAGATTTAACTTGTTTTAACTTCAAACAGATAACATGGGAGGGACTTCCCTAGAAGTAAGAGTTCCAAACATCTAAAACGATCTCCTAACAACACGACATGACCAGCCGAGCATTATTGAATCTGAATGGGATCGGAGCTGACAGTATTCTGCTGTCACCGGCCTCAACAAGAATTGGATTGTGATAAAAATGTAATCTGGGTAGGGCAATTCCAAACACATCCATTGAACTATCTCCCTTATCCACTTGTACAAAACATCTATACAGTTTACTTGCCTGTCTTCTATTTCTGGTATACCTACTCCATGTGAAATCAGCCCTAGACACAGGAACCTGGACCAAACCACGTTTTTCAATGCAAGAACAGAACTCAGAGGCTGAAGCGTGACAATAATTATCTCCTGTAATTTCATTTGGACTCAAAATGGTGTTAAAATATCCAAGAATAATCCATTTATTACTGATATTTTTAAAGAGGTCCTCAAGAATCCTCCACAAAGATCTTCTCCTTGTATACAGAAGGCATAAACAAAAGTAATCCAGAAGTTGAAGCAGTTTAGGATATAAGAGATAGTCACAGATTTCACATCATTCATGGAGGAGCTCACAGGAACACTATGATGCTTCAGAACCCATAAAGATTCAGCATTTTCACCCACATTATTACTAGCAACATAAGAATATCCCAACAATGACCACTTAAAAGAGGACCGGAATTCAAAATTCATTCTTGGCTCAGCAATACCGATTAAAAGAGGATTATTGTTCAAGATAAGATTCCTATGGGACTTGACCGTGGGAGCATTCCAAATACCTTGGCAATTCCAATATAATATCTTGATATTTTTGATCTGAGCCTAGTGCTAGGACCACCATCATTGTTTTTCAATTTTTCAATAAGTGTAGAAGTGTCCAGTTCAACATGAGTAAGATCCCATGAATCTCAGAGCACTATAGATATTTCATCACTGTATTCACAAGATTTCTGTGGGCTGAGTGGTGAGAATCTATTCATGGATTCAATAGGAGAAAGTAGAGTGGCAGTGAGTCTTCTCTTCCCAACCATATCTGGATGTACCTGAAGGAATTCTCCAGGCTACTTTCCAAAATTCTACTCTGCTCTTGCATCATCACCACCAATGAATGGGTGGAGAAAATCATTCGAGACATTATCATGACTTTTTTTATGGTGATGTGCTTGAAGTAGATCACCAAGCTGCTCAACATTCTGAACTGCATCTGCATCCTCACCAGCACTGGAAAGGGGAGGAAGATGCTTTGATTCATCCTCAGAATTTTCCTTATTGACCACAACATCACCAGAGGTAAGTTCCAAGGGAATCACTAGATCTGGTGCCTCATCACAGGTAATGCACATCTTCACGTCATTCATCATGTCCACCAAGTCACTAAAAACAAGGGGAGCAGGATGGGAAGGTCCTGAAGGTGCTAGAGCATCTGAAATTTTATCATCCACCTGTGCAGATAATGCAATAGGCATTTTCATCTGTTCGGGATCTCCCATAAAAGGTGGATCCCCCAATTGAGTGGCCCTCTCATTCGGTTTACCTGACCCACCTTCAATTTCAGAGGGATCGGGTCCGACAACCTTGCCTTTATTTCTCTTGCAGCTCGATACCTCATGCCCTCTAATTTTGCAGAGGCTACAGATTTTGTGTATGTTTCATTCTGAAACCATATTCCCAAATAATTGACAATTCAATCAAAACTTGGGCATCCTCTCATAAAGAATCCCAAGAGTAAGAATATCATATTTAGTGGTCAACACCACCTCTTCCACAAGAGTGATAGACATGTCAAACTCAACAAAAATCATATCATAATGACCGAAAGAGGGACTGTCAGTCTGCTTATCCAACCTAATGGGATTACCGATAGATGAAGCAATGCCCCATAATATCTATGGATGCCAATATATCCATTTGAGAATACAGACTCTAATCGAACACTATTTTCCATTCCGCATATGTTAGATCAAAACAACTAAATAAAATAGAATTTTTATGTAATTTCTGTTATCTTATAAATAATATTTATAATATTATCCTACTCATAATTTGGGAGTTTTATGACACTAATCTCAACATAGAAATATATACACTAAATCATCTTTCAGTTTTGGGTCTCATTTCGTACGTTTTCATCTTTATCAATTTAATCATATTCATTATTCTTATCCCCTTTTCCATATATATATTCCAAATATTCTTATTTCCAACTATAGATAATTACCCATCAACTTGTACAACATTCCTTAAACCAACTTTCTAAATTTCTCATTAGATTGTATTTCCCATTCCCTAATATTTTATCCAACAAGATTGTTCAGAACCCCTGGGCACTCTTCTTTTATATTATTAGTCTTATTTCAATTTAAACATGAATTATTCCATGTTCTATTTTGAGAATTATTCCCTTACACATTAAATTTATTTTCTCTATTAATTAATTTGATGATTCCTTCAACCTTGTGGCCTTCTAAACCACTTCTACCACACTCTTCTTCTAGAATCAGAAATTTTATGGTATGATTTTTTATAAATCTGGTAGTTAGATTTTTCCTCATATATTTTGACCATAGGGAGTCCTTAAAAATCCCAATTTTTTATTCTTACTTTTTCAACAAAGGCATATTAAACCAGTAAGAATATGATTATTGACCATTCGTAGTGCAGCACCCGAAAACCCTTTAGTTTTACTCTTCTAAATTGCTTTAAATATGACAATATTTGAGAAATTAAGGGGTTATTTATAATAAATCCACATTTTTCATAGGGTTTTGAGTCTTACATGGATCATTGAACACTCCACATGATGTGGATGAGTGCATCTCAATTTTTATGGACCACATATCCTCATATTTTCTTTCCACATATTCTTTAGTAAATACAACAAGTCTATTTTCAATATTAAATGTAAAAATTAATAGCTAATTTTTTAAAAAAAATATCCCATTAGTTTCATAAGACTCATTATTAGCATCCACTAATGTGTTGAAGCCATTGTTAGATATTTTTATCAGATGTCACTACCACAAAATTGGGCAAGGCATGCGCCTGCCTTTATCAGCGCTAATGGAAAAGCGCTGATAAAGGGGCATGCCTTTATCAACGCGAAAAAAAGAGCAGATAAATGTCCCCTTTATTCGCGCTAAAACAAGAGCTCATAAAGGTGTACCCTTTATCAGTTCTTTAAATATCCCTTTATCAGTGCTTTTATTAGCACTGAATAATGTAACACTTATCATCTCTTTTCTTAGTGCTGATATTATTTATTGTATACATTAAATAAAAAACAGATGTTATAACTATATATATATATTAAATAATTATAAGATTAATACTAAATATATTTATTATATTTATTAATTCGTTATATATTTATTAGAATTATTAATTAATTATATATTTATTAGATTTATTAATTCATTATATATTTAATTGATTTATTAATTCATTATATTTAATATATATTTAATATATTTCTTTATATTTAATTTATTTTTTTAATTTATAAATATTTAATCGGTTCTAATATATATGTATAATTGAAATTATTGAATATATATGTGTTTTTCAATGAATTGGGATTGATCAATATCATACATGCACACGCCTATATATTTGTGTTTTCCAATGAATTGGGGTCAATGAATATATCATACATGCGTATATATATGTGCATATTGAATAATGTTCATTTATAGATTATAATTCATTATGTTACCCATAATATATATATATATATATATATATTATTTAAATGTACACTTAAAATTAAATTATATTTAAAAAATAAATATATATTACATTATATTTTCATTGATATATATATATAAATATACCATTCAAATAATTTAATAAGTATAAATATACATATAAATATTTAGAGTTAAATAAATATATAATAATATAAAGAAATTATTAAATTTATACAATTTTCAGCTCTTTTATTAGCGCTGATAAACTACGTATTTATATATATAATTAAATAATTATATATTATAATTAAATAATTATATATATATAATTAAATAATTATAATATTAATAATAAATATATTTATTAGATTTATTAATTCATTATATATTTATTAGATTTATTAATTCATTATATATTAATTTATTAGATTTATTAATTCATTATATTTATTAGATTTATCCATTCATTATATTTAATATATATTTCTTATATTTCTTTATATTTAATGTATTTGTTATTTTATAAATATATAATGTGTTCTAATATATATGTACTATAATTGGAATTATTGAATATATATTTGTGTTATCCAATGAATCGGGGTCAATGAATATCATACAAGCGTGTATATATATCTGTGTGTTTTCCAATGAATATATCATACATGCGTATACATATGTGCATATTGAATAATGTTCATTTATAGATATTATAATTCATCATGTTACCCATATAATACATATATTATAAAAAATGAACACTTATAATTAAAATTAAATTATATTTAAAATATAAATATATATTTTATTATATTTTCAATGATATATATATAAATATACCACTCAAATAATTTTATGTGTATAAATAGAGATATATATATTTATAGTTAAATAAATATATAATAATATAAAGAAACTCTTAAACTGATAAATTTATCAGTGTTTTTATTAGTGCTGATAAACTACATATTTATCAGCGCTAAAAAAGCGCTGATAAAGAGTGCCTTTATCAGTGTAAAAATGAAAAGCCCTGATAAAGTCACTCTATATAAGCGCTACAAAAGCACTGATAAAGTCTGGTCTTTATCAGTGCTAAAAAAGCACTGATAAAGGTGGTATTTATTAGTGCTTTTCATTTTATCACTGATAAATACACCTATTATCAGCGCTTATTACTAGTACTAATAAAGGTCCATATGAGATGGTAAAATCCACTAGGTCCTCTTCCTCCTCCCCACAACCTATCAAGCTCTCGCGGAAGCCCTCCTCTACACTGCTTCCACCACTGCCGCCACCTCCTTCTCCTCCTCATCCGCTGCGGCAGCCGCCTCATCCTACTCCTCATCCTTTGGCCGCTGCATCCTCTTCATCCGGTCGCCACCTCCTCCTTCTCCTCTGTGCCGCTACCACCACCTCCTCCTTCTCCTCCTCCTCTGGCTGCCTCCTCCTCCTCCTCCTCTGTTCCTGCTCCTCCCCCTCCTCCTCCTCCACCGCGGCCTCGTCGTCCTCCTCCTCCATCGGTTCCTCCACCTCCTCCTCCTCCTCCTCCTACTCTGATACCTCCTCTCCACCGCAAATCCTCCACTACGGCCTCCTCCTCCTCCTCTCCCTCCATTGCCTTCGATCTGCTTTCACTACCTCTACTACCTCCGCCCTGCATCCGCACTGCCTCCGCTGCCTCTAGTGCCTCCGCTGTCGACGCCTCCTTCTCTTGCACCACTGGGTCGTCCTCCTTAAGGGGAGTAAAATTGAATTTTCATGAATTAATTATGTTTTCATTTATTTTCAATATTGAGATTAATTATGTTTGGCTTCTTGAGGTGTGGTTTGGTTTCTAAATGGCATAAACGCCCATTTGGAATCTTCAGATCTTACATGGTGTTTCCCCTTTGTTTTGAAAATGGAAATTGATTTGTAAATTTTAAAGATCTATTGGTATATCCTGGTGTTTTGGAAATTGGTTTTGAAACTCATGTGATGTATAGGCCCAGTTGGAACTTGTGTGTTATTGGTTTATACCGTGCATGTGACGAACTCTTCAGTCTCTGGTATACTACAATAATAGAGCATCAATGTTTGTTGTTTACTATGGAGGTACACCATATGTCGACAGGTGAGTCTGAACCTTGTAAGTCTAGGGATTTCTTCTAGGTATGTTTATGTAATTCTAATGATTACCTATTTATATATTCTTCTTTATTTTTCTGCAATTTGGTTATATAGTTTTCCAGTATTTTTCTACATTTATTGTATCAATTAATTTCAGCATGGCTCTGTGATCACCTTGTTTGTATTCTTATATTGAATTTTGAATTCATTTTTTAAACTAGATATCTATTTTTAAAAAGGGAAGTCGTGATTTTTTTTGAAAATGTATTTTCTAAAAAATATGTGTTGGTTCTTTAAAAGATAAAAACCTATTTTATAAATGTATTTCAAACTAGTGTTTTTGTATTATTTCTGGAAAGGTAATGTATGGATTCTGTGGTTCTTACATACTAAGTTGTTTTATGCTCACACCCTACTTTTGACACTCGGCATTAGTACACCCAAGTTATTATTAGGTTTGGGTTTCTTGTTTAGGTTTCCATTAAAGCAGGTTGGTCTTATAGTTAGTGGTAACCTGAAGGTCACGAGGATATCTGGTCGGGTCTTGATTTATTCTATCTCTGTTTTTAGTTTTTTTTGTTCAGTTGACGCTGTATATGGATCCTGTTTATGTATTCTATATGTTCTATGCTTATGGATCCTCATGGTTTTGTTGTGTTCTCTATTTGGTTTATATATATCCCCATTTCTATATCTCACATCATATTATCATACCATGACTCTTATATATTTTTAAGAGGGTGTTCCTCATCATACGTGATATATAATACTATATGATCCATCTTTTTTAGGCTTAATACTCTAATCAAATAGCCGTAGAAAACCTAACTAAGCTATAAAAAACTCATACCAAACCCAATCCTTTCATAAACACAACTACTCAATGGATACATAATCTCTAGATGAGAAAAAAATCACAAACATTCAATAGAACCCTCACACTATCTCTCAAAAAAAACCCTATTTATTTACCTTGGTTTCTCTTGATTTCTATCCCTTTCACTGAAACACATATACTCATGCATGAATGCACAATCATGCATAAATTGGAACATGGTTTTGTATTATAGGGCCCACCTACCTCACAAAACTTGGTGCGTTCATCATACAGGGATAACCTCTTGCCAATATAATCAAAATCTACATCATGTGAATTGATTTGAAGATGATATAGTGAAATAATCACAAAAATCCTAGTTAAATTTATCCCAAATAATTGGAAAATAAAGTATATTACTAATAGAGTAAGTATGACAGGAAAAATCACAAACACACTATAAAAAACTCCCAAGAACCACCCCTCATCAGGGGTGATCGAAGAGAGGAAGAGATTGGATGAATCCCAAGAACCACCCATGATTTTCTATTAATGAGCATGCCCATACCATTTTTGAAGTAACTAGTTTCTTATCTAAATTATACTCATATTACTTCTCCCCTAACATATATACTCATCCTATGGATTTCAAATAGGATGAATATAAATAAATAATGGATAAATGACAATCGATGACAAAAGAGTATGAAGAAGGCGTGAAAGAGTTTATCACGTTTGAAAAAGATCATGCATGTGACTCATCTCAAATCTTTTGTTCGTGTTTACGATGTTTTTATTCAGAAAAATATAGTCCAGGAGTTGGAAGAACAGTTGATCTATCACAGAATAGATCAGATTTATACATGTTGGAATAAACACATGGAAACAAAGAATGTAGGTAGTGACTGGGATGACATTATATTTTATGGATCATCTAATATGATTACAATCATAATCAATGAAGATGACCGTATAGAGGATGTGATTGTAGATGTGAATGATGATGATGATCGTATTGATGAAATGACAAGGACCGTCGAAGATGAACTTCGTGATTGCCCAAAATTGTTTGAGAAGTTAAAAAGTAGTGCAAAGACACCATTATATGTTGGTTTCACTAAATATATAGCATTATCATTCGTACTAAAGCTTTATAATTTGAAAGTAGACAACGGGTGGAGTGAAGCAATTTTTACGAAACTACTTCCTATCATGAATTACATGCTCCCAGAAGACAATGAGTTCTCGAGCCAAACATACAATGCCAAACGAATGCTACGCTCGCTGGGTATGATCTCTCAAAGAATACATGCCTGCCCGAATGACTATATACTTTTTCTCAAGGACAAAAAATCAATTATTGAATGACTAATGTGTGGTGCTTCTCGATACAAGAAAGTTGAATCCAGTCCTACTAAAGTTTTATGGTACTTTCCAATCATTCCAAGGTTTATAAGCCTATATGGATGTTTGGAGACTATAGAACTATTAACATGGCATGCAGATACAAGAATTAACGATGGGATACTACATCACCCAACATACTCTCCTTAGTGGGTGAGAATCGATCATGAGTATCCTGAATTTGGAAACGAGTCGAGAAACCTTCATCTTGCGTTATCTACATATGGAGTGAAACCTTTTGGTTTTCAAAGAAACAGTCATAGTACATGGCCGGTTATGTTGATAAATTATAACCTACCACCGTGGTTATTCATGAAATGAATATACATCATGTTATCTATGCTTATATCAAAACCAAAACAACAGGTTAATGATGTTTATGTTTATTTAGCTCCATTGATCAAAAATTTGAAATTATTGTGGGATTCAGGTTTTACATTGTATGACGCTTACAAAATGGAAGATTTCACTTTGATATTCATGTTTTATGGGATGATAAATTAATTCCCTGCTTATGGAAAATTTTCAGGATATTTCATTAAAGGGACTCAAGTTTGTCCCATTTGTGAAGAAGGTATACAATCAATTAGGTTGAAACATTCATCGAAAATCATGTTTCTAGGAAATCACTGATTTCTACCGCGATGACATAAGTACCGTTCTTGGACGACATCATTCGATGGAAGTTCAGAAGAATGTACATCACCATGTCTACTAACATGCGATCAATTGTTTGAGAAAGTCAAAAATGTGGACACTACATTTGGTAAGCCAGGTTCGAAAATCCTTACGAAAATCGGTTGGAAAAAGCAATCAGTTTTTATAAATTACAATACTGTAATTTTCTGTATGTAAGACATTTTCTTGATGTTATGCATGTATAAAAAAATGTATTTGATAGTGTAATAGACACGTTGGTAAATACATCTATCAAAACAAAAGATGGAATTAAGGCTTGGTTGGACATGGCTGAGATGGGAATATGAGAAGAGTTGGCACCAGTTAAGGGTGAGAAATGAATATTTCTTCCTCCTACTTCTTACACTCTTTCTAGGCAAGAGAGATATCAGTTTTGCAACTTCTTGAATGACTTAAAGGTTCTAGAGGGGTATTTGTCAAATATCAATAACCTCGTGTCAATGAAAAACTTGAACTTAAAAGGTCTGAAATCACATGATTGTCATGTTTTCATGAAAGATATCATTCCAATTGCTTTACGTTGCATTTTTTCCAATAATTTCGGCCATACATTAACGAAACTGTGTTTCTTCTTCAAAGCTATATGCAGCAAAGTTATAGACCTGACGAACTTTCCATCTATGGAAAAACAAATTGCCATCATATTATGTGAATTAGAAATGTTCTTCCCACCTTAATTTTTTGATATGATGGTTTATTTGATGTTCTACTTAGTGAGAGAGATTTGACTATGTTTTCCTATACATTACAGGTGGATGTACCCCATTGAACGGTATATGAATATTTTGAAAGTGTATGTCAAAAATTGAAGTCGTCTAGAGGGTTTTATTGCAGAGCGATATATTGTTGAGGAAGCTGTTCAATTTTGTTCCGAATACTTATCTGGTGTGGAAAGCATTGGCTTACCAAAATCTCGTCACACTAGGTTGCTTGAGGGTGAAGGAATTTCTGGTAGATAGGTTGTCACAATCCATATTACAGATCGGGAGCAGGCCCACCATTATGTTTTGCATAACAGTTTCAAGGTTGACCCATATGTTGAAATCCACAAAGAAATTCTTAGGCATTTGAATCTGTATAGGGCTAAAAAATGGATATCAGATACACATAATCGTCAGTTTATAGGATGGTTATGAGATCATATTTTAAAGAAGCCAGATGAAAATCCCGAGTCAATTTTGGAACGAATTCGATGTCTAGCCAGAGGAAAAAGTGTGTATGCATTCTCTTACAATGCTTATGTAGTTAATGTTTATACATTTTATACTAATAAACATGATGAAGACAGTACCGTGCAAGATAGTTGGGATACATTTGTGGCTGAAGTGATGCATGTTTCTGGTGCTAAGGATAGAAATCCTATTAATGCAAATATGTCATACTTTGGCATCATCAAAAAAATATTGGAGTTGGATTACACAGAATTTCAAGATCCAATATTTCAATGCAAGTGGGTAGATAATAGGAGTGCTATTAAAATAGATGATTTGGGATTCGTGAAAGTTGATTTTAGTAAGGAAGGTGAGAAATACGAACCATTAATAATGGAATCACAGGCAGTGCAAGTATTTTATGTTTCAAATCCCGCAAACTGAAACTGGTCAATCATTCTGTTATCGACCAAAACAGCTAAAGGGTCATATGAAAATTCAACTGAGGATGACCCTTTCATTGGGACTTCGCAATCATTTCACAGTGGTCCAAATTTAGAGGATTTTTTATATGTCATAGGAGACCATAGTGAAGGGATATTGATAGTTGATAGAGGGGTCAAATCCCTTCACCCTTTTAAAAAAAGAGATTTCAGTAATCAGGTAATATTATTATTGTTATATAGACTGTGTTACATTATATTATTATCAGTTCACTGCTGATTTTATGCAATCTAAATTAAATGTTAAACCAGTTCTGCAGATAATGAATTCTTCACCTCTAATGCACCCAATCCCTAGACAAAACAGGTCTCTCAACTTGTTTCAGCTGGTCCCACTACTGAGAGACAACAGGTCTCTCAACCTGTTGCAGTTGGTCCCACTGTTGAGGTACAACGTGTCTCTCAACCTGTTATAGCTGGTCCCAGTGCCGATGCTAGCACTTCGGAGAAACATATTGATGATGCAGAAACCGATGAAATGGTAGGTGATGAAACCCTGATGACTAAAAAAAATAGGTGCGCCGTAGTTTGACAGTTTTAGCCCAAATACTTAAGGCAAAAGAAAAAGGCATAAAATATGAGGTGGGATGGAATAAACGTGGCCAGCATGTAAACCCCAACAAAGCCGTGTTTTGTAGCTACATTATAATCGTCACTCGATAACACGTGCCAATTGATGTAGAGTGGCGGCACCATGTTGTCAGCGGGATGAAAAAATTAATGTGGGAAGAGATTACGGTAACATTACGATATCATCTATTTAATTTATTAAAATAAAATAAAATAAAATACTGAAATATTTACTAACTCTTTATTATCTATTGTAGAGTGAATTTATAGTAGATGTTTCACACAAAGAATATGTATTAGGACTAGAAGGAAGGATTAATAGAGGTGTTCACGCCATTTTAACGAAACATCATCTGAAAGATGCTGAAGGGAAAATCAAGCCGCACCCGCCTCCTCTTTATGCACACATGATATCCCAAGGAACGTGGGATGCATTTTTCAACCGTCGTGCGGAACAAAATTTTCAGGTACTTTGTGTTTGGTTACACGTTGTGTAATATTGCTTGTATTCATCACGTTGATTGATAGGTTTTTATTTATGATACCAAAACTGAGTACTGAAAATAAAGAATGGGTTGTAAAACCAGCGTACCCCTACTGTAAAAAATGTTTGGGGTACGCTTCAATTGAAAAAAAATTCGTACGTTTTTTCAAAGTACTGTAATAATTTTATGTGACATAAAACAACACTATAACCATGTTTTTCTATTTATATGCATATTGATGAAGCACAATCCCAAGGAACTTCCATTCCACGCCATGTGCTATGGAAGGAGGATCGTGTTAATAAAGAGGGGAAACAAGTAGATGAAAACACACTAAAAGTGTGGAAACATGTGTAAGTATGACATAATATAAACTTGTTTTTCTTTAAATAACTATTACATAACGATGATTAATTATTTTTTCATATTTTCTATTTGACATAGTCACATGAATCAACAACACCCGCACCAGATGCAGACATACTTTCAGCGGCCTTGAAACAGCCAGAACAGTATAGCCGCATCAGAGGTGTGGGTTTTGGGGTGTCACCCCGAGGATATTTTCAGAAAAAAACAAGAGGATTAAAAAACTAATGAATTGATAGTAATGAGAGATAGAGTATATACCCTTGAAAAAAATTCCAAAGTTAGCGAGAGATGCTATAGAGTTTGATGGAGGAGAGGCGAAGGGAACAAACAACTCAAGAACAACCCACAGGAGAAGATCCCACCCCACCCCCAACAGCATTGAGGCAAGCCATTACATTCAAAGACCTGACATAAATGAGGTAATAAATGTTCTAATATTCATTTCTGTGATATGTGAATCACATAGACACTGATACCTTTCATGTAATGATATTCTACAGGGTGAAAATGGATTTTATTAATATCTGTCAACTCCCACCCATCGCCTTGCAGCGAGGGCTACGGTGTTTAGTATGAAGAATGACACGCTACACTCTATACCACATCCAACCAGTCATATCAATATGTCGATTAATGTAGCTCATGATCCGAGTGTCGAGATACCCGTTCCAAATGATGATGACGACATTCATACGGTGGAAAAAGATGTTGAAACATTCGTTGCATGGCCATCAAATCTTGTAAAAAACTTGTCGACCAGGAGGTATTCATTTCCAAATCATTTTTCAAGAATATCCTTTAACCTTAAATTAGAAATTGGATGAACCGATGAATTTTATTATAGAAGGAAAAAATGGAGGAGCTAAAACGATAGAGTGTCTCCAAAGGATCAACCAACCGATCAAAATGATCTACTGAGAACATGTTGACCCCACCCGTTCTATATCAACATTTAATATCATTGTAACCTCATGTGGATATGAAAATGATAGGTGTAAATAGTCACACAATTGTTTGTGAAAAAGATATGTACGGAGAGGAAACATTATATTTCGTTAGTGAAGACGCTGTTGCCGAGATCATCACATACGACTGTCTAGGCGCCTCAGTTATAAATGTATACATGAGGTATGTTTTCATGATTTGATTTTACAGAAGCTGATATACTTTGATAATTATGGCTAAATACTACTCATATTTTTCCCAAGATTATATATGAAAAACATTGTATGGATTTTCCCATGAATACAAATTTGCACTTGTTAGTCCTCACACGATTTCTACACAACGAGAAGAAATATATTCTGATTTTCAGGCGGAATTAATGTCTAATCTGCCCAAAACGTTTCAATGTAGAATTACAACTGACGTGCTCTTTTTAATAACAAAGTTACAGGGGTAAATTTCTACATTTTAATCATATCAATTATATTTTCATTTCTATCAGTACTTATTTCTTTTTGTGTTTTTAGGGATCATTGGATGCTCATTGCAGTCAATTTGGATACTCCAATGATTTATTTTATGGACTCACTGCATGGATATCCAACAAATCGACCACACATGATGGTGATTGTAAATTTTTAATACACTAGATCCAACATTTTAGAACTAAATATCTATTTATATAATTTATATTTTCTTTTAATGAGGATTTTGTTATGATTGGGCGTTGTTTGAATATCGTCTAAAGGCTGGAATGAATCTAGAGAATAAGGACGACAATGCCCACAAGATCTACAAATGGAGAAGTATATGAGTATATATTAATATATTTCACTATCAAAATACATATGAAAAAGATTTACTAATTTTTCTCTATGTTTTTGCAGTGTCTGATACAAACAAACGGCAAGGAATACGGTTATTGTGTTTGTAAATTTATGAAAGAGATCATATTTCATGAACAAACTAGCATCCCTGAAGATGTATTTTTGAAAATAATTACTAATTATTTTAAAATAATTATTTATCCTTTGTTTATTTATATTTTTTCAGTACTACTATGAGTGTCGCAAAAACTCCTATTCAGAAGATGATATAAATGTGTTTAGAAATGAATGGGCAGCATACCTAATGGAAGAATTTAAAAAAATAGGACAACGAAGGTGAATTACTAATACTTATGTTATATTTATATGGTCATTAATATATCCCTTTACACTTATTGAGAATATATGATCTTTCTTTCTTATGATTCATATCGTTAGATTAGTGAATTCCTACTACTCAGTTTGAAATTGACATTACTTTAGAAAACAACACAAGTGACATACAGAAAACCAAGAAAACACGTTCGGATTGTTTTGATACTTTAGGACAATGATCCCTGAGTCAGTTTCAACATGTACGAATTGACCACACCTCAGTCCGACGCACGATGTGACCGGTATGGATTAAAGTGTCTGATATCAGTTTCAAATTGAGATAAACTTTAGAAAAAAAACACTAATGACATATGGAATACAAAGAAAACATGTTCAGATTGTTTTGATAATTTAGGAAAATGATCCATGAGACATTTGTGACTTGTACGAATCGAACGCACCACAATCTGACGCATGGTGTGACCGGAATGGCTATAAGTGTCTGATATCAGTTTCAAATTGAGATAAACTTTAGAAAACAACACTACTAACATACAAAATACTGATCAAATGAAATCGGATTGTTTTGATACTTTAGGAAAACGATCCATTAGTCATTTATAATGTGTACGAATTGACCTCACTTCAATCTGATGCACAGTGTGACTGGTATGGCTAAATGTGTCTGGTATCAGTTTCAAATTGAGCTAATCTTTAGAAAACAACACAAGTGACATACATAAATCCAAGAAAATGCATTCGTATTGTTTTGATAATATAGGACAACGATACATGAGTCATTTTTGACGTGTACGAATCAACTGCACCTCAATTTGATGCACAATGTGACCGGTATGGATAAAATTGTCTGATATCAATTTCAAATTGAGATAAACTTTAGAAAAAAACACTACTGACAAATGGAATACCAAGAAAATGCATTCGGATTGTTTTGATACTTTATGGAAACGATCCATGAGTCATTTTTGACGTGTATGAATTGACCACAGATCAAGCTGACGCACGGTTTGACTAGTATGGATAAAAGTGTCAGATATTAGTTTCAAATTTATATAAACATTATAAAACAACACAGGTGACCTACAGAAAACCAAACAAAAACATTCGGATTGTTTTGATACATTAGGACAATAATCCATGAGTCGTTTGTGACATGTAAGAATTGACCATAACTCAATCAGACAAACAGTGTGGCCAGTATGGCTAAACGTGTCTTATATCAGTTTCAAATTGAAATAAACTTTAGAAATAAAACTCTACTGACATACGGAATACTGAGAAAACGCATTCTGATTGTTTTTATACTTTATAACAACGATCCCTCAGTCATTTGTGATGTGTAAAAATCAACTGCACCACAATACGACGCACGATGTGACCGGTATGGCTAAAAGTGTCTGATATCTATTTGAAAATGACATAAACTTTATAAAACAACACTACTAACATATGGAATACTGAGAAAATGCATTCGGATTGTTTTGAAACTTTAGGACAACGATCCATGAGTCATTTGTGACATGTATGAATCGATTGAACCTCAATCTGACACACAGTGTGACTGGTATGGCTAAAAGTGCTAGATATCAGTTTCAAATTGACATAAACATTAGAAAACAACACTACTAACATACGGAATACCAAGCAAATGCATTTGGATTATTTTGATACTTTAGGAAAACGATCCATTAGTAATTTTTTTGATGTGTACGAATTGAATGCACCTCAATCCGACGCACGGTGTGACCGATATGGCTTAAAGTGTCTGATATCAGTTTAAAATTGAGATAAAAATTAGAAAACAACACATGTGACATACGGAAAACTGAGAAACACATTCGTATAGTTTTGATACTTCCGTACAACGATCCATGAGTCATTTGTGACATGTAAGAATCGACCATAGCTCAATCTGACGCACGGTGTGACCGGTATGGCTAAAGTGTCTGATATCAGTTTCAAAATGAGATAAACTTTAGAAAACTACACCACTGACATACAGAATATAGAGCAAACGAGTTCGGATTGTTTTTATACATTAGGACAATGATCCATTAGTCATTTGTGACATGTAAGAATCGACCACACCTCAACCCGACGCACAGTGTGACTGGTATGGCTAAAAGTGTCTGATATCAGTTTCAAATTGAGATAAACTTTATAAAACAACACTAATGACATACAGAATACCGAGAAAACACGTTCAAATTGTTTTGATACTTTAGGAAAACGATCCATGAGTAATTTGTGACGTTTATGAATCGACTGCACCTCAATTTGACGTATGGTGTGACCGGTATGGCTAAAAGTGTCTAATATTTGTTTGAAAATGACATAAACGTTAAAAAACAACACTACTGACAAACAAAATACTGATGAAACACGTTCGGATTGTTTTGAAACATTAGGACAATGATCCATGAGTCATTTTTGACGTGTAATAATTGACTACACCTCAATCTGACGCACAATGTGACTGGTAAAGCTTATCATTGGATGAAGAATCAGTATTTATTAAATGAGATAAGTCAATCATACACATATTGATTTTACATTATTCCCTTTCATTGTTATGATAATGAAAACATTTGAGTTTAAAATTTCATATTTTAGTTTCAAATTTCCATATTAATGTATTCTTTTATATTACCATTTTAATTTAATTCTTTATTACAATACTAATGTAATATTTGTTTTCTTATAAAGGTGAATTTTTTTTCCTCGATTTCGGATGCTTTGTTTGGAAACAAATACCATGAGCAACAATTTTTGAGATCAGATCATGGATATCAAAGGATGAAACATGACTTTGAATAGCTGTTGTTGAATAATTGTAATTGTAACCATGTAAAACAATGTTTTAAATGTATATAGCAATGTGTTTTTTTGTATTCATGATGTTATGTAAATATATATACCGTTGTCAGTCAAAATATTGTGTGCAGGTGTTATTTTGTGCAGGCGTGCATGTGATACATTGTGAAGGTATTCTGGTGTGCAGGTGTGCAGGTTCTGTTTTGCAAGTGCATGCGATGGTTCCTTTATCAGCACTTTTTTTAGCGTAGATAAAGCACACCCTTTATCAGTGCTCCGAAAAGAGCTGATATAGGAGACCTTTATCAGTGCTTTTCAGAGCGTAGATAAAGGGGACCCCCCTTTATCTACGCTGTCATTTACAACTCTTTTCTAGCACTGTTAATACATGTTTTTAGCGCTGATAAATGGCCAAGTTGTAGTAGTGTGTGGATCAATGATAAAAATGGTTTTTTAATTCCTCTTCAATTTCAACCATCATAATTCCAAGATCAGATTTAATGTTTTCATGAATAGTTTTATTTGATTTATACTACATGATCACATTAACATTTTTTTATTACTTCATACTTTGGTATTCATTCTCAATATCAAATATATTATTTTATTTCTTTTTCTTCCTCTTATCTTTCATGTGATATTGATTATGTACAATAAAAAATTATAAATTTTTATTAAACTACAAATCATTTTGTACCCTTAATCTCTATAATAAAAAAAAATGAATAATCATATCCATTCATTAAATGATAAATGAAACCAACATTATAATATTAAGAAGAACATAATGATGAAACTATATAAAGTTTCATTTTTAAACACTTCTTTTAATTAATGATGTATATATCTTTTAGCAGAAACAATTTCCGTTTATGAGTTTGCACATCATCTAAATATTATTATGAGTATCCATCCATATTAGTCATAAAATATTTGGTATAAGTACTGGAGTCACCACTGCAAGAAAATTAAAGAAGATTAATGCACTAATCCATCAACTTTTCCCTTTTGAATCCTTTTGATATGAGAGAAATAATTTGGTTGAATCCAAGATCATTCTAATATTTTTTTATTTAGATATGTTAGCCTCTTCTTCTATAAAATTTCTTTTTATCATGGAATCAAAATATATTTCATATTTTTCCACCTGATTAAAGTCATTGTTTTTTATCTTCTCATAAACTTGAGTATTTTTAGATTGTTAATTTCCTTGCATTGTATCTCTTTTAGGGGATAGTTTTTATTTCTTTAAATATAAATTTCCATCACAACTAGTTCATAATTATCATTAAATTTCATATTATTCTCGTAAAAATTGACATTTTTGTAAGCCATTTTGATGGACAGATCAAGAAGGAATTTGGAGCATGTCTGTCTAGTTCAAAATTCTCTTTTCAACTTTTGACATAACATCATCATCGACAATGGGTGGGAAACCTTTATCAAAATATCTCATAGTACTAACTCATATGTTAAAAGGTATTATAGTATTTTATTCCTTAAAATATGATAAATAATCCCATAAAATATAGGAACAATGTTTTTATGGATAGAATTATGATTAATAACCATTAAAACTAATCTATGATATTTAGAAGGAACCAAGTTCAAGAAATCAAGTAAATTTGTAGAAAAAATGGACCATAATGATGGGTTGAATTAATAACCCTAATAAAGAGATTATTAACATTTCAAAATTTTCATTTTAAAAAGGATAATGTTCTTGATCCACTCCAATATATTCCTCAAAGTCATACATCTTATGAAGTACTAATGTTCCATATCAATAGACATTATATACAAAGTGTTATATAAAACCCAAATCCTTTATAAAATAGTTTTTTCTTAAAGTTATATATTCTTCACTATTAAACAAGTGATCATAGCCAGTTACTAATCAATAATGATCAACATGTATCCCCAGTATATTCCTTCACATCCAGCACCACCAATTCGATGATGAAATTTTGTCTTCAATAAAGAACATGTATATAAATATTTTCATCCTCCCCTTGTGTTTCTAAAAACTATATGGAAAAAATATCTTCATCCCCAGGAATGTTGGTCAAAAGTTATTCATATATACCACATCAAGATATTCAGTAAGGTTTTTTCAACTTTAATATCCATTAAACCACATCCGGATTTCATGTGATCCAAATTCTTCTTAGTTTCCTTAATAGTAGATGCATCATTATATCTTGGAATATATTCTCATAATGGATGAATGTCTAATATTATCTATAAAAATGTTTTTTAACAACATACCATATCTATTAATAAGATAACAATAGAAATTTTATTTTTTTGTTTCTCTGTCATATCATCTTCTATAACATTCTCAATAATTTATTTTTAAATAATATTTAAAATAAAAGATATATATTCATTTAATTTAATTCAGTCACAGTTAAATATTTGAGTTATACATAAAATTCAGATAATATCATTATAGTAACACAAAATTATTCTATTATAAATCCTTTATTAAATTCCCAAAAGTCTCAGGTATTCTTATAGATTTCTTATTTCTTCATCCTCATTGTAATAGCCACATCATCATGTCTAATCCACCAGTGAGATGAAGGATTATCTACATTAATATGGCACTATTATAATTATTGAAGGAGTTCAGTATTATCCATTTTATTCATGATAATTTCGACTATTTCTAATTTATGTATATCCTTATTTTCACAGTGTCACTACATTCTCTACTTTGTAAGACTTCAAGAAAATGTCTACTTGATTGTTTTTAAGACACCTTTTTTGATTTGGAAACATGAACAATTTTCAAATAATATATTTAGAAATTAATAATGTCAAAACCCAATTCAGTATAAATAAATAATGGAATGAATTTGGTTTCATGAAATCCATATGTAACAGAAAATAGATACCTTAACTAATTTGGGTATTTGAAATCGCAATATAGAAATGTAAATAATGATAACACAATTATCTTTATAAATTAAGTTATTTAATTATCTTAAAAATGTATACATTGAAAAATGGATATATGATCTCCCAATTCACAGAAATGGATATGAGAATCATACCATTGATGGTGAATGTCCATCTCATTATATGTATATACATGCATGTAAAATTTTTCCTGTATAGTACTAAAATCATTCAAATTCATTAATATATTTTTAACATCATTTTAATGTAATACATTTATTGATATATTTTTTCTAATATTTTTTATTATATTAGTATGTATATAAGAACACCGTATAAAAGTATCTCTCATGTAGAATGCCACTGACGCACGCCTGTCGTGGGGCATGGAAAAACAATATTTTATTTACTTAAGTATAGTATAGCAGTTGATCCTAGGTAGTCTCCCGAAGAGGAGTGCACACAAAACAAGGTTGTCACTTTTTGTTGGTTTTCTTAAAAAGATTGGTTTTAACAAATTTGAATGACTATGAGAGAAACAAACAAAAGAAATTGAATGATTTTAACAAATTATAAAGACGGTGATCAGATTAGGTTCGACTAGAATTAGTGTTGTGCCATCATGGTTTCCAAATTTTATCTCTTCTTCTTCCTTAAAATGGTAAGAGAGATGTGATGAGAATTTTCCTTTATAAAACCTTATATTGGTCTATCCTCCTTCCAATGTGTTTAGGGTTGTAGAAGGTCTCTTGATTAATTAGAGAAATCCCAGACCTGGAATTGTTGTTCTCTAATAAACCAAGATTTCGACATACAATCCTACACACGTGCTTGACAACCGTCGAGCAATCACCACCAAACCCTAATCATGTTCCACCGTATACAGATTAGAATTGGGTGGAGAGAGATGTGATCATCGACCAAAGCAATTTATAATTTCAGAATAAAAACATTAACACAACCGCATTCAGAATTTAATACTGAATTATGAATTGGAACCGGAAGAAGAAAGAAGAACACATTTTATTCATTTCAAGCACAAAACTCAAGAACAACACATAGGTCCAGCCTCCCCTCTTTCCGATCACTCAAATGAAACTACCCCTCCATGGATGGGGTAAGCGAGATAATGCAGGAGAGAAGATACATTTTATAATAAAATAAATAAAAGAAACAATCTGATAAGTTCTTCTCCTTGGTGCCCCAGAAGGAATGGGGTGGAGAATGGGATATGTTGAGGAGGAGGAGCTCTCCTCCTTTTATAGCCAGATTTCTGTCTTCCGAATGTTGTCGCGTTTTGGACCCCATAAATGACCTCTTAACGCGTTGAGACCTTCTTCAATGTTGTTCATAATTGTCTTGGCCGTGTCCCCTCAAAATCTCAGCGGAGTTGGACAGGTATTACGTGGGTTATGGCCCTTTTACTTTGATCATTTATTCTGTCCAGTCAGAATCTCCAAAACGTCAAACCCCGGATTAGAGAGCTTTAATGGACCCTCAAACAGACGAATCCCGCGGTGAATCCTTCATAAAAGATGCTCCACAACTCCGTGCGCATCCACCCATCGAATGGTGAAAGCGTTGGGCCCACAATGGATGAGTTATGGATCCCACACCAAAACTAGGCAGACTTGGAAACAGTTTTCTTGAGCCAACTTGTGAGCTTCTTTTGAGTTTCCATATGGCCGATTCAGCTTTTAGTGCAAATATAGTAAATGAATCCCTGGATATGTAGAATCTGGAAAAGAAATACTTTTTCAATTCGGATCAATGTAGATAATGATATGGCCAAAATACAGAAATAAGTTAAAACTGTTAAAAATCCAAAATGGCCAATTTTTACTATTCAGCTCAAAATAACACCAAAATCATAAAAATGAAACAATTCATCTTAGAGGAACATTTTTTTAAGTTTAAAACAGTGATATTAAATATAAATTAACTGAAAATATTTATTCTATCAATTCCCCCACTCTTAAACTATGCTTGTCCTCAAGCACAAAATCTCAACATGGAATTCAAAGGACACCAATGTCACAAATATTTAAATTTAAAATGGAATAAAATCAAATGATTATCAATGTCCAATCAAATTTTACAGTTCCACAAAAATACCAATTTAATTTCCCATTTTTCAAAGAAACAATCAACTCATGCATTTTACTTTTCCCCTTTGAAAAATAATGAAGCTTCTCCATTCTTTCATGCATGCTTCTCAATTTATTATTATTAAACATGCCAAATCATGATCTACCTCACTTATGAATCTTTTCTCTCATCACTCATGATAAAATTAATAGTGGAGTTATTCTCATATCATGAGAACATGCTCCATACCCATAGGATTGTAATGTAACTACTTTTTCCACATTGTAAAGACAAAAAACACATAAAATCATGAGGACTTGCAATAAAGGTTCAAATAAATCTATGACTTAGGGTTGGTGGGTAAATGATTGAAATAATTTAAGGCAATAAGTAGGAGGTTTTACTCTTAAGTACAATGCATGATTAATCAAGTGAAAACACAAGATGAACCTCACTCAAATCCCCTTGAAATGTGAATCACAACACCACTCCACTTTCAATGACATGGGTCATGAGTCAATAAATGATTACAAAGAATGATATCATCCAAGTTCTCTCTGTTTTTTTGTAAATCTCCAGAAAGGCACAGCTTTATTTTCTTTTTTTGTGTGTAAATCTCCAGAAAGGCACAGCTTTATTTTGATTTTTTTTCTTCTTTTTTTTATGGAGAACCGGATGAAATGAAAGAAGCATAATGAAATGATGACTCATGCCAAATTTTCTAATAATAGATTGCCCAAAATGATGATGCACACATTACACCACCCAAAAATGATACATATCCCAAGGAACGCACACGAAAGGCCCTTCCCCCACACTCAAACTTGAAATAACCATGCAAAAATACTAAAAGTGCTTGTAGGTAAGGAAAAATTGGATTGTAATGTGGCTTAAACCTATAAATAAATTCATGGAATCTAAGGGCTTATGAAGGATAAATGTAAAGGTGGGTATTAGGATAAAATGTGGCTAGCCAAAGAGACGCCTCAATCATTTTAAATGTGGTTTTGTACAGTCATAGCTTTTACAAGATTCAATACAAGTTCTAGCAGGTGGCATGTCCCAAGATCAATCAAGAAATATGCTCAAGATAAAATAGGAAATATTTGGTCTAGAAATCCTCTCAGGAATGAGAATATTATTTTGGACAATCACTCATGGCATGATTAATAATAATAAAATTATTTCACATGAATTTCAGAAATTCAAAGAATGAAAAATGGAAGGGAAATTTCATTTACATGAATCAATTAATTACCTTAAATAATGAGTCCTTATTTAAATATTCTTGTTTCACTTTAATCATCCAATTAACAATTTTAATCATTCAATCTCAGAATCATTGAAATCTAAAACATAGAATCACCGGATTTCTATGAAACTCATGTCTCCTAGAGAAGCCAAGTAAAACATGAATTCAAGCGTGGGAATGCCTTTTTTTGATTAATTCTTTAAAAGACTAAACAATGTTGGGAATAAAGTCGGATAATATAGAATTGAAACTCGTACTCCCCTATCAAATGGATCCTATTCTTCACGACGTATAATCCTAGAACACCCTCTTCATTAATGGACCTGAAAAAAAATGAAAAAAAATTGATAGTGCAGGCCCGTTCAATCATGCTGGTAAATGACTAAGAAGACAAGTGGAAAATGGGGGAAAATGCGGGTTGCCTCCCGGTAGCGCCTTTGTTTAATGTCGTTGGCTTGACCAAACAAAACAATTTTTTTTGAAAAATCTCATGGACTACAAGATTTCCTCTCCCACACTTAATTTATGCAGTGTCCTCAATGCATGTAAATGTATGTTTCAAAAAGTTGGAGTTACTGCATTTAATCAAGTGTAAAGGAATGATGAAACCTGGTAGGTGTTCATTTGTATTCAGGGTGAAGGAGTGTGATCTCCTCCACTGGTTCTTGAGGTACGGTCCAATGGAACTTCTTCAGCCTCTGCCCATTTATAGTGAATGGGTTTCCTCCTCCTTCCTTTTGAATCTGCACAGAACCAAAGGGAATATACATGAATAACAGTAAAGGGGCCTTCCCATCTGGAACGAAGTTTACCTGGCATAATCTTTAGTCTGGATTTGAAGAGTAACATGTGATCTCCAGGGTTGAAGGTTCTTGGTTGAATTATCTTGTCATGGGCCATCCTTGTTCTCTCTTTATAGATCATTGAGTTTTCAAAAGATTCCCTTCTAATTTCCTCTAACTCCTGCAACTGCAATCTTCTTTCTTTCCCATCTTTCTCAAGGTCCAGATTCATCTCTCTAACCGCCCAGTAGGCTCTATGCTCCAACTCCACAGGAAGGTGGCAACTCTTTCAATAGATCAATCTATAGGGACTCATCCCTATAGGTGTTTTTTAGGCCGTTCTGTATGCCCATAATGTATCATCTAACTTTTGGCTCCAGTCCTTCCAGTTGGGTTTAACAGTCTTCTCCAGAATGGATTTGATTTCTCTATTAGAGACTTCTGCTTGGCCATTTGTTCGGGGATGGTATGGGGTAGATATTCTAGGATGCACCCCATACTTCTTCAGCAATGCTTCCATTTTCCTGTTGCAGAAATTAGTTCCCTGATCACTGATGATTGCTCGTGGCACGCCAAACCTACAGAAAATGTTAGCCCTAACAAAATCACAAACAACTTTTGCATCATCAGTTCTGGTTTCCTTTGCTTCCACCCATTTTGAAACATAGTCTACAGCCAAAATAATATATGAATTTCCAAATGACATTGGGAATGGTCCCATGAAATCTATGCCCCAAACTTCAAAAATTTCACAAAAGGTTATTGGTTTGTGTGGCATTTCATGTCGTTTGGATATGTTACCAGAAAATTGGCATTTTTCACATCTTTTACAAAATTCATATGCATCCTTAAATAAGGTGGGCCATTAGAGTCCAGATTCTAAAACTTTTCGGGCAGTCCTCTGAGGTCCAAAGTGGCCTCCACATGATAATTTATGACAAAATTCAAACACTGATTCAATTTCACTTCTTGGAAAGCATCTTCTTATGATTTGATCATTACAAATTTTCCACAGAAACAGATCTTCCCAAATGTAAAATCTTGATTCAGATTTAAGCTTATGTTGTTGATGAGAGCTTAGATGAGGGGGTACCTAATATGTTACCAAATAGTTGACAATGTTGGCATACCATGGTACTTCACTGTTGATGATGTAGAGTTGTTCTCCAGGAAGCTCATCATTAAGTGGGTTCTTCTTTGGTATTTCTGTTTCAGCGGTGTGGGGTAGTCGACTCAGATGATCAGCCACTTGATTTTCAGTCCCCTTCTTATCTTTGATTTCCAAATTAAACTCTAGTAAGAGTAACATCCATCTCACCAACCGTGGTTTAGCATCTGTATTTTTCATTAAGTACCTAAGAGCTGCATGATCAGAAAAAACAACAACTTTAGTGCCTAGAAGATATGATCGGAATTTATCTAGTGCAAAAACGACTGCAAGGAACTCCTTCTCTGTGGTTGTGTAATTTATTTGTGTTTCATCCAAGGTCCTTGATGCGTAGGATATGACTTGAGGCTTGCTTTCAATTCTCTGTGATAGAGCGACACCCACTGCTTGGTTGGATGCATCACAAAGTATCTCGAAAGGGTAATCCCAATTGGGTGGCTGCATTATTAGTGGCATTATCATCCTTTCCTTTAATTCATCAAATGATTCCCTACATGCACAATCAAAATTAAAGTTAGCATCCTTTAGAAGTAATCTTGAGAGAGGGAGAGAAATCTTACTGAAATCCTTGATAAATCTTCTATAAAATCCTGCATGCCCTAAAAAGGATCTAACATGTTTGACAGAAGTTGGATATGGTAAGGAATTTATTACATCAACTTTTGATTTATCAACCTGAATACAATTTTTTGAAATTATGTGCCCCAACACTATCCCTTTTTCAACCATGAAATGACATTTTTCAAAATTTAAGACAAGGTTCTTTTCAATGCAAGTTTTCAAAACTTTTTCCAAATTTCCCAAGCAATGATCAAATGAATTGCCAAAAACTGTGAAATCATCAAGAAACACCTCCAAGAAATCCTCAATGTGGTATGAGAAAATACTCACCATACACCGTTGAAATGTACCTGGGGCATTGCATAGCCCAAAAGGCATCCTTTTGTAGGTGAATGTTCCAAAAGGGCAGGTGAAGGTTGTCTTTTCCTGGTCTTCTGGTGCAATTGGTACCTGAAAATAACCTGAGAATCCATCTAAAAAACAGTAATGAGTATTTCCAGCTAACCTTTCAATCATCTGATCAATGAATGGAATAGGAAAGTGTTCTTTTCTGGTAACTTGATTTAGCTTACCGTAATCTATACACACTCTCCAGCTGTTTTGTATTCTCATGGGGATCAGTTCATTTCTTTCATTTGTAACAGTGGTCAGGCCAGTTTTCTTGGGGACTACATCAATTGGGCTGACCCATTGAGAATTGGAGATTGGGTAAATGATATCAGCTGCTAACAATTTCTCAATCTCTTTCTTAACGACCTCCATGATTTTGGGATTGAGTCTTCTTTGAGGTTGTCTAACTGGCCGAGATTCACTTTCTAAAAATATCCTGTGAGAGCATACCTTAGGGTTGATTCCAGGAATATCACCTAAACTCCATCCTACAGCTTCTACATTCCTTTTGAGAAGGTCAATCAATGTTTGTTCTTGTGAATGGGATAGGTTATTGGCAATGATTACTGGCAATTTCTCTCCATCCATTAGGTAAGAATACTTCATGTCACATGGCAAAGGCTTCAGTTCTAAACATGGGGGTTGTTCAAGGGATGATATTTCATTTATGTTTCCTACTTCTAATGTTGAATTCTCTAGAATAATCTTACATCCTCTTAACAAATCATCGAAAAAATCATATTTTACCTCATCCTCCAACATGATATCATAATTTTCAGGTTCATGGGAGTTATAAAATTCAAATTAAGAGTGTTCTCCCACAGATAACAAGTCATGAAGCATACCTGAGTCTTCAATTGGTTATATACCTTCATCATGGGAGATTGCATAAAGTGAGTGATTGTTGGATGGGTGTTTCATCGTATCATGAATATTGAAGTGTATCATACTATATCCGAGCTCCATGGTGAGTGTTCCTTCATGCACGTTGATGATTGTCCTTGCTGTTTTCAGGAATGGTCTCCCTAGGATGATGGGAGATTGGGATGGTGCTCGGTCTTCCTCCATGGTAAGGACATAAAAGTCTGCTGGAAATATTAATCCTCTCACTCCTACAAGTACATCTTCAACGACTCCAGCTGGGAAAACGGTGGATCTGTTTTCTAATTGTACCACCACCCGAGTTGATTTTAGTTCTCCGATCTGCAAAGATGAAAACACAGAGTGAGGCATCACATTTATCTAAGCTCCAAGATCACATATTGTATCAGTAAAATTTAATGAACAGATAGTGCATGGAATAGAGAAAGTCCCTGGATCTTGACATTTTTGCGGTATCGGTGGTGTGATCAATGCTGTGACGCTTCTTCCTAAGTTGATTCTTTCATTTCCATCCAGCCTCTTTCTTTTAGTACATAGCTCCTTCAGAAATTTTGCATATTTAGGGATTTTCCTGATTGCATCCAGTAGTGGAATGTTAATCTCGACTTTTCGGAATGTTTCCTGAATTTCCCGTTGAAATCATTCTTCTTCTACCTTCTTTGACTCAACCAATGCTGATGGGAATGGTGTTGGAATATCTTTTTCTCCCTTTTTTGTTTCTGCAATGGTGTTTCTAGTATTTCTTTCTTGAACCTTGTTCTTTCTACTTTTTTGTGGACTCCATCTTTTGGTTGGACAAGAAGAGCTTCAGCAGGTTCCCTAGATTCATCCTCCTCATATTGTTCTGGTGGTTTGAGCTCCTTCCCGCTTCGGGTTGTGATTGCACTAACATTCTCTTTTGGATTGGGAATTGTTTATGCAGGAAGCTTACCTTGGTTCTTGGTGAGAGCATCCATAATGCTTGAAAATTGATCAGCTAGCTTGTCCATCTTATCTTCTATTCCCGCAACTCTTGTCTTCAGTTGTTGGTCTTCATTTGTCGGTGCACTTGTGGATGGTTGCTCATAATTCTTCCACTGGAAAGGTGGTGGTTGAAATGTTTGTTGTTGTTGGAAGGGGTTCTGATAAGGTTGTTGGAATGCTATCGGGTTCTGATATTGCAGCTGAAAAGGTGCTCTGGCTTGGTTCTGTTGAAACCCATACCCTGTTTGGGTTTGCGGTTGGTATTTCCTTTGTTGATAGGTTGTAGCACAACTTTCTTTCCCCTGCACTTCTGGACATTGATCAGTGTAATGGGAATTAGAAGAGCATAAACCACATACCTGAGTCGGTCCTTGTTGTTCCTTCACATGGTTCACAGCTATTTGTCGCACCAACCTGGTGAGTTCACCCATTTCATTCCTAATTAAATCCACTGAATCAGATGTTCTTACCTCATGGATTCCTCTGGTGATCGTACCTCGAGTGCCAAACTACTGTGAATTTTGTGCAATCATTTCAATGAGAATTCGTATATCTGCAGGTGATTTATCAATGAGGGCTCCTCCCGAAGAGGCATCTAGTAGATTCCTATCATTGTCAATCAATCCTTGGTAGAAACACACAAGTAATTGGTCCTCTTCTATTTCTTTGTGTGGACAACTTGCACAAATCTTCTTGAAACTTTCCCAGAATTCGTAGAGTGTTTCTCCATTTGATTGATGGATGACATAAATCTCCTTCTTTATTGCAGTGATCCTAGATGATGGGAAGAATCATTACAGAACGCATTTTTTTAGATCTTCCCAGTCACTAATCTCCCCCAGTTGTAGATTTTACAACCATTCCTTTGTTGCTCCCTCTAGTGAGAAGGGGAATGCCCTCCACTTCACATGCTCTTCCGCGACTGCTCGAGGTTTGATGCTGGAGAAGACATAGGTGAATTCTTGAATATGTCGATTTGGGTCTTCACTTGCAAGACCATGAAATTTTGGAAGCACTTGGATCATGTTAATTTGCAATTCAAAATCATTTTCTATGGCAGGAATTGCAAGTTGATAATTTTGATTGACAAATTGAGGTGCACAGATGACACGTAGGGTTCGGTTGGGATTTTCAGCCATTATTAAAGGTTCAAAGCTCCACTCAAGGTGTCACTTGAATCAGTGAGATTGATTTCTTCGAAATCTTTTGGAAGATTTTGATTTCTCAATTTGGTTATTGTGCGCTCAATTTCTGGATCGAATTCTAATAAATTGCTATTTGATTAAGGGTCATTCAAAAGAGATTTTTTTTTAAAAAAAAGCTTTGAGGCACTGCCTCCCCGGCAACGGTGCCAAGTTTGACGCACGCCTGTCATGGGGCATGCAAAACAATATTTTATTTACCTATGTATAGTATAGCAGTTGATCCTAGGTAGTCTCCCGAAGAGAAGTGCACACAAAACAAGGTTGTCACTTTTTGTTGGTTTTCTTAAAAAGATTGGTTTTAACAAATTTGAATGACTATGAGAGAAACAAACAAAAGAAATTGATTGATTTTAACAAATTATAAAGATGGTGATCTGATTAGGTTCGGCTAGACTTAGTGTTGTGCCATCATGGTTTCCAAATTTTATCTCTTCTTCTTCCTTAAACTGGTATGAGAGATGTGATGAGAATTCTCCTTTCTAAAACCATAGATTGGTCTATCCTCCTTCCAATGTGTTTACGGTTGTAGAAGGTCTCTTGATTAATTAGATCAATCCCAGACCTAGAATTGTTGTTCTCTAATAAACCAAGATTTCGACATACAATCCTACACACGTTCTTGACGACCGTCGAGAAATCACCACCCAACGCTAATCATGTTCCACCGTATACAGATTAGAATTGGGTGGAAGGAGATGTGATCATCGACCAAAAAAATTTATAATTTCAGAATAAAAAACTTAACACAACCACATTCGGAATTTAATACTGAATTATGAATTGGAACCAAAAGAAGAAAGAAGAACACATTTTATTCTTTTCAAACACAAAACTCAAGAACAACACATAGGTCCAACCTCCCCTCTTTCCGATCACTCAAATGAAACTACCCCTCCATGGATGGGGTAAGCGAGATAATTCGGGAGATGAGAGAAATTTTATAATAAAATAAAGAAAAGAAAAAATCTGAGAAGTTCTTCTCCTTGGTGCCCCAGAAGGAATGGGGTGGAGAATTGGATATGTTGAGGAAGAGGAGCTCTCCTCCTTTTATAGCCAGATTTCTGTCCTCCGAATGTTGTCGCATTTTGGACCCCATAAATGACCTTTTCACGCGTTGAGCCCTTCTTAAATGTTTTTCATAATTGTCTTGGCCGTGTCCCTTCAAAATATCAGCGGATTTGGACAGGTATTCCGAGGTTTATGGCCCTTTTACTTTGATCATTTATTATGTCCAGTCAGAATCTCCAAAACGTCAAACCCCAGATTAGGGAGCTTTAATGGACCCTCAAACGGACGAATCCCGCGGTGAATCCTTCATAAAAGATCCTCCAAAACTCCTTTCGCATCCACCCACCGATGTGTGAAAGCATTGGGCCCACAATGGATGAGTTATGGATCCCAAACCAAAACTAGGCAGAGCTGGAAACAATTTTCTTGATCCAACTTGTGAGCTTCTTTTGAGCTTCCATATGGCCGATTCATCTTTTAGTACAAATATAGTAAATAAATCTCTGGATGTTTAGAATTTAGAAAAGAAATAATTTTTCAATTCGGATCAAAGTAGATAATGATATGGCCAAAATACAGAAATAAGTTAAAACTGTTAAAAATCCAAAATGGCCAATTTTTACTATTCAGCTCAAAATAACACCAAAATCATAAAAATGAAACAATTCATATTAGAGGAACACTTTTTTGAGTTTAAAACTGTGATATTCAATATAAATTAATTGAAAATATTTGTTCTATCAGCCACAATATAATAATTCAAAAAACAAAACTCCTCCAAAATTCTTCTTCTTTATTTATTCAATGAAATTCATCATGTTTTATCCATAATAATGTTTTTCACTAACATAGATAACAATCAATATTTTCAACAAATTCTTTTCCCTCATTTGTCCTCCATGTATTATTAATGAAACTATTGATCTAATGATAAAAAATTCAATACATACATGAGAATGAAAAACATATCCTTTAGATAAGGAAACAAATGAAATTTCACCCTTGTTATCATTCATAAAATCATCAAACTTCCTAAAAAATATGATCATATTGATTTGGGAACCTGTATTCATGTTTCACCAATATGTTCTAAAAAACACATGTTTAAATTAATTCCATAAACTATATGATAAAAAATTTATCCTTCAATGAAAATTAATTACGGTTATTACTATTTCCCAAATAAGAACTCTAATTTTTATTTATGACTAAAAAACTTTTATGATCATTTATGTGGGACATAGACACAAAATTGAATCATGGAATTATATTTTAGCAGACTCAAAAAATTGGACCTTCAATACTACACATTTAAGAGTGTATATCATTACATGGAATCAATATTATAGATGATGCAATGATTCCACCATCTAACATTGATGTGGGAAAAAATTAGTTTCAAATATCAAATATATATGTACATAAAAAAAATTCCCACAATTGTCATGTCATGAAGGAATAAGATTAAATTATATCATACATTTAATGTAATTACACCTCATTGGTGAATAATGAGTAACTATACACTATACTATCATCCCCACTTTAAAAAATAATTTTCCAACCCATATTTTTTTATATGTATAATTATTTTTAAATAAATTTTTATATATATAATAGAAGAAAAATCAAAATAAAATGGGTGTATTCCTTACTTTTCTAGAAGATCTACACTGATATCTAAAACCTTTTTTAAAAGTTGGTCTATATGAGCCCATGTGGATGCCATAACTACACATCTTCTATGAAACATATTTCATATTGGAACTCCAAAGTAGGCGGGGTCTAGTCATAAGTACCTTCTAATTATTTTGTGGAGAGATCGGGACATGTTTTAGGATTTTTATAAGATCATGTGGATCCCAATACATAGTGAAATATATGATGACTTTATTCATGTATAATATTTCATGAATAATTATAAATATATCATCATATTAGCCATGGATATTATTTTTGTAGCGTGTATGAATAAATAGAGGGAAGCCCTCCTAATCCATGATATACCCTTTAAAACATGAATTGAAATGTACCTAAAATAGCACTAGAAGAATATGGTGGTGATGGACAATGAAATTACTTGCATGATTCTCCCACTTCATTTTATTAACTATTATATTATCTTCAAGGAAGAATAGTGCATTGGGGTATTTAAATATAAATATGGGGGGTGCCTGAAAACCAATGATTCATATGTTACCATGTGCTAATAGAAATTGGATGAATACTTTTAGAAATGTAGAGGCATATTGGGGTTATCTAAGGATTGTATAAAATAGTGGAACAACTAGAAAGAATGTGATTTTTAATCTTGTTATCATATTCTAGGAGAATGTTTATAAGATTAATTGGAAACTAAGCCAAGGGGATGTGTCTCTCAGATTATTGGGGAAATTATAATCACTAAATGGATGGTTAATGCCCCACAATACATAATAAGAGTTTATAACAACAAAAAAACCTCCCAAAAAAATTATATCCTTTATAGACAACATAGTTTGCATCAGGAACGTAATAATAAAGTCATATATATTGATTAATATCCCGGAATCACATTCAAGATTCGTATTTAAATTATTCATCTCTACAACCAGGATTATTTCCTACCAGGTTAGGGGTTTTTATAATGATAAGTCATATTTTATGGGTTTTTGGATTCTGTTTTGCCCCACACATTGATCATGAAGTCATATGTGTCCAATGTGCTCTATTTCACATCTCAAACTAAAATTATTTTCTGTCTCTGCCTCAACCGACTATTTTACCCATTGGCACACCATTGGTATCATCTTTGAAACATTCCATAATTTTTGTTTATACAATCATGTGAGGAAACATTGGAAGATGACACAACACCAATAGTGGGTGACCTAATGTGAATTATCCTAGATTACACCCAAAACATAGAAATATTCTACCCATGTGCTATAATAATGGATCTACTGTTATGGGAATATGAGGTATCTTGTACTGAGGGGTGTTTTGGTGAGGGATAAATAGAATACAATATGATATTGTATAAAAGAAAGAATTTATTTTTTCATTTTATGTTCAAAAAAATAGTCACGTGTGATTCCATGAATGTGACTTCATTTTGAGAAATTTATTACTAGTATATAAATTGTTGAGGACTAGCCTTTGAATAACATACAATAATAGGGTTAAGCCTCAAAGAAATATTTATTTGTTCATGGAGTTTCCTTAAGAATGTTCATTATGTTTCATAATGATGCCCTAGCAGATTTATGATACCCCCAAGCCCGAGAAACATAAAATGGGACCCATATGGACCTTCGTCAAAATATATTAGTGAATCACATTAAAAGGATATTGATATTACCACATAGGATCATATTTACTAGGATATGGAACTAATATTTAATTTGGGAATCAAAACACAAAATACGCTTCCCATATTGACAATGCGAACACACTAATATACTCTTATATGTAATTTATAATCTTTAATAATTATGGAAATACTATTACTACTAGGAAATATGTTGACGGAACAAAAAAATATATAGCAATATAGAGATGTGGGAAATGGTAGGGTCAGTGAGAACACATGTGATAGTGATGAATCCATGACATCCAAAAAATTATAGGAGGTCAATACATGGTTGGTATCTAAAATATCCCAGTCATATTAGGGTTTTACTCCAAATATAACTAGAAGTCCCATCTTAATATATTTCTGAACATCCTCAGGAATCTTCTTCTGATCAATACCCATATTATTTATGATAGAAGTATGAATTACAAAATCAAGGTAATTGAAAATTTGCATTGGGTCTCTTAATTATAATTCCTTTATAATAGTCAAGGGAGTGAAACCATCAGTGAAACTATTGAATCAAACTCTCTAGTATGGAGTCATAGTACACAAACTGTAAATAGACTTTGAATTCCTCTCTATAATAAAACATGACAATTATGTCCAAATCCCTTTCACCTTTTATAGCTTAAAGAAATAGTTTTTTTTATTGTTTATAAATTTCTCATTATTATGTGAGTTCATCAGGTAAATAAATCTTGTATAGAGACATCATTATTACCCATTAAGGTAGATGGGCCATCAATAATTGAATAAGTTTTCACTACCTTAATCTTGATTCTATTGGATATGTTGGAGAAAAGCCTTTTTCAAATAAGGGACGCCAATATATAATAAGATTTTCTTATATCTACCAATGAACATATTAACCATTATAATAAATTATAAATTATAATGTAATTATTTAAATAGACAATCCTTTTATAAATTACCAACATCCAAAAGAAAATCCAAATTTATGAAGTTGGATGTGGACCAAATGATAAATAACCACAGTTGTCCATCACCGATGAGGTTTCTATTATTACCCTAGTGTAGAAGTGTGGGGAGGATTAAATAGTCATTCCCAACACTAGGGAGAATACTCTTATCACCTTAGAATCTATGTAGTGGGTGTTGGAAATGGATTCTTCATAGCCTATATCAGGGCACATAACTAGTTGTCCCTCTTTATAAGGAAGATACCATAATCTAAGATGAAGGCAAATCATCATGTATCCTAATTTTTTAATGACAATTATTATTTCAGTATCTGCACCATTATTTCCTTATGAGATATATCTTCCCACTATTTTGGAACTATGCCATATGATGCCTATAGTTTAAAATCATTCTTTCTTAATTATAAATTTTCGAAGTATGAACCATACACTAAATAAAAAGCTGACTCTTGATTAGAAATTACTATTTAAAATCTGGCATTCTAGAGAATGGAATAGTGAAACATCCATGCCCACATTATCCAAACCCAACATCATAATATGGTCAGATGTATTAGAGAATTTCATTATAGACTAGTGAACCTAGGAATTTTTTTGTTAAGTATCATTCCATCAAAACTATCATATGTGACATTCAAAAAAGTAATAGTCAGTTGATGAACAATAAGTTAACTTTACCAGGGACTATTATTAGGCCTCTATATTAATAACCTTGTTAAAAATAATATTGGATACAAGCTAATGAAAAATTTAGGATCTCTATCTATATTTAATCACATTATTTGAGGGATGGGTAAATCATATTCCTAATAACTCAATTGATAACTTTTTTGGTTTAAAAGGCTAATGAAATGGGCCTTGTATTTCAGATCAATGAGTGACGAGGTAAACATGAGGTGAATGTGTCTCAACTCAATCCATAAAAATATTTTAAATAGGGAAAATTATATGGGTAGTGATTGGATAAGGATTCAACTCAATGGAGGATGATTGTGATCAATCAACAAATACCTTTGTCCCTTTCATTACAAACTCACATTTATTAATTGAGTGAATCTATCATATATCTGATCTACTAGGTATCATTATATAATAAAAATATCACCAACTCAAATCCAATATTTAGAACATTGAAATTTTTCAATTGTGAAGATTAAAAATCAATTATAATTTATACACCTATGATTTTGTGAAATGTTTTTTCTCATTAATTTAATCTTTTTTGTATTTTCCATTCCACAAAACTTCGAATTTATCTCTTAATATATGAAATTAAAATGTTTTAATTATATTATTTGTAACACTAAGTTAAAATTTTGATACATTCCAATTATCGTTTAAGTCTCAGTTCATGCATCACTATATATGGGTTCTATATCACACAATGATGATTTCCTTTTATAGATTTTGTTAAATGAAAAATCAAGTATAGCCAAATAACAATATATTATTAATATTGTTATTAAAATATTTTTATTGCTAAAAAATATCCATTAGAATGTAATATATAACAAAAATTAACTATAATTAGAAAATATTATGTGAACATCTTTAAAAATGATTGATTTGGTTATCAATAAGATATAGATGAATGTAAGAACTATTTGATAATAAAGAAAATGATTTTTAGGAAATCTATTTCTCAAGGAACGAACAACATTTCTTTTATAAATTAATCATAGCTATTTTGATGATTTTTTTTCATAATATTTATATATTATATTTTCCAAATAAATCTTAACACTCATCTAACTAATTCTATATTCATAAGATAATAATAAATCCATTTATTTGAATAAACGATTGATTTTTTATAAATGGTAATTTTATAGCCTTTTAATTGAAAATAAAATTTAAATATATTTTATTACATTTTTTTAATTTTAATTTTTAAAAATAAACATCAATTTTTGATGAAAAATATAAAAACATATTTTGGAAATTTGTGGTTATTTTTTTCATACATTTCATTTTTTGATCTATATTGAAATCAATGAGTTTTAATTGAATATTTTATTTTTGTTTAATTTATTTATATTGTTAAATAATACCTAACATCATTTTAATGTTTAATTAGATATTGTTTTACATCAATTATTCTAAATTTTTTTATTGTGTAATTTTATATAAAATCTCTTTAATATTTCGATCTTTTCACTTTAATATTTTGATCTTTTCACATTAATACCCTACATTCATAACACATCTGCATGATTAATTTTAAATTAATTTTTCCCAATTATGTTACTATAGTTTGGAAATATTTTTAACATATTAGGAATAATAATAATTTATAATATATAATAAGTTAAAAATAGATTTTGGCACAAAATAATTGTTAATGTAAATAAATTTAATTACAATGATTAAGCTAAAAATGAACTTAATTAATGACTAAAACGTGAATATAAAGTGTAAAAATGACCGCAAGATTTTATAAAAATTATTGGTTACCATATTAAGCCCATTACACATATAAGGACCTGTAATGGCCTATTTTTTACAATTGGTGTAATTTTAAAACGTGGTTATCACAAAAAATATTTTTAGAAATACCAAATGAATCTTATTCACAACTTATAAAAGCCCCCATATCCTCCTCACATATTCTAACCTATAAAAATAATTTTATTGGAAAAACCATAACAAAATATCTTGGAAACATACATTCCCTCATCCTATATGGATAATTTTTTTACATAAATCCAACCAAGGAATCCCTTGGTTGAAAACCAAGATGATTACTAAAAGAAGAGGTAACATTCTTCCAGAAGTTATTTTGTTTTATTTTCATTCTCAATAACAAACAACAATCTTTATATATGGATATATAATAGCCCTAGAATCTGTTTTTTTATTGTTTTTTTAATTCTCTGGGTCTCTTCTACACCTACACATTCTTCTATAAAATTGTTAAAAAACATTATATTCTAGAGTATGGTGGACTACTGCCTCACAAAATGATGTTGTTTGTTTTTCAAATGACATCTATAATGGTTAGAAATTATAATTCATTTACTACTTCAAAATGGTATATAAAATATAATATATTTATTTATATTTATTATTATTTATATAAAACATTATTTAATTATTTCCATTTTTGAAATATATGATAACATCGTTTGAGGATGTGTGGACTAACACTTCTTTAAAGTGATGTGATTGATCCCCACATTGAATGAAATGTATTAACTATGACTTTAGTAAATTTATATGATATTAATAATATAATAATTACACTGGAATTATAATATATATATATATATAGATATATTACATATATGTCATTTATATTCTTTCTTTGCAAAAGAAAAGAGAATAGAAATAGTTTTCATGGGTCTGTACGACATACTGTCTCTTTGAATAGTGTATTCCAATTCATATTTAAATATTTTATAGACTATTATATATATAAAATGAATATATATTATTTTTATATCATTATTAAATTATGTAAAAATTTATTTCAAGAAATTTGTAATAGGATCAAGAATAAAAAGTTAACCCATATTTTAAAAATAAAAAAAGATATTAACTGAAACATAATATTAACATGGAATTGTTAAGAAATGTGTAATTTAATTTCGTAATAAAATAATATATGTTCTAAAATATAATAATATAATTTTCTAGTATATATATAATGAAATTATATTTATTATACAGGAGGTATTGATGGGTATAAATAAATTCATCACATAAGGTAAGGCTTTTTTCGTTTCCCTTTTATTTCGGTGAGATTGATGCCTTATTCAACACTCATTTTTTTCTGTGGTGTATATAAATCAGATTAATATTTTATTATATTTATACACATAAATTTAAATGTATTTAAAAATCTATTTTATGATCTATATTTCATGGGGTTTTCGGTTCATAAGTTTCTAAATCGATAATGTAGTTTTTTCTTAATTTACGTTCTTTAAGATAAATAGATTTTATGAACCAAAATTTTTTAGGGGATTTATATTAGTCTTTTTGAAATTTTATATAATGAAGATATTTATTTTAATGATTATTTATTCTTTATTTAATGTCTTTATTTCTTGGGTATTATAATTAAATATTTTCAAAGTGTTAACGAGTTATTGTTACAATCTCATTGTTTATCTGGATTATTTTTTATTATGTATCCATTGATATAATATTTTGATATGTATCTCAAAAAATATCATTTTTTATTCTGTTATATTTAATGATAAAATATTAATGTAATGGTAAATTTTTCTAGTATTTGGTACTTAACAAAATAAATAATTATTTCTATCAATATCATACATTATTTATCATTTCAATTTGAAATCTGACCTCTTCAAAAGCATTGTAATAAAAATATGGGTTCAAAAATATTTTACAATGATTTTTTAAAATAATATTTTTTCCATTATTTACCATTTTCACCCGAATTTATTTTAAATTGGATCTTCATGTCATTTTTCTATCAAGACACTTTTCAATAGTTTTTACGTTGCTAAAGGAATGTTTGGCATGCATAGATTTACTTGTTGTCATGAACCTCAGTTAATTTAATAATCCTTTTCATTTTTATAGGGATTATTTTTGTAAAAAAATCCCTAATATTCTAGATATTTGTTATTTTTACTGTGGTTTTCAAAGGAAATTTTTTTAAATATGTTTTATATTTTAAAAGGTGTATAAAATGGTTTTCAAATCATCCTTTATAGATTTTTATTTTAATTCTAAATAGAATATGTTTTGTGTCATAAAAAATTTGTTTTCATAGTAGAAATGATATTTTCCTCAATAAATTATTTATATAATATTTAATTACTCTATTATATTTCTTCAATGTAATATTTAAATAAAACATGGGTTTCATGTTTTCAATAATAGTAGAATATTATGGCCATCATGCATGTATTTCTATAATTCTCTTAATATTCATTTGAAATGATGTAATATAAATGTATGTTAAGCCTAGGTCACTATAGTTGGTTTCGAAGGAAATTTTTATTCAACCATTCTAACTTATGCAATGAAAAATTTAGTGAGATCCATAATGATATTTAATTTAATTTTTTAAGTATGTCTCTATGGATTATCCTATTATGATAGAGAAATAAAAGTATATTCATTGATTTTGGGATCCAATAATTAATTTTTCAAGATTATACGATATTATTATCTGATAATTGTTTCCTAAACTATATATTCAAGTATTACTCATTAGAAAGAACTACAATAAAGTGGGATAACATTTAGTGGTTCTGATGTTGAATGTGTGGAAATTATAAAAAATTATGTGATAAGTGTAAATATGATGAATAGAATCAAATGGTGTCATAATTATTTGTTATAAAGCTTAAGGTAAATAGACATAAAACTAAAATTGAATGTTATGGGATGTTCTAAAAGTATTATTTACATTAAAAAAATTAAACATAATTAAATTTTTTGGTGAGGAACCTTAAGAATTATTCATATGTCTAGTTATAAATAAAGTTTTTTAAATAATAAGACGATGAAGCCCTAGTAATGGTTTGAGAATAAATTTTGAAAATTGATGTGTATAAGTATAGGAATTCAAGAATTATAAACCATGATCTATATATCTCAATTAATACTTTTAAAAAATATATTGAATGGTGATGATGAACTATTAAAGGGATTAAATGGGAAGGTAATTTTTTTATTTTGGGAAGGAAACCCTTAATATGTCCTTGATGTTGAGTATATTGTGTTTATCATCAATAAATATATAATAGATATGGAAAATGTAAATCAGATAGTACTGATATCCCATGAATTTATTAGTGATTTGTTGTCATAGTGGTCTATGTTATCATCGATGATGTTTAATTTTTTTTTCCAGAATTTAGTGAATATATCCAATATTATTTCCAATAATAATGAATTCATGTTATCGGTATAGTTTTATGGTAGTTAATTTAATATTAATTTTTCAATACGATGCATGATTATGTAAATCTCAAGTTTGTAATGTCACAATGAAGAACTACCTTATGATATATTTGGATCAATGTTATGTTGATTTTGATAAATTTGGGGAACATCATTATAACGTTTTCTATTATTTCAATTTTGATGGGATACATAGTAAACCATTTATCGAATTTTTTATTTCAATCTTCAGATGTGGGTTTAAATAATGGATAATTTTCTCCCTTTTTCAGTATTTATGCATATTGGATAAACTTTACTAAAAATTTTGATGTGATGTTTACTAAAGACATATTGAAGGACTTTTGAATAATTTTACAGATCTCGTGATATGTTAGATCTACATGAATGTAAAATTTACTATCATTCCATAGAGTGAGAAATGATGTGGTAGTTCATCAATGAAAAATCAAAGGGTGATATTATGAATATAAAATGAAATGAAACCTTGTAAGTATATCTACTTTTAAAAAATATTTAACTATAAGAAAGGTGTACTGAAAAATATTTATCTGAATACTTATTTTTTTTATTAAATTGATGTTTTTATAAATCATTATAGATTTATGGTTTTGAGTTACATAACAATCTCTTGATCAAAAATTTCTTATGATCACTAATTTTTTCACTCTCTATCATTATTTATGATTTTATTCATTGTAGAATATTTAGATAAACAATATATTCTGCTCTGAAGAAACCATGTCATGAGTTACTTTGGGTAACCATTATGGTTCCAACATTCCATTTTTGATGTATGCTTTAGCATTAATTTATAGGATGTGGGTTTCTATGAAATGAACATTGAACTAATAAACCATTAATAACCTAGATCTATTTCAATAATGAAATTATTTTTTAATGGGGTAGAACGTAACAACATGAGATTTTTTGAAATATTTTTTCTAGTTAATTTAACCATCTTGAACATTTTAATTTCACAAAACACTAGATAAACATTATTATATAATTGAATGAATATTTACATGAATTAGATGAAACACAATGTTTTATTAGGATAAACTCAAAACTCATATTAACATTCGACATACACCAAACTATGTTCGGATTATGTTAAAAATTATGTTGAGTTCCATAATAAACTTTCATTAAAAGAAAAGATGTGATTTAACAAAAAAAATTATAATATTTCAATTTTTTTTGAAAAAATATTGTAGATATAACAAAGAAATTGGAATTGAACATATAAATAATATTAACTAAATTGAGAAATTATTATACACACATGTATAAAAAATAATTCCTTGGGTTATAACATAGTTATAAACGAATGTAATTACTATTTTTGAATAGAAAATTATAATTTTTGACATTTTATGTCAATTAATTTAACAAACAACTTTTTATGAATATATTTAATAAAAATTTATTATTATATATTCAATAATAAAAATTTACCCTCTTCCAAATGATTATAAATGCTTAAGATCTGAATAAATGCTATAATATGAATAAAAAAATTATTTCTCTAAAAGGTAACATTATCTTCTTTTAATGGAGAACCCATTTGAAGTCTACTTTTTAAAAAATATATATATTTATTTGACAAAATAAAATTTATATTTCAATGCGAAATATAAAAACTTTCTTTGGAGTTTTGTTTGAAGATTTATGAGAAATTTCATTTTTCGGTGAATATGAAAAATACTAAATTTCAATCGAAAAGAAAATTTTTGAGTCATATATTTGTAATATTATATTATATTTTTTTGGTTTTAAAGTTTCATTAGATCAATTTGTCATCATATATTCGAAATCCATTACTTAGAAGAAATTTTACATTTATATTGGATATAATAACAATTCAGTATTGTTAACTTTTTTTACTTCAATGCCCCTCTTTTGAGACACATTTCAGTGAATAATTTGCATTAATTTCAGATAATTTTTTATTAGAATTTAAAAAAAAATGATTCCATACTATTAATCAGAATAACATATAATTTTGTTAGAGTCAAAATTTTAGTTGCCCAAAAATATTAATGAAAATATTAAAAATTTATTACAATAACTTATGTAAAAACATGATTAATTATCATCAAATATTTGTTTATATGGTGTTTAAATGACACTAAAATATTTTAAACATTATTGGATTTCCATATTTCGATCATTCATCTTCTAATTATATATAATTTTCTATTTTTATTCTTTTTGGTTTCACGTAAACTGTGGGGAGTACTCAAATAATTTTAGGAATACACAATGTTTTCTTTCCACCAATTTATAAAAGTCCTCATACCCGCCTAATATATTTACACCTATCAATTTATTTTCTCTAAAAAAATTAATTATTACCACCCAACATCTCTTACTGATTCCTAGAATCATAATTTTTTGAATAACACCATCCAATGAATCCCTTTAGTGAAAACAAGGAGGTGTTACCAAAATAAGAGGTAATATCCTTCCACACCATATTTAGTTTTATTTTCATTATCCACCACATGAATTTATCATTTTCAGTTATTATATAGTATACATAGTAAAAACAATATCATTATGTCTTATTATAAATTTTTTATACACACCAACATTAACTCCCATTAAATGGGTAACTAACTTACCCTTGGTGGGTATAGTGGACTATTGCCTCATGAAATGATGTTGTTCACTTTCCATTACCACCACTCATGGATGTTCATTGTGATGGGAATATTGTTTTATATATTATATATATAATATTTTTTTTATTTACAGTCCTACGAGTTTATATTTAATATACTTTAATTCATTAAATGTTTTTAAAAGACAAGTTTGTTTTTGGATGTGTGGACTACTGCCTCCTCAAGTGATGTGATTCATTAAAACAATGCAGGAATGTATCAAGGATTGGTTTCATAACTATATATGATATTTATGACATAATAATAATTATATATTCAATATATATATATATTTAGGCATACTTTTCATTTTGAGTATTTCTTTTAAAATAAAAATAAAATGGAAATAGTGTTCATGTGTTAATATGACCTACAGTCTCCATGAAAGGTGTATTCCATTTCATATACCTATATAACATAGATTTTTTAAATTATTTTTGTAATGAATAAATTTATAATTTATATAACATTTTACATTTTTAAATATGTAAATCATGATCTATGAAGTTGGATCATTAATAACAATTCAAAACATATACAAAAAACAAATCGAATATTACTTGAAACATAACATTAATATGGAATTATTAGAACAAGTTTAATATAATGTGATAAGTAAATTACATAAGGTTTCATTTATAATAAAATTATATTATTGTGGATTTATAATAATCATATATTTATTATACATAATCTTTCAACATGTACCAAGAATGTCTAGTCATTAGGTAAGGATTTTCTCATCGATTTTTTTTTCTATTAGAGTTATAATTTATTCACAACACCATTCATTTGTGTGGTTTATATACATCCCATTAATGTATTATATGATACATATATATAAATTTATTGGTATTTAAATATAAATTTAATGATCCATCATTCACGGAACATGTTGTTCAAAAGTTACCAAATCGGTAATGTAATTTTTTTTAATTTTCCATATTTGATACAGATTCCATGTTATGACCCTTTATATTTATATATGGTCTATATAATGATATTTGATATGTTATATCGTGAATATAATTATTTTAATTCTATTTTATTCATCAATTACCATAATTATTTCATATCGAATATTATTCTATATTACCAAACTAGAATCTGTTTATTACTACAATGTCATTGTTTAGTTGGATTGTTTATGATAATGCTACCACTGATAAAATTTTATGATCTATCTCCTAATAACTATCATGAATTTTCATATCATCTACTATCTAATGATATCATTACATAATTGTATCATTTTATATATGTCTACATCCGATATTTATGATGTTTTTAACGAAAATATTGACATATTCATATTTTTGTCAGAAATCTGTGTTCTTAAATAATCATGTTTTCAATAACTATATTAAAAAATGCTTTAATACTATTTTTAATCTATTTTTACCCATTTTTAGCCATTTCAGTCATTTATTTTTAAAAGGAATATTATCCTTATTTTTCAATGAGGGAACATTTATACTCTTTTTATGGTCGAAAATGAATGTTCCGCATATATGAATTTACACGTTGCAAGGATCATCATTTCCATGAAGCATAAATTTCATGTTTAAAAAGTATCTTTTTTATGGAAATTTGTTCTTCATAATATTACAAAAATTCATTATTTTAAAATTATTTTTCAAAGGAACATGTTTTAAACAACGTTTATTATTTTAATAAGTGTTTAAATTTAATTTCAATTATTCCATTATATATTTTTAAGGTTATTTCCAAGGTATAATATTTTATGTTTTAAAAAGTGAACAATTCAATGAAAAATTGTTATTTTACTAAAGAAATGTTTAAAATTATTTTAAATGAGTCTCTTATACATTTCAATGTTATTTTTAATGAAATGTTATATTACACATTTTCTAATAAACTAAAACATTACAATCCTTTAACATATAATTTTTAACGAGAAAATTATTTATCTACAATTATGTAATATCAATGTTTTTTAACCCTTGGCCACTTTATAATATTCTTATGAACCCATGAGTTATTATTTATGTGAAAAAGTTATGTAATTTGAGTTCATTGTTATTACGTAATATCACGTCACAATGATGAATAGGTTGAGGTTGAAATGTTATAGCATCGACCATTTAATGTCTTCAAATATTCCAAAAATCAGGTAATGAGTACTTCATGATATAAAAACATTCCATATAAATGATTATATTCAAAGGAAGATAAACTAATGATATTGAAATCCACTATAATATTGTGGATGTAAGATATTTTCAAATTATAATATTTATCCCTCTAATAGAATTGTATTGTGGTGATGAGAAATTGGTTTAGAAAGGCGGTTAAAGAAATATTTGATATCAGTGTTCCACCATCTTATTTTCGATAAATTGGTAAATTATATCTTGATTTATATTGAACATGTATAAAAAAATCTCCACTATAAATTTACTATGAATTTTACTGTTGATATGTGTTATCAAGATGGGTATATGTGGGATTCCATTAGGCTGTATGTTTCATCACATAATATAAGGTTATTTTTTTGAAAAAAATAACTAAATTTATAAATAAATATATAAGTGTATTTAGAGGGATTTTATGTAAAGGTGAATATAATAACATATATTTTGGGAACTTTATAGTAACACATTCTGTAAGTATAGATATTTATTTTGTGGAATATTATAGATGTGGATTATATGACAATGGTTATTTCACATAAAATAAATGTTAACCCATTGAGATATATAAGATCAAGGGTTCAATTTATCATTATAATATTAACCATATTATAAGGTGGTTATATCAATTTAGATTAAATGTTTCAATATTAATGTGTATTTTTGGTCCCACATCCATATGTGACATTAAATCATAGAGGGAATTTGAATTGTCAGACATCGTATTGTCAAATTGTGATTCAATATTTGAAATCAAATTGTGAAGATTTTAGATTTGTATTATATTTATATTTTAATTACAATGAATCTGGAATGGTTGTTTGGTGACTTGAAATATTTTTGGAGTTGTCCTGGGGTGGTCAAGATTCTGGTATCTAGCATTCTTTAGTTAGCAGCTAGTTGGGGGCTCGATTGAACAACCAATATTCTTTAGGTGTCCACCAACAAGAAGGAAAACCTGAACTAGCAAGATAATGTTATAAAGAATTAGTATGAGATACATCCATATGGAAGTGTAATTACATTGAGGATTGAGGTGGAAAATTTAAAATTATTCCCCTAGATTTGTTATAATATTTTAATCCTTTCCCCTCTTGTTTTGGATAAGAAAAATAGTTTTCTAGGATCAACCCCCATATTTGATTCCATGTATGTTTTTTTGTTTCTTTGAAAATTTGTAAGGTTTAAGGAATTTATTCGTCTAAAATGTACTCATTCACTATCCCCTATCATTCCCTATAATTTTTAGTGTTCTATTATTTTTTTATTGGTTCTGATTACACTCGATCACTGTAGAAGAACATGTGCATGAAGGGGATTCAATCATGTGTAGTTGGTCATGGTTTTGGAAAACAAATGTCAACATAAGTGAAATTAAAAATTATAATTATTTTCTATATATATTATTAAATTAATTAAAATTTTTATAATTAATTGATTGATTATGATTGTTGCGAAATAGGTCATAGCATAAGCTGGTATTGGGTGGATGATGGGTTGAATGTTTAAAAACGATTGAATGGAATATATACATCTATCATGGTAAGATTTAATAGGTTTTTATTTACATTAAAAATTTTGTTTAGGTACATTACATGGAGTTTAATTTGTTATTATTATGATTCATAAGAAGAATAGTCATTCCATGATGGAAATATTTTGTTTTTCATAATTAATAAAAAAGATAAATAAAAAATTGAATGTTTAATTTAAATTCCACTCCCTATGTGAACTACAGAATTTACCTAGGAAAAATTTCATACGTTAAACTAGCTTATTAGCCTCATCCATGGATGTTCATATCCATTGTTTAATTGTTTTTTGGATGATGTTTATAAACCATGATGTGTATTCCAATTATTAAAAATAATTGATAAGGACTTGGTGGTCATTTCCTTGGAAACCATGGATACCCCCATTATGGGTGTCAGAAGAATTGAGAGATTCATACCAAGTACGTCATTTGAGGTCCCTAAAGACACATTAGAACCATATTTATTTATGATAAGTTTTAACTAAGTGGACACTATAACAACCCCTGTTTTTCCTCCTCAAATAATTATTGTCTTCAATAACATGATTTATATGATATAGTAAATATAAAATAACTATAAAATATATGTTGAACATATTTACTAAATTTATAATAAAAAATAGAATAGAAAAATATTTATTGTTAAAATATTTAGATGATAAATAATCAATATATTTTAATATGAAAATATTTGTATTTAATAATGAAATTAGTTATATTTATATTTTATTTTTTCAATAAAAATATAAATTTTAATATATGATATTTTTCAATTGAAATAAATCTTTTAAAATTTTAGAATTTGATTTTTATTTAATTATCCAATTTTTTTAATTTATAAAATCATAATGTAGTGATTATATATTTTAAAATTATTCTATTAATCATTTCATTGGGAATGAGGGATTTAAAAAGACTATAATTTCAATGATTTTATCAATATATAAGCATAAACTACATAATTTAGAAATACAAATTTTATAAAATATTATTTTAATGAATAAAATTATGTATTTTGAAATATAATATGTACATAGAAAAACAATTTTAAAAAATAAAAATAAAAATAAAATATTAATTTACTCTAAATTATTTTTTATATTTAGATAATTTAATTTCATGTTTAGGTTATGTTTTTAATTTCCTTTGAATCATAATTTCTTTTATTAATTTTATAATAAATCAATATATGGCTCTAAAATTAGTAACAATGGATCCTTTGAAATTTATTAAAATTTTAAATATTAATTATTTTGTTTTATAAAAATAATATTGTATGTATTTAGGTTTCTATATTTTATAATTATCATTTTGTAATTATATAATTAATTTGATAAAATAGTTTTAAAAAATGATATAATAAATTCAAAATTATGATGTAATGTCAATTCTAAATTTTTCCTCTTTAACAATTTTTTGAAGATGAAAATTATTTCATAGAGTAATTAAAAAGTATGAAATTGAGTTTAATCTTGTGTATAAGTCCTCAAACATTTTAAAAAAGTTTACATAAATAGGATGTATGGGATTTTTATTGACCAATAAATTTTTAATTCATTTTTTCTACTTTTTAGTATATTACCCTGGAATAGTGTCATGGAATTATTGATAAATGTTACAGTGTTTCCAAAAAGTTAACATTTATTGTTTTATTAAATGAAAGCTCTATATCCAAAAAATGATACACGTAACTCTATATTATATCCTTGGAAATGTTTTAATATACTATACTTATGACCTTATCCTATGAACATTATCCCTTAGCCACGTATAGTTATCTTTTATCTGTCAATTTGATGGAGACATCCATGGGTAAATCAAGTATCCAAAATCTGTATTATAACTATATTATGTTTTTTCATAGTACTAATCTTCCAAAAAAATCATCACCATAACACTATTGTTACTTAATTATTATTATATATAGTTATATTAATGGTTTAAACATTATTTATACATTTTCTTTCCTAATAAATGAAAAGGGGTCTGAATCTTGCATATAAGTAGATAACTACATCCATAAAGAATAAATTTTCATTTTTATAAAAGTTTTTCATTATTTTTCCCAAAATAAATATATATAGTTGAATAAAATATTGAAAAAACAATACCTTTACACATAATTTTAAATTATATTATGTCACAATAAACACCTTCTTTGCTACTCTGGCCCATCGAGTTAAATAATGTTCAGGTTTCTGTTCTGAAAACCACCAACTTCAATAAATGATCTTAAAATAGGTAATTGGAGATTATGAGAAATGAAATAAATTTGATATAAGTTATTATGAAATTAAATATAGTCTTCTGGTTATATGATAACCATATTATTTTTTCATATTTAAATAAAATATCATCTTCAGTTGTTATGTCTACCAATATAAGACCACACTAATTAATTTCTCACGCACACAAAAAGAAAGAAAATTTAGTCGATAGATTGAATATTAGAATACATAGAATATGATAAATTAAATGTAGAATAAAATGGGTAAAAAATAGTAATAAAATATTCTTTATTTTATTATTTGAGAAGCTAAGTGTGCCTACAAAACAAATCTGGATCAAGGTATGTGTTTTTATTTATAATTTCTATCATTGAGAAATGTTTTTAGTTATTATCCTAAATCAGTTAATGTGGTGTACAAACTACCAAATTTATATATTTCAATAATAATTTACTTTTATAAATGGAAACTAATTTTCAATTTGAACATCCCTCTATCATAGAGATTATAATTTAATATTGGAGTTATCACACTAAACAAAACTATTGAGTACTTTATGATAACCTTTATTAACTGTCTTGAATATTAAGGAACCTATTATGAAATCCTTATATTTAGTATGCGTAACATAGTATGTGACAATTTCCCAAGTGTTTCTTTCCCACTAATAGGTCAAAACAGTTCTCCAATATTTTGACAACCTAGAAGTGTTATGATAGTATTCATAAATATATGTTCTATATCCTTATGATATAATTTGGGGGTAAAAATTAATACAGGCTGCCGAGGTGAATACTCAAAGGACATTGAGGTATGTTCTCATGGTGTAATCCCTCGGCAATGGTTGGTAGGATATTATGAGAACATGACCCTCTAGTTGATAATCAACATATATATTTATTATATGATTCTCATATATGCAGATGTGTGTATTGGTCATGAGACATTAAAATTATTATTAATGACTATTATGAGTCCCATACTTTTATGTTTTTAATAAATCCTTGTTCATAGATTTTTATGGTGAGGTATGTTAGTTTTAGTGTGTCATGAGTAATACTGAATAAGTGAATAACGCGAGAAAATATTTTTCCCCTTTTTTAATTTAACAGAAGTTGATATCTCAGGACCTTTGATGGATATGATATAGCCTACAAAAATCAAATTCCATGGTGTTCTATTGGAATGTTCAATTTATGGGAAGTCAAATAAAAAGACATTGAGCAGAAAGGTTGTTGAAACCAACCAACAAGATGAATGAGTTGATATATCTTGTTTAAGGTATTATATTGAATAGTAATAATTCGTATGAGGTATCATGTCATTATAGCATTAACTTATTTCTCTATGTACTTTTTTACATGTTTGTATACATTATCCTTGGACTTTAGGATTATTTATTTAATTACTTAATGAAAGAGGCATAGAGGGTCAATCACTAAGTGTATCCAGAATCTCTGTGAAATAATATATTATCATTTATTATTTGACATGATGAATAAATTTTATCTGCAAATGGGGTTTGATAATTATTCATGTATTCATGACCATGTATAGATATTTAATATCTATGTATTGAATATAACATTTATATATTTTTATTGTAAATTAATGTAGTAATATTTATTTTATAAATAAATTTTCATTTTTCAAGTTCAGATAAATGTTCGATGGAATGGATAATATAGTTTAATGGTACGGTACGAGAAATTATATATTAAATATTATTAGGTTAAATAATATTTATATATAATTTTCATGTTAAGCACATTTTGATATATAATAATAATAAGATTTTTATTTTAAATAGTGTTCCACGTGGAATAAATAAATACTAAATGGAACTTGTGTAGTTATTTTATTGTCACTCTAGCTGTATATAAAGAGAATTATGTTTTTTTATCAATAACACAATTCATTTGTTTAGCTGTGCAGATAAAATTTAGTGAATGTTTTGAAGAAATGGAGAGAGATATTATCCCAGAATTCTCTGAAGACTATACGGTGATCTTCCTCAACCTCTCACTCTTATTCCATGAAGAGAACTAGGGAAATTCAATCTAGCACCTATATATTTCAATGGAGATGTTCAATGATTTTTGGAACACATGTTGATCACCACTAGAGGGTATAATCATTTATTGCTATAAATAAATGACAAAACGAGGTAGATCTTATATTAGAGTCATCAATGAATAAATAATTCAATCAAGGAAATTTATTAATTAATTAAATTAATTATAAATAATATTAGATGATACTCCATCTAATTTTGAAATTCTACCACTTTTCTATTTTATTTGTTTCTATTAATTGGATAATTTCCATAATCATTGAACGGATCTCATATTCATCATCGATCATGAATAATATCAGTGATGTCCATGACCAATCATAGAATTCCACAATTACTGGAAAGTACACGTTGTATCCGAGAGGTCACATAATTATTTATAAGTATTTACAGATATTTGTTTGATTTAATAAATTATAACATAGTTTCAAATTCATGTTTAATCTTTATTTTAATCTTGATTGAGATATCATATTCTTCCTTGTTCATTTCTTAAACATCAAGTCAGTATGAATAATCTTATGATTGAAATAAAATCAATGAACTCATTTGGAGGTTCCTTGGACTTTGGGTTGATAACATCGGATTTCATGTCATGTAAGCAGAGTTAGACCCCATGTACTTCTATTCAATTCATCATGAATTAATTTATAAATTATTTTAGACAATGTTCCTTGATTACAGATGGTGCATTTATTACATACACTGGTTGATGACCGGGCTAGGGTGGCACACAATCATCCAGAGTATATGTTGTGCGGAAAACTTACATAGCATCTATTTATTTTTAATCACATACATGTTGTGTATTACCAAAAGTTTCCTACCAAAATAGTCAGTGTGTAATTTAGAGAATACAAGATATGTAACCCATTGTACATGCCATGTACTCTATCTTTTCCATTGTTTGATTCACATGCCGAGTACCTAGCCATGTACCTCGTAATAATAGTGAGAAGCATAGATGATGTATAGCTCACATTTACATGTTGTGTACTTATTCCAAATTACACTGATTTCATATTAATTTATTATATTATTCCAACATTATTTCCATGTTCTTTCATGTGGTCCTTTACATGATAGGTAATTCCATGTGATGTGTTAATATATATAAATATTCTTGAGTATCTTGTACATTCTATTCAGATATTCATATCATATTTGAGGTGTATTATAGTTCTTACTATAGGTGAATCGAAGCATAACAGATGATTGAAAAATCATGTAATTGATGTACTCAATATGTTGATACTGAACATCATAACAGTACCTGATAATTTGAGTTTGTCATATGTCACAAGTGTTAAAATCATACGAATATAATACATAATTGGTATATTGTGACATTTATTCTCCATGTTACAAATAAGGTATATTTATGTTCAAATCAAATATTAAATAAATTTATTTTATTTTCTTAAAGTTAGAATGGTGAGAATATAAAAGAAATTATGATAAAAATGAAGAAAAAATAATTTAATAACTAAAAATGATAATTAATTTATTCGATTTCAATTTATCATAATAAGAATTATTATTAATTGAAAGATATTTTTTTTAATTCCCAATTCAATGCATGAATTTGCATGATCATGAGCATATAATATACTTTTTTATGTTATAGGTTTATTTTAATTTATTATTAAATTAAATTGTTTTCCAACATTCTATCTCTCCTCTTATTATATAAGGGAATTCATTCCCATGGTTTCGTTTATATAAACCCTTTCCCACTCACCAGTGTGTTATTTAATCAATATGTATTGTATGGGGATAAAAATCAAGCATAGGTGGTTCATATTTTGAGCCATTTAGAATCCAATCCAATAAAGATACATTTTTGGACCTGTGAAAAGCTATAACATGAACCTTAATTAGGGCATTGTGTTTCCCCAAGGCTATCAATTATTCTATCAACTTCTAGATAAACTAAAAATTAATAAATTCTCATGATCATATCATATTATTAATATATATCTATCATGTTTTATGGAAATTTCCGAACGTACCACTTTTCGATGATCAAACAATATATGAAATTATTTATATTTCATGATTTAAGTAAAATAAATTTTCTTATGATTAAATGTTAACTATGAAATGATTAATCATTTAAATAATTCCATGTAATGTTAACAAAAATATATCATATATATATATAATAATAGGAAATTTATTCATGAATGATCAAAATCACACAATTATGTATATTAAGTTGGTATAGTCGTCCACCAATTCAGTTAAAATCAATCCATTGATCAATGTGCTTGAACAACCAATGTTGTGGGGATTTCAGTTATCAAAAAATTTTAGTTTGTTGTTTTGGGATTACATAACATAGTTCCTGACTCCCATTGGAGGAAATTGTGTAACTAATTGGAATATGTTGGGGATATCATATTTAAGGATTTAATGATTGGGGAGTCTACTCATCGGATCAATGAACTTTGAGTTAATGAAGTTTTCATTTGGAATGTCTACCAAAAACCATTCATGATGGTTGACCAACCAATGTGGGGGTAATGAGAAGTGGAATACAAATTATTTCTACTAGGGTGTCCAAATAATTGAATATTACAAAACTAATGTTGATGTTTGTTTCATTTTGATAAAATAGTGGGAGGCCAAAGAATAAAATATTAATTTATTTGCCTAAATTTTATCAAAAAAAACTAATAAAATTATGAACATTTAATTTGAAGAAACAACATTAAATAATATCCAACATATCACTTTGATCTATACATGCAAAGGATAATATTATCACTAGAAAAAATGTCTAAATATAAATGTCACTTACGTGTTATCCTTCACCATGAAAGTAAATTTTATGTGATGGATGAAATTTATCCTGATGTGCATGGAAATGAGGCATGTAATGAAAAACAATCTCTCTATGAGAAGAATCTGAATGATGTTACATATGTTCACTATTTCATGAAATCATCCATGTCTAGGTATCATTTAAAGAAACTCAATGACATGGATGTGTATAGAATGTTATCCCACCTTGGGGATTTCCATCAAGAGACTAATTTAAATGATAGTTATGAGATATCCAATTCGTTGTTTACAATATAGATTTTCATGTTTGTACAAGTATTCCCCATGAAGTTAAGAATATTTTCTATATTGAATATATAGAAATCTTAGGGATTAAATTCATTTATTAGATTCTTACAAAATAACTTTTTTCAACCCAAACCATGACATTAACCAGTTTTATTGTAAAATACAATATGAAAAATAATGAAAAGAATCATATATAAATTATTACAAATATTATCCAAATGTATAAGGACGTGGGGAGTGATTAACCCAAGGTTATTACAATAAATAAGAAATATAAAGAACAAAAAAGGTCCCAAAACTAATAAAAAGTCTAAATCCCCCAAAAACCATCCTTTTAATAAGAGGAAGATCCTGATATAGGGAATAGAAAAGGTGAATATTTCTTTTGAATGTGGCAATACCATCCAATGTAAGAGGAACCAAACCTAGAAGAATGGGGAAACTAAAATTGTGTTATGTATCGAGTGTAATAATTTAATATCTATACATTTGGTATTACAAATAGCTTGTGAGGCGCACAGTTGTATACCAATGTTGAAACCATAATGATTTAAAACGATTGTTAGAGGGGTGGTGGATCTGAGATCTACTAATAGTGTGTGGTTGGCTTCCCTTTCCACTGGTAACTACAACCATTCATTGACAATTCTAATGATAATGATTTTAATATATTCTTAGTATGTACTAATGGTTACCCAGAACATAATGTCAGTATCATTTCTTGATGAATATGGGATTATTTTCAAGTCTGGATATAATTTTTTTTTATTTTATAACAACAACATTCGTTATGGTATGGAAAATTTAAATAAGGTTCTTTATTTATTAAATTTAAAAAAACAATGTTTTTTTGATTGACCACATATCATCTTCACATGTCTTATATAACAACCATCAATGGAGTCAACATCATATTCATGTAAATGATAATAATTTGAATAATCTATATCAAGATAGTTACTTAGAGACATCTGAGATAAAACCACTTGAAATATGTCATTTTTTATAAATAAAAATGACCAAACCACCATTTTTTGGATAGGGTGAAAGGGATATAATATTTCGAGGGTCGGTACACATGGATGTTTGTAGACTATTTCCAATAGAAGATAGAGGTGGGTATTCTTACATCATTACTTATAATGAGGACATTATAATACAGGGATATCTCTACTTGAAGTGTTATAAGATTGAGTCCCTTTATATATTCAATGAATTCAATAACGATGATAAGAATAAACATAGAAATAGTATAATGATGATTCGATAATATCTAGGTGGTGAATATCTAAAATACATTATTATTTACTTTCTATGCATGATTGTGATTCTATACCAACTCACTCTACATTATACACCATAGTGGAATGGTGGTAGTGAAAGGAGGAATGTTAAATTTTAATACATGGTTTTTAAAATTATGACTAATGTAGATATTTTATTATCCTTTTGGGTATATGCATTATAAACTGCAGCATCAACATTAAAATGAATACCAAAAAAAGGAATTCCATTCAGGATATGGAGTACAGAGAAACCAATTTTTTCGCATACATGTGTATCATATTGTGAGGATATTGATAAGGATTTGTTAGGAAATAAATCTATAACCTTATGGCACAGTGTGCATCCATATCGGGTATCTTAAGGAACTAACAATTTACTACATATATAACCCATCAAAAAAGAAATTATTTGTAACCTAGAATTACTTTGTTATTGGGAGTGAGAACATTCTCAAAACTGATAGTGGGATAAATATTTACATTGATGAAGTTGGTGATCAAGAGTCAAAAAAGATGGTACATGAGTAGATTCAATAGGTCCCCATGGAAGAATTAGTACCTGAAACATATGTAGTGACTAGTAGCGTAAGTGAGGAAAGAGAGACAGTGAGTTGTGTTTTTTCTAGTCACTGAAGATGGTGACTAATTGTTATTGGAAACTAATAAAACTCTCTCATATATGGTGTAAGTAGAGTGATCAATAGATACAAGATGACATGATGCCATGAATTCAAAAATGGAATTCATGATGCACTATTTGATGTAAATCACATTATATATAAATGGGTATTCAAGAAGAAATTGAAAAAGGATGGTAATATAAATACTAATAAATAAATGATCATGGCTAAATGGGCTAACCAATGTTAATAAAATCACTACGAAGAAACAATTTCACCTGTTTCCATGTTTAAATCTCTCATAATTGGACATTATATTGAAACATGCCATGATAATGATATTTTGGAGATGGATGTAAAGATGGAATTATTCAATAAGAACCATCAATAGTATGTATGTATAATAAAATAAGAATTTATTGTGACTCCAGGTGATGAAAAAAATAAATTTCATGTTGAAATGATACATTTATAGATTAATTAATGTATCCAAGTCATGGAACAATAGATTCATTGAATCCATTAAAGAATTTTATTTCATTAATAATGAATCTGAGCCAGGTGTTTATAAGCAGATTAGTTGGAATTAATTCCTCATCTTTCTTATATATTTATAAGAAATAATACTTATTGAAAATGACATACCAATCATATAATCTATTATGGACTAGTTAAAAAAGTGTTTATCTATAAAGGACATAGGTGAAGTGGCCAAAATTCTATGGGACATGATAATTCATGATATATTCAAGAGTATTCATGGAAAATGTCAATATATATTCGTTGACCAGATACTAATGATATTTAGTATGGAACAATCAAAGATGGGAATGGTTCCAATGTCATCTTGTTTACATATTTCTAAGATAATGTATCCTTACAAACAACATGTGAAACAGATATTGGGTATGATCTCAAATTCTTTGGTGATAGGATCAATCATGTATTCCATGTTTTGTACTAGACATGATGTTTCCTATGCATTGAGAATGGTAGGAAGGTGTCAACCAGATCTTGGAGAACACCATTGGTATTATTTTAATATTTTCATTATGTTTCTAAGAAGAAATAATGATATGTTTTATATGTTTGGAAGAGAAAAGCAGATGGTCATCATGGGTTATACTTATTATAGTTTTTATGATGATATTAATTATTTGAAGTAGCAACTTGGATATGTTTCCTATCATAATTGAGGAATAGTGAGTGAGAAGAGTTTAAATCATCCTTTTGTTGTAGATTCTATAGTGGTGTCTGATTATATAGAAACTTTTGATTTATCGAAGGAATCAATTTTGATTCAAAACATTATCCACGAGATTTATTTGGTACCTAGAAGTATAGACCCTATCACATTGTATTGTGATAATACCGGAATGGTCGCTCTCACAAATGATCCAATGTCACACCAATAGACAATGTCCATACTCTGAATGTATCAAATCATTATGTATTTTTTTCATAGGGGTGATGTTACTATAGGAAGAGTAACAGAAAAAGTGCATGTTGAGGGCCCCATGAATAATGGACTATCTCAGTTGAAGCACGATTATCATGTGAGAGCTAGAGTGCTGATGGCTGTTGGCAGTTAGCTCTAGTTCAAGTGGATGTCAGTTGGAGTTGGTTCCCTAGAACCTAGATGTATATACATTATGAAATCATATATAAAACATTTTCAATATATATAAACCATTTATCAAGTAATTATTATCTTTATTCATATCATCATATGGCATAATGTCACAATAGTAGTTGTCACACTAAAATGTCATATATGTTCCCCTCTATGATGACAAAATGGATGTTCTATGACCCTATTCGTAATGTTATTTTATATACCTAGATAAAAACATTTTTTATACAATAATGATACATGCTATTAGTTTTAGAGACTCATTGTAAAATTAGGTATATTTTCTTGGTGTACAACCTTGGTAATATATAGTAGCATATTATCTAATGAAGACCCACCAGTAAAAAGTCAACATTTTTATGTGTCATTGGATGTTCGTCAATGTTGATGTTTTTATTGGTATTTAGAATATATTATTATTATTAATGGTTATTGTGAGTCACATTATTTTATCTATTGATGAAAATTGTGATTACGATTTTTCACTGTGAGGTATGATATATTTGTTCAATGGCATGTAATATTGCATTAATGAACAATTCAAGAAAGCATTATTCCCGTCTATTCATTAATTCAAGTTGATATTTTACAACCTATGATATAAATTATATAGAATATATAAATCCATGGCCATTGTGTTCTATAGTAATGTTCAATTTTAGAAATGACAAAGAATGGGATATCGAGCACATTGGTAGATGGCTCCAAAATTCTACCAGTATGATTTAAGATTTCAGAATTAGTGGATTCAAGTACATAGTAAGTGATTTTATGAGGATTCATAACAATGAATCATTTTGACAACTTTTTATTGCATCCTTATCATTTTGATATATTCTAATCTTGGACTTTAGGCTACTTAGCATAATGCCACTGAGAAAAAGGCCTATAGGGTCACACAGTAAGTCTATCGAGACTCACAGTTATGTAATTTAATATTATTTGTTATTGAACAAGTTGAATACATATTAGACTCATATGTTGTTAATAATTATTAATGTATTATTGATCACATATAAATATTTATTTTCCATTTAGTGAGTACAATATTTACATATATTTATTAACTAATAATGAAGAGATATTAATTTCATACACAAATAATCATTTTTGAATGCCATATTAATATTTTCGAGGAATTATGGACCATGTTCAATGGACAAATGATATATAATAAATAATGAATATTATATGATTGAATAATATTTAATTTAATATTCAGGTTAATTATATGTTGAGAAATGATAAAAATCTTATTATTATTTTATTTGGGGTTCAGTAGGGATTAAATAAATAATGAAGAACACTTGCAAAATTGTTTTATTTTTAACCAAGAGTTTCATAAACCAATTTATATTATTCTATAAATTAGAAATTCAATTTTTTAAGTGGTGCATAATGAATTTAGTGAATACCCTCAAGATATATTGTGACCAATTATCCAATAATTCCCCCATGATTATTGAGTGATCATCCTACACATCCCACTTTCGAGTTAGAAATAGCTATTAGAGAAGGATTTGGAAGTAGTTCTCAAGATGATCAATGGTGCACAACAAAAGTGCTATGATCGATCTTGATATCACCTGAAGATTCTTATAGTGACATTTAAGTATTATTGGATCAATTTTGGATCACTACTAGAATTAATATACTTTGATTAATACAAATGAAATGGAGGACCAATACAGATATACTCTCAGATCCATCAACAATGAAATAATTTGATCAAGGTAATTCTTTAATTAATTCAATTAAATGAAAATAATATTTGATTGCTGCCCAACTGGTTTTGGTGTTCAATCAGTTTTTTCCTAATTTGTTTCAATTATATTTATCATGGTTTTCATCATCATTTATATCCCTGATTGATCATCTATAATGAAAACATCAACGTTGGGCATGACCCATTACATACTTCTATTGGGCCCAAAACATATATTAAATACTCATCTATTAGTAAGTTGTTTTTGTCACACAAATCATTTAATGGGATATAATAACTATGAAATCCCTAAAACCGTCCATATTTTATCAATTATAACCTACTATTATGTTATGTTTTATTTCAAAAATCTTTTCTATGGATATCATGTATCACTCCAAATAAGCCTTCCTTCCAAATTCTATTATTTTTTTGAAAATTCATTTATATTAAGAATAATTCAGAAGTATTTTCATTCTTTTTAATCTATATGTTTTCACTTAAAATCTTGGTTCACCATTCCCTAGTGGGAAAAAAATTCTCTAATGATATTTTTATACCCCATTACTCACATTGAAATAATTTTTATTCCTTTAATTATGTTTTCTTTCAGTAAACATGTTTTCAAATGAATTAAAAGGTTTTAGTATAAATGAAGGAATTCCCTTATACTTTTGGAAATTTCATATGATTTATTTTCACTAAATATATATTTATAAGATTATCCTTCTAGTAATTGTTTAATATTTATTCTAATATTGTGAAAATATTTTTGAATGTTATTTAAAAATCACTTATCTTTAGATAATAATATGAAATGTTTTTTTTCCAAATTTCGATTTTATAATGTCTCTTCAAATATTAAATGATCTTTATAAAATATATTAATTGATTACAAATCATAATATATTATTTTTTAATGATTTATTTAGATTGATAAATTTATTGGTATCAAATGAACATGTTTTATATGATACAATTTGGGTGTTTTATCATGCCCAATTTATTTCAATGGGATATTCATGATATTTTGGGTGACTATACTTCATGAGGAACTCATATGTATGTATGATGTTGGATAAGGCCATATACTTTACTCCAATGTAATGGTTATGATTTTATATATCATGAAGTAATTTCAAAAGCAAATAAGGAATGTTAAAAAAACTATGGGAGTCATGTATGGAAAGATATCTTCACTATAAATAGTAGGTAGTGAGCCATTCTCCACTGTTGGAAAATAGTGGTGATTTATTTAGAAAAATGAAATGTTTAAATATGATTATTCTTATTATAATATATTTTTTCATTAGATATTATTGATTTTCATGTTATGAAGAATTCTTATTGTATCTGCTGTTTTTAAGAGAATATTTTTTCTTATATTATAATTTAATCCCTTGTTTTATAATCATAATATGCTTCTATGGTGTGTTTTTTACCATTATATGGACATGTGTTTCAATTTAGTTATCCATGAATACCAATAAGGTTTTTTAAATTTCACATATCATTCCATGATATTATTATCTTCTTTTCAAATTTTTCCCATCATGTTTATAACTGAACCATTAAAAATTGTATGTAAGTTTCACATATTGGATATTATAGATAAACCATTTCATATATTTATATTCCATTCAATATAAAGATAATTATATCATATGATATGTATAGAATAGATTATAGGTGAAAATGGTTATTTTGAATTATCAACTACTGTTGTAGAATAACATGTTTTTATAGATAATATCTTTGTCACTAAAAATATTAGTACATTATAATTCTAGAAATTTGTGAAAATTACTAGTTAAATAATAGATTTAATGTAATATTTATATATTTTTATATTTTTTCTATTTATTTATTATCCAAGAAATGGATTTGTTATTTGTGGATATTGTTTTAGTTGCATTTAGAATTAAGGATAGATCCCACTTGTGAAAAATCATGGGCATTGTATATGTATAGGATGATATCCTAAAAAATTAGAAATTAATTGAGTTATAGTTTTTTCAAGAAATATTTCAAAATAGATATATTATAAAATGGATTTGCTTATTCCACATATACCTGGAGTGGTAATCATCCTAAAAAGAGTTCGTTAAGAATTGACTGGATCATCACCCTATTTCATGATGAGGGAGCCTATGACTACACACCTCAAATGAAAAAACAAGGGCTTAGTCATTTGTTCCCTCTATTATATTTAAAAGCTACTATAAATTATTTGCTTAACTAGGTTAAAATAGGAATTATGTTGAGAATTTTACTATAACCATCCAAACCTGAAATTATTTAAACTAAGCTTGATATGTAATATTAACTACGTAATGTATCAGAAAAATTGATTTTGATAATGGAGAATACATTTTATGGCTAAATTAATTTTATGATTTGATAACTAAAAAATATTTTTATGGATTAAACAATCATGATTACCCTTCTTGTTTTAGTAATGGGTCCAATAAATAGTAATTGAGCTAATAATGAGTGAAAAATAAACTACGGTGATTGTATGAATGAACTGAAAAATGGGATGGGATTTGATGTACAAAACCTCATAGGAATTATCATCCAAATATCTCACGAATTGAATAATAATTTAAGACATGGTGACCAAAAGAATAAAAAAGTTATGGAGAAAAATAACAAATGTTTCCTTCATGAGATAACACCCACCAACTTTTACTATATCATATTATCAACATATTTTAGAGAAATGGATAAATACTACTAATAAGATATTATATATCCCCCAATTCACATAGAATGAGAATATATTTTTACATATTTATCATCTAGAGTGATATGATAAACAATGGAGGAATATCATGATGAATAAAATTGAAAATGGGGTATTTGACACTTTTGAATGGGTTGAGTTCAATAATATAAATAGGATCAACACCATTCTTTAAACTCTTTGCATAATATAGAGTAGGAATTCCCAAAGAAAACTATGAGGATGAGTCTATTAAAACTTATGAAGTTAAAATCACAAGGATTGTGAAGAATACCTATGGGTGTATATCTATCCCAAAAACTAATACCGACTTATTCATCGGTAGATGAAAATGAATTATTTAAATGTAATTGGACATAAGAAACTATGGAATATACAAATAGATTTCCTGATATACATTAATGGATAAAATATGAATTGGGGACATTGATTATCTTGTTAAAAATAATTGAAATGTGGAGTATTATAAAAGTATTGATGATATTCCACAAGGTGAATATAAATTCCTAAAACCTATATGTCGATAATATTAGAGGAAGAACCGATGTAATTTCCTTAAATGTAAAATAATGTGTTCTCATTGTGTTCGGATAGTAAATATTAGAAAAAACCATCAATGTAATTTTAGTATCACTGATTACATAGTATAGGAGAAGAAATATCTTACTAATGATCCTCCATAAAATTAATTCATAATGTTGAATAAAAATTAATAAATAAAAATCACTACCCTTCATCCAAATATGATAAAGAGAATAATATTTATTAACCCTCTAAAGAAATGGGGTATGGAATACCATATTGTATCACTAATGATAAGGTCGGGAATTGGAATGGATATTTTTTAGATATACTCATTTTTACTCTATAAATACAAATTATTTTTTTTATTCTAGTTCATCATATTATATTATATCAAAATAGTTTTCTCTAAATTTATAAATGGATGATTCTGAGATACCATCAGAATAAAATTATATAATATGAGTTAGTGTACACTAATTTTTTTTACTCAAGGACTAAATAATGAGGTATGGATTTGTAATTTATAAAATTCCGATTGTATGGAATTTTACTAATTGATTTTCAAATAAAATACATACTCTTCCTCTCGAGGATGAAGTTCAGTTCAAACCAATTGAATACATTGGTTTATACCTTTCTCAAATGGTGTATATATAATGGTTTATGTTGATTTTTAATAAATAAGGATTCCCCTTAAATATAATCATGATAATGGATTTTTATGCTTGAGTTCTTTTCCTGAGGCATTCCAATGACTTTTTAATGAATTAAGATGAATCAAGGAGCCTCAATATTGACTATTGTGAGTAAAATAGTATAATGATCATGAAAAAATGTCATAAAAAAACATATATATGATCAATTAAATCAACTATAAATATCTAAATATCTCATAATGGTTTACCATTGATCATAGTATAATCAATTTAGGGTAAAAAGAGAGGATATGTCCTAAAAACTTCTCTGTAAATTGTATTATCATTTTGAATTTATAGTTATTCCATTTGGTATTATAAATGACCTTGTTTTATTCATATATTTTATTAATATATATTTATAGATTACCTTAATAAATATTTCATATCCATTATTGATGAAATTGTCAAATATTCTGATGGAAAAGAAGAAGAATAAGGGAATTTGAAAAATTTTCTAACGATCATACAATTTGAGAAATTATATTGCATTTTTAGAAAGTGTAAATTCTAAAAGTAATAATGATCAATGTGAGGTCATCTAATCATAAGGGAAGAAATATTTGTGGAAAAATCAAAGTCCTATTTTGTTTTTAAAACTAATGAGACCAAACTTTGTGGGAGTGATCTAGATTTTTATTCATTTATATTTAAAAAATTAATTTTTTCTGAGAAAAAAATAATTATTACGCAATTTAATAACTAGATTGATATGGAAAAGACCAAATTTCCTCGTGATAGTGGAATGTGACTAAGGATTTTTTATGATTAAGAATATATTGGTTAATTTAATTTATGTACACTACCTTGTAGAGGAGAAGGATTTATGATATATAATCATGCTTCCCTGAATGGGTTGGAATGAATTACCATGGATAATACAAATAAAATATCTTATCAATACTGTTAATTAAAAAACAAAGAAAAACTACCCAAAAAATATCAGGAGCTAGGGAAAAAAGAATTATCATTTAGAAGTATGTTAAATCATATTTACGGTGAGTTGTGTGATATTTATACTAATCAAAATTTCATAAATTTTTATTCCAAAAAAATTGATGAACATATACCATAGGATAATGTTTAAACTAATTAGGGACTATAATTACTCAATTCGTGATCAAAAACAAAATAAGTAAAACATAGTGGATAAATCTTTTTACTTTAATCATAATTTTAACCTATCCATGATTGGGATTTAAAAAGAATCAATACAAATGGGTTTTTAATGGATGAATCATGAATTCATAAGAGGATACATATCATATCATTCAAAAATGATTTCCCAATATTTCATTCCAATGAAGATAATTAATGACCAAAGAGATTATTCTCTACTACATAAAAATTTATTGAGTATATAAAAGCTCACCTTTGTTAAATATTGGGTTAAATGTTATCGAACTCATATATGTGTCTGATTAAAACCATGACTAAAGAGTGATACTTTGGATTATACATATAACTCATAATTATATGTTCAAATGTGAAGAATTAATATATATAGATATTTTAATAAAAATTATGGTGTGATGATATTTATAGTGAAAACACCTACCATACATCATGGTTCTTGGTATTCCATGAGGTTTTGGATTAATGGAAAAATTATATGGGTATTTTCCATTAATGAACCATACATATTTGGAAATCAAAAAATAATTCCATGGATTTTTTGTGAGACTCCCCAAAAAAATATAAATCCCATAATATAATTTGGGATGTATGAGATAAATGAAAATTTTACGTTAATTTTATTTCTATTTTATATTATTCATCTACTAAAAAATTTCCCAACATTTAGAAAATATAAATGGCATGAATGCATGGGGTTCCACTATTCATTGTATCTAATAATGATTTTAGGATAACCTTTAGGTTTTGGAGTGTCCATAAAAATAAATTAGATATAGTTTTGAGTCTCAAAACTACCAATCACCCCCAAAGAGATTTTCTACTTTAGTGGAAGTTATAGATGCTGAAGGATATGGTAAGATTTTATTCGATATAATTCCATTGTAGTTGGGATCAATGCCTCCACTCAGTAATGTTCATAAATGAAAATTTTTCTAAATTATCATTTATATGGAACCATATGGGGATATATTTTGGAATTGATATAAGACTAAAACATGCAAGATTTAATTTATTAAAATGAATATAATTGGTTTATAACTTCTCTATAAAATGATCTTGAAAGATCAAACCATTTAGTTGAACACTAAATGAACACAATGTTGACAGACGAATTATGGGGATAATTGATTGTGAGAACTAATTTTTTATGATTTATTATATTTTTATATCCTTGGATGTATGTTATAGGTTTTAGAATGAAAGAGAATCTATGTTTTAGGTAAATCGATCCCACTGATATCCTTGACGATGTCGTATCATTAGAATATAGATTATCACTCCCATGTACAAGATATTCTCCTCGTATCTCATTTTAGAAATTATATAGCAGTACCATCTCGTGTACAAAAAAATGAATGAGGGAAACTGGAACATGATAACATATAAAATGAACAACCATTATTTATTATGTATCAAAGTGATAATATTTACAAAACTAAAATACTCCTATAGTAAATTTTCAATCAATGAACAAAAACCTCAAGAATCTATGCGATAACCATAGGATGTAATTATTGAAAAGTACCATAATTGTTTTTTTGATGGAGTTAAAATTTGGTGACTCTATTCTCCTAAAGTGAGGTATAATATGAGGACCATAGTATTTCATCCTTAAATAATTCATTTGATAGATTAATTGTGTTATAAATTCTTATAAATTCAAAAAAACCCAAACATATTATTTTATAAATGTTAATAAACACATTGATGGGAATACATTAAAATAAAATACCTTTGGATGATAATAAATAATATTTATAACTGCAAAATGATATAGTTAATAAAAAAATTATTTTATATTTTTTTCAATGAAGTGTTTCATTTTAAAAATATATATTTATAATTAAACAAAATTATCCTTATTATTAAGTCACCATGTGAAATTATTATTGTTATGCCTTTTTTATCATTTTATAAATTGGGGGTTTTTTATTTGAAAAGGGTGGTTTTAAAAAATTATAACTTCCATGATTTTATGACTTTGTAAACAAAAAATATATTATTTTAAAACTTTATAAAAAAGAAAAATATAAAATAAATAGTCAATAATAAAGGCCTGATAAATATTATGGTGGAATGGTTGACCATGTTTAATGGTTTGGTGGGAAATAATAATTAATGAATATTATTTTAACAAATAATATTTTAACTAATTCCATGTTTTGAACATGTCATGAAATGATAATTTATTTGTTATTATTTGATATGGGATTCAACTAGGAATAAATAAATAATAAAGGGAACTTCTGAAATTATTTAATTTTAATCCTAGAGATATACAAACCAAATTCTATTATTTTTTCATTAAGATTATTTGTTTTCATAGTTGTACAGAATAGATTTACATAATACTCTAAAGTTATATATAGATCTATTCTCTATGATCATTATCAATAATGGGGAGTGATAATCCTCCACCACATACTCCTTTGTATAGAAGAGATCTTGGAGAATGAATTGGATGAGTTTCTAAAGAAGAATAAAGGTGGTTGGAGGATCATCTATGATCTGCTATGCTAGAACCCTAAGACACACACATTGATGTTCACATATTTTTGGAACACAAGTGGATCACTGCTAGAGGGAATATATTATGATTAATATAATTCAATGATGGAACAATGTAGCTCAGTTGTTAGATCCATCAACGAAGCAATAATTCCTACAATGAAATTCTTTAATTTAATTAGTTTATTATAAATAATATCTAATGATCCTCCATATACTTTCAGCATTCTATAACTTTTATTTTCTCCTTGATTCTATTCTATGTATAATGTCTCTCATCATCATATAGATCTCGAATTGATCATTGATCATTACAACTATCAATGTTGGTCATGACCCATCAGACAACTTCTTAGCACCCCTAACCTACATAAAATAATCCTCAATTAGTATGTTTTGTCAACACTGAAATCTTTTCTTTGGTCGTAATCACTCAACATTCCATGAAACCATCTTGGATTGATCTATTATAACATAATACGATGTTATGTTTTTTTTCTTCCATTCATTATGTGGAATTTGTTTTTCACTCCAAATCCATCATTCTTCTTGATTCTATTGTGTTTTAAAAATCAATTCGATTAATAATAACTACAAAATTTTTAAATGGATTTTTTTTTCAATGTCTAGGTTTTCATTTCTATCCAATGTTATTAGTTCCCTAATAGAAGCAAAAAATATCTCTAATGTCCTTTTTATACCCCCTTAATCATTTTGAAAATATTATTTTTATCCTTTTAATTATTTTGTTTTTCAATAAAGATGTTTTAAAATACATCAAATGGTTATCGAAGAAGTGACATTATTCCCCCTGAATTCTCAAAATTATATATGATTAATTTATATTAATGATATTTATAGTGGTTTATTTTTTTTAAAATAGTTAAATTACTATTACATTTATATTAAAATATTTTTTTTCAATGTGATTTGAAAACATCTTCTTTTTCAAATTATAATATGAAATGTTTTTTGAAAAATTACATTTTATTACATCCTATCAAAATTTAAATGAATTTTTTACAGTAAAGTAATGGATTATAAATCACCCGACATGTCCTATTTTAAATATTCATTATGATTCGTTGTTTTTTGGGAGTCAAATTATCTGTTTTTCTATATAATACTATTTAGAAATATAATCAAGACCATTTTAATTTTATTTGATATTTATGATATGTTTGGTGATATAATTTGATGTAGCACTCATATGTTAGTATGATTGGGTATGGGTCATTTATTTCACTCTAATGCAAATGAATAAGGATTTATATCAATTGATATAATTTGCGAATTGATTAAGGAATATTCACAGCACTATGAGAATCATGAATGGAATGATCTCTCCAGCATGAGAATTAGCCTGTGATGCATTCTCCCATATGGGTATAAAATTTTTATGTCTTCACGAATACTAAATGTTTACATAGAAATTTTTTTGTTAAAGTTTTTTTCTTTTATATTATTTAATTACCTGTTTGGAAATATCATAATGGTATCCCATGTTTAAAATAATTTATGGTTTACTATGTTATAATATAACACTTTGATAATCCACATATGATTATAAAGAGTTTTTATGAAAATTATTTATTCTTATGATCTTATGTCATTGTGCTTTAATATGAATATGTTTTTATGAATTTCACATATCTTTCCATTATATTTCTTTCTAATATTTTTTTCTCACTCATTTTCCCATCATGTTTATGACCTATCCAATATGGATGGTTGATAAATATTACATAATGACCATTAACGATATCCCATTTCATATATTTATATTCTCTTTTCTATAAATACTGTTATATATTATAATATGTTTATAATAGAATTTAATCTATTATGGTTGTAGGGAATTATAATCCAGTGCAATAAAATAAGATGATTTCTTTACCAGTTTATAATTTACTAAAAATCTCAGTACATATTATTTATAGATATCTATTAGAAGTACTAATTAAATTATGGTACTAAAGTATTGTTTATATTTTCTTATATTGTGTATTCATAGTGGGTATCAAAGAAATTTATATTTTTGAGATTGATTTTGTTACATTTTGAATTAAGCTTAGATATATATTGTAAAAATTCTGTAAATTATTATAATTTATGGGTGATATCATAAAATATTAGAAACAACTTTGGTAATATTATTTTCAATAAATAATACCATGTCTTGATACTAGAAATTTGATTTCATTGTGGCATAGTTACACTAAGTGGAAAACATCCGAAATATTTTTTTCTTGAGAATTATTTTAACCATCACGTTATTAAGCGATGTGAGGGCCTAAGACTAGACACCTAGAAAGAAACAATCAAGGGAACTACATGGATTTTAATATTATATTTAAAAACATATATAAAGAATTGGGTCCCTATATTCTTAGACGTATTATGTGGTGACATTTAATATAACCAGCTAAAAGTGATATTGTTCAAACTATGAATGTTATAGTTTTTACAAATCGATGCATCAGAAATTTTATAATGTAAAATAAAAATAAGTTTTATGGAAGAATTACATTTATTATTTTATAATTCCTATGTATTCTTAATGTTTCAATAATCACATTAACCCTTTTGATTTTTTATTGGTTGTAATAATGAGTAACCAATATAATAATGAGTGTGAACAAAAATGAAATTATTGTATTAATAAACTACTGGTTGGGATGGTATCTGATATCTAAAACCGTATAGAAATTCTAAAAAAACTATCACAGTAAACGAATAATTACATAATATATGTTGAGATACAAAAAAAACAAATCAAGGAGAAAAAAATATCAAATGTGTATTCATGAGATATTTCCCACCATTCATTAGTCTATCAATTAATTCATTTAATACTAAGAAAAGAGAAACTTGATGGAAAAGATATTTCCTATCATTCAATTCTGAAAGTATTTGAAGATTTTTTTATTTATTTATCATCTAGAATGAATGGATAACCAATTATGGACTATCATTAAAAATAAAATGTAAATGTGGGAATTTCACACTAAAAATGGGAGTTTAAGAATGTATTCATGATCAGTAAGTTTCCTAAAACACATAAGATAAAGTTGGTGTATGAAATCCTAATATTAAAAAAGGAACATTGATTTTATTGAAACTTATTATGTTGACATCCCAATGATTTTGTTGTATGACTATAGTTATATCTCTAACTCTAAAAGTAATATTGACTACATCATTGGTAACTGAATCCCATTTCTCAACTGAAACATTATAATATATGAATATATTTTTTGATATAAATTAATGGTTTATACGGAAATTAAGGAGTTCCATAATAATTAAAATAATAAAATAAATATGGATTGTTATATGATTAATTATTATTATACACATGGCGAAACAAAATACCTACTACCTACATGTCGATCATGTGGGGGGAAGAACCTGGGTAATTTCCATAATGGTAAAATATCGTGTCTTCATTCTCTAAGGTTAGGTATTATTAAAAAATAATTTTAATGTAATATTAATAAGAGAGACAACCATATTGATGAGATAAATATCTTAAAAATTATACAACATAACATTAATTTATAATTTGGAAAGTGTTCTTAAAATATAAAAATCACTACCCTAACTCCAAATATGTTAAAGAGAATATACCTCATTAACCCCCTAAATAATTAGAGTAATAAACAAAATATATAATCATTAGTGGGAAGGTCATGAGTGAGAATGAATATATTTAATGTGAACACATTCTTGAATCCATATATACAAATTATTTGTTTCCTTCTATATCATCAACATTCTTTTATATGATAATCTTTTTCTATAAATATATTAAAGGTTGGTTTTGAGATAATTTAAAAAATTCTATAATATGGGTTAGGGTACAGAACAATTTGGGATTCTTAGACTGAATAATTGGGGATGAAGATAAAATTTATGCCATGATTGTTGTATAGAATTATATTGACGTATATTCTAATTGACTACCTAGTCATCCTCTAAAGAATGAGGTTATATTCACAACCAATCTCATAAATAGTTCTCTATAATTCTTATAGGGTCCATATAGAATGCACTGAGTTTAGTTGTAATAAATAAAGAATCATCATTAACTAAATCAAGGAAATGGATTTTTTAGGATTGATTGATTTTTCATGTTCTATTCTATTTCTTTTTTAAAATAATTTCAATGGATCAATGAGCCAATATATTGTATATTTTGAACAAAAATATAACATGATGATGGTAAAATATTGACAATCCCATATGTATTATCTTCAGAATCAACTATGAGGATCTCAATATTTCCCTAAGATTGAACTATGACCTATGTATCCTCAAATGAGGGTAATAAAATATGATATACTCTAGATAGCTCTCAATTAAAGGTATAAACCCTATGAGTTTATAATGGATTCATTTTGAATTTAAAATTAAAATTTTTTCCTTATATATTTAATGGATATGGTCATTATATACTACCAAGATAAATTTTTGGTATCAATTTTCAATTACCTTCTAATATATTCTATGTTAATGGTGGAATAAGAAGATAATTTGAAAATTATCCTAATAAAAATATAAAAAGTGATACTATATGTCATATTAAGAATGTATAATCTGTATAAGTAGTAATTATAATTCATAGGTCATGTTATCACATACAATGGTATATTTAGTGAAAAATCAATTTCAGATTTAGTTGAAAAGATGTTGATACCATCATTTTTTGTAGAGGAAAATTGTTTAACTAAATTATATGGACACAATAAGTATTTTCTATGAAAAATAATATAATTATCCAATTCACTAAACCGGTTTACAAGGAATGGTCTAATGTTCGTCTAGATACTAGACTGTGACAAAATATTATAAAAGATTGAAAATACATTGGTTATTATGCATATATGTACACTACCCTATAGTGGAGAATGATTTGGGATATATAGTTATGATTCCTTGAATTTTTTGGGATTTATTTTTATGAATAATAAGAAGATAATTTCTTTTCAACCATATTTGTTAAAAAATCCTAAGAAAAATTATCTAGAACTAGATTTGGAGATAGAGGAAATAACATTTGCATTGATAATTTTGTCAACTAATTGTTATGGTGAGAGGTTTTATATATTTGCAGACTATAATCCATTGAATTTATATTGACCCAAAAATATCCAAACATGAAAAATAGGATAAGGTTAAAACTAATCATGGAATTTAACTACTCAATTCAATATCAACCAATGATATAAAACAAGGTGGATAATTCATTGATCAAGAATCTGAATTTTATCGTATATATAATGTGTATTTAAAAAGAATCAATACTAATTCTTTGTAATTGATGAATATCGAAATCACAAGAGGGTAGAAATCATACCATTCAAAAATTATTTCCCAATAATCAAATCCCATAATAATCAATGAAGCCCAAAAACATGATTATTAGCTACATAATAAGGTACTGAGAATTCATAACTGCATCATTGATAAATATGGTGTTATATGGTATGGAACTCATATATTTGTTTGATTAAAACAATAACTAAAGAGTTTGATTTTGGATGATTCTCATATCTCATCATTCTATACTAATCAACGAAGAACAAATATGTATAGACATCTTATGAATAAAATATAATGTGATGATATGTTGTTAGAAATCACATAAGATACCTCATAATGATTTGTTTTCCATCAGGTTAAGAATTGATAAAAAAAAATATTTGGTTATTTTCAAACAATTAACCATACCATTTTTGAAATGGGAAAATAGTTATTTCGATTTTTTTGTCTGAATCTATAGTAAATACAAATCCCATAATGTAATTTGGATTTTAGGTGATCATAATTAAATTTTATTTCATTTTATTTTAATAATATAATTTTTATCTATTAACTATCTCCCCAATATATTAATATGGTAAGTGGTATGAGTTCATGGGATGTAAAAATCCATTATATCTACTCAACATCTGATGATTACATTGAGGTTATAGAGAGACTGAAAAAATGAATTTCATTGATATTTTAGTTTCTATAGTACATATCACCCATATATAGATGGTTATATTAAGAAGAAAATCTATAATATAGAGGATGTGTTGAGATCTTATTCGGTTTAATTTCAAGGATGTTTGGATTAGTAACTCCCCTTGGAAAAATTCCTAAATAACCGTAGTACTGATCTTTTCATTTATTAGAAACATTATGGGGCATCATATGAGAATAGATATAGGACACCGACATAGAAGATTAAATTTGGAGAGAGGAATCTTATAGGCTTGGAACATGTCTGGAAAATGATCGAGAAATATCAAACCATTAAGTGGAATAATAAATCATCACAATTGCAAAAGAATAGTTATGTGGATAACAATTTATGAGACAACTTTTTTATTTTCATTTCAAGGTGTTCCTCTTGATAGATCCTTTGATGTATATAATAGGAATTAGGATGAAAGGAAGCTAATCTCTAGGTACATCGGTCCCACAACAATCATTGATGATTTCATATCATTATGATAAGGATTATTAATCCAACATAATCTCTCTGAATTACATAATGTGTTCAATTTATCTCTTTTTAGAAATTATATTCCAGAACCCTTAATTTACAAATCATGGAATCCACATAACTGGAACATGTCTACATATAAAAGTAATATCCAGTGGGTATTCTCGATCGAAGTGATAAGGTTTCATAAAACAAGACCCCTGATCTAGTCATGGTCTTATCTAAAAATAAATAATATCATGAAGCTATACGGGAACAAAAGGATCTAATCATTGAAATATGAAATAATTTTTTCTTATATGGAATTCAATTTTATGGACTAAATTCTACTTAACTGATGTTGAATACTATGACTATAGTATTTCCTCCTTTAATAATTGTTTTTTGACCAATTCTGTTTTACACACTTCCAAATGTAAATTAACCAAGATAAATTACATGTGCATTATTATAAAATATAAAATAAACATTATGATGGTAATCCATTAAAATATACTACCTTTTAATTATAATAAATATTATTTATAATTTTAAAAGGAATAATTCAATAAAAATTACTTTTCTTTTTATTTTTTATTTTTAATTATGAAATTAATTTTATAAATATAATTTTCAATCAGAAAAAAGTATCCTCATTTTAAAATTAACCTCAAAATATTTTTATTATTATGTCATTTATATCATTTTATAAACATGAAGTTTTCTATTTATAATACATGATTTTCAAAAATTAAAATTTCCATGATTTTATAACTATGTAAGACCAAACTATTAGAATTGAAATCCATTAAAATATAAAATATGAAATTAATGATTAAAATTATACATTCCAAAATATTTATTTGTAAAATGAAACAAATGAAAATCATTTATAGAGATAATGTAAAAAAGTGACATTACATTAATTAGTAACCATGATTATTTAATATTATTTATTAACTTAATAGCTCAATAATTTTTTATTTGGAATAGAATTTACTTGTTTTGGGGTTTTTATTTTATAATTTACATTCCACTCCTTTAGATATATTATTTACTATAATGTTTTTACCTTATATTCATAAGATTGAAATTAGTTAGTATGGTTAATTTGAAATTTATTTTTTAATATTAATTAACAAAGATAAAAATGGTTTTCATGGTAAATGTAAAAGGGTAAACTGAGTTTTTCCTTATTTATAACATCTAATTAATTAAAAAAATTACACATATTTTAATGGTTAACCGTCAGAATAACCAATACATGTTTACCCAACCCATTTTTTTATTTTTGAAATTTCATTGATTAGTCTAATCACATTTTTGAATAATTTAAATGTGTTTCTAAAGTTCCCTTTTACTTTTTAAAAATTATTCCACATCCACCCTTCATATATTCAAGTAATATTAAAATTCCAAATTATAATGTACAATTTTCCCCTTCCTAGAATCATGTCCAACAAAAATAATATCTTGGCCCTTCATAGTGTTCCAAATACATTCAATTTCAAGGAAACTTCCAAGGAAATATTGAGTAGTCCAAATTATGAATTATCTCTTTCTCTTTTTTTGAATCACAGTATTCCAAATTTTCTCACAATATAATATAATGATTTTTTTATAAAAATATTTTGTTATATTAATCATAAAACCGTTATTTCTTCATTTCCATCAATAATGATAATCAATGAAATGTTAGTTGTGTGTGTGTGCAGACAACCCTTGTAACATCACGCGATCTAACACTGTATTACAAGGCCGAAAAGGGCATGTTATAAAAACTCAAAGGAACCTAACCATATACAAGAGGATATCAACTTTTATTGGGGGTGTTAAATGTATAGTGGGGAGATTATTCAAACTGGTATGAAGTATTACAGTAGAATAAAATAAACCATATAAAAATGAAATAATTATATAAATATAAAGGATAAAAACAATAAGATCCAATTAAATAATAAAAAAATAAAATGTAATAATGTAATAACATGTAGGAATGTAACAAAATTTAATTATATGTAAATACATGTAAAATACTAGTGAACTATATTAAATAATAAAAAAACCATAGTCTGGAATCCCACATTGGACCCACCACAAATTTCCAGTCCATCCAAAAAATAAGAAATAACATACAAGGTTATTTTTCCTTGTACAAATATACATCTATCTAATCATCACACGCACCAAACTACAACCCCAATAGGGTTTGAGTAGAATTGAATAGGTCCACACTAGTACGTCTAATGTAACCAATCTTATAACAAGTGTGTTCAATAAATACAAATAAAATCCAATTAATTAATTCAATAGTTAATAAAATAAAAAATACAACTTATTTATATATGTGCCATAATATATATAAGAATGTCTATGGATAATTCCAACTACAACCATATTACTAAGTTAAAAACCCTAATTTTTTCCCATACTAGTATATCAAAAATAATTTCTCACAAAATTTCCAACAACCACTATATTACCATGGTATAGCCACAACAACCCATGTCAATGCTTTAAAAGCATTAAATCATCTGGGTTAAGGACCTCTATGAATTACATCATGGGACTAGGAATATCCCACTCCCCATAAGAGTTACAGAATGGTACTGGGCTGATCTCACTCAATATCTATATTGCACAATATAAGTGTTATTTTTCTAGGGCTGAGCCAGATATATATGCATTTCATCATAGAACACAAGTCTAATCATAAATCATATATATCATAATATCACATCACATATCTCATTGGATAATTAGGTGAATTAACATTTATCTTACAAATAAAAATTCAATTAAAATCACAATAGATTAGTGGTTTTATTAGTAATAAAAAATCCAGAAATTAAATATTTTATTTTAATAAATCACATAATTTTACTTGTCATGATAAAAAAATGTTTTGTCATTAAGTGATTCTATTGTATTCATGTTTTCTCAACTCACATGTAAATATAAGCTCGACCAGAATCCAATTTAAAACAAACGGATCTCCTACAATAATCCCATCCATTATTTAATTGTTTTGAGATCAAGCTATGTTGGCGTAATCAAAATATTTCATATAATTTTGAATTATCAAACCATAGGGTTATGATTTTGATCTACCGGATTTAACAGATGATCTAACAATGCATGATATTATGAAAACACATGAGGAAAAAGGTGTTTCTGATTACAATGATATTTCACGCTAAAATTTATCAACATAAAAACAAAAAATCAATAGTTAAATAGATTTCAATGAAATGGTTGGAAAAAGATATAGAGAATGAACAAGTATAACTAGAAAGGCTCGCCAAGGACTGATCTAAAAAAATTTGATGTCTAAAAGGTAGGTTGGATCTCCAAATTCACATTGAAGATCCTCCAGGATCAAGAGAATTTGATTGAAATGGAATGATAGGAAAAATCAACCACACATCATATATTTAATTTATTTAGGGAATTACCTAGAATTTAATGAAGTAACACACTCGGTAAATCCTTTTAATGGAATACCACAAAAAAACAATCACATCATATTTTAAAAAAAACACACATTAAATGATGTGTAATCCACTTACACACAATGTCAACAGTATATATATGTGTTTTATCCAATTTCCCATTAAAAAAATTAACAACATTTTTATATTCTCAACATATTTATACCCAGACTCAATAAAATTAAATAACTTACATCCCAAAACATTATATCATTTTACCAAAGAGAAGGCACTCTATGTGGATATTATCTTGGTTCTTCAAGTCTCTTCATAATCCAAGATGTTGTTAAATCAAATTAAAAGAATCCAAAATAGAAAATAATTCGAGATAAAATATTAAGGAAAAGCATGGAGATATACATACATATAATAATTCATGATCATATAACCTCTGAAAATTATTACAGCTCATCCCCAAGATTCTCCAAGAATGATTGGGATGTATCGGTGAACATATCTAGACACTTTTTCTAAATATCAAAAACCATACCCAATTTATCTTCCTAATGTTAACCAAGCTACCATTGCACTCAAATCAATGGTATAGTCATACCCAAAAGATATATCTTGCTATAATCCACATCTTAAATCATACTCTGATCAAGGTATGCATCATACCAAATATCAGTGTCTAATTCATCTATCTCATTTGAAGGGTCCTAATGAAGTCACCATGGATGTGACATGTATAACAAATAAGTCATTTAACTATAGTATTGAATATATTCTATATAGAATGCAACTGTACTAACCCTTTCCACTATCATAGATGGCCCATCAAACCTAGGGACCAACATTCCCTTATCATGATAAATGATTTCCCCATCCTAGGAGATTCGTATTGGTTAACATGATGACCAACCAAAAATTTCAGGGGATATCTACAATGGTTAGTAAATTTTTTCCTTCATACTCTTTGAGGTCACCATACACTATCAGATCCAATGAACCTACACAGATGTCTCATGCATGAAAGTGGGCCTAAAATGTGCTAGATCACCTACCCTTAGCTATTAAAGAGATGAATATAACTACCTTAATAAAAAATCCTCAAATTGTGCCATTTCAAATGATGTGTGGAAACTATTATTATATGAAAACACCATGTGTTTCATATGCTACTTCCATGACCCACCATGATCCATAAAATAGGCATTTAATGTATCCTTAATAACCATAAAAACCCTCTGAAATTGAACATAAACTATATGATGATATGATGTTACTAAAGAACCCACAATCATAGATCTATCTGAATAACACTATAGAAAAATGATGTCATTCAATGATATTTAAATTATATGATACTTATGAAACCCCCTTGCAAATGAACCGACTCATTCTTTCTTATATTTCCCATATCATTAATTGTTAAGGTTTTATTGATAGGAATGTTATTGGATACATTAGTTAGTAAACCCACAAAAACCCATACAACATCATTATTAAGGTATTCCTATGTAATCCAATCAAAAAAGCCACTTAAAATCATCCCAGTTCTACTTAAAAATGGGAAAAGGATGAAAAATATTGACTAGAATATGATGGCCAACATTCACCTACAGACACATGAAGAATCTCTCCACCAAGATTTCCACATCATTCATTATACCTTACCACCAATATTTTCTACAGAGATCATGATACATCTTGTCAAATCCAGTTGTACTTCCCATATAAATTAATGAATCTCCCTCATCATCTTCTTGTATATGACGAATGGATCTTATAATCGTCCATAAATAAAATAAGATAATTTCGACTTCTAAGATATTATCCAGATGGCCTCTCCCCACAATATAATTTTTCTCTCAATACTCGTCCCTTTAGATTAGATAACTCCCCGACAAGAATCATAGATAAAATCATGGGAATAATTGATTTTAGATTCATTTTTACGTATCCCTAAGAATCCTAAACATGTATATGTATGTCTACAAATAGATATTGTAACAACCACTCATCACAAGACTCTCATACATAATTTTCATTGTCATTACACTCAAAATGATTGTAATGAATGTTTCCTTGATTGCAGTATAAGAAAATGAAATGTAAAAAATCATAAAGATACTCAACCCACATCCTCTACCAAAGGACAATATATCACTATGAATATTTTTATTATAGGTTATTATGGACTTTGTATTCCAAAAACATCTCACACATATTATTTCTTCTCCAACATCTCATGGAATTTACCACTACAACAAACTCCATATTATGAGTGGGGAAATTCTTCTGATGTGGTCTCAGGAAAAATGATCAACAAGAATCCAATGGATCCTCTGGCATTATAAAAAATCCATGTACGACTCTATATCATTTATAGGAAACATTATATCCAATACCCGACATTGGTTAAGTGACAAAAGGTGCTGAGGCAACCCAACATTTATGATCCTGAAATGATCTCCCATAAGCACTGGAGTAATCCATCTTCAACACTTTCTTGGTCAAACAAGAAACCGGTGCTTCCAAAAGGGATAAATAATAGATAAAACAATATTAATATGTAGTTAATCCAAGAAGGAACTCAATTAAGAATATTTAATGGTGATTTTTGCAAGATTTGATGACAATAACATTCTCTAGGTCCACTGAAACTCTAGCCATGGAGACGATATGACCCAAGAAGTGAACTTTATTAATCTATAATTTTTATTTAGGTTATCTTGGTGTGAATTCAATACTCACTCAATGTAATGGGGAAGATGTTAAGTTATTAGGAATTATCATCTAGCGACATGGAGTGAACTAATATATTTTTGACATAAACCACCACAATGTGGTCCTAAAAAGGATGAATGATCCAATTCACTAAGTCCATGAATATTCTATGTGCATTTGTCAATCCAAAGGGAATCACTATAAATTCATAAAATCCATGAATTATCATAAATGATTTATTATGTGTATTGGATGGTATCACAATTAAGTAATATTTAATAGTTCTAAAATCAATCATATTGAAGATCTCTTTACCTTTTAGCTGATAAAAAAACATGAATGTGTGGAATAGGATACCGGTTCTAGTCCATCATCTGGTTCAACACCTAATAATCTACACATATTCTCATTGATCAATTGAACTTCTTGGGGAACAGAACTAGAGAAACTAAAGGAGATATAATAGGTTATATTAAGTCATTATATTTTAGATCTTCAAACTAAACTTACAACACATGAAGTCCTACAGGTTCTATTCTATAACATAAGATAGAAACTACCACTAATATTGACACCAACGTGATCAAGAACTTGATCTCTTTATAAGTAGATAAGGAATAAAACTCATTATGAAAGACATGTTATAATCAATTTACCACTAGATGAAAATAGTTGTATTTCATCCCACCATTGTGTAATGAAATAATACTTGTATGATGCATGAGATAAATCAATATTCCTTGAATTGGTCCATCATAACTAGCCTGAAGATCCAACTCAACATGGTTAGAAAAGATACATCCCTATTAATATACAAACATAATTCTCTTACTATAATAATTGATATGATCATGGTAAAAACTATTCAATCCATACTAGGGATCTAGTATAATTATATCATTTCAAAATGAAAAGTTTCCAAATAAAACTATAACCCCCAATATCTAGGGAACACACCTTCAAACCTTCGATATTATCTAAACTCACACAAAATGGAGTTTGTATGGTTTAAACACCAACCAATCATCTCACATCGAATCCCAATCCATTTAAAAATGGATCAGATAAAAAAATATGATTCTTCTATAATAAAAAATTATTCTAAGATATATGTTACAATAACTATACATTTAGTGACAGATGTTCACGCATCTATGTTAGATGAACTATTATTAGTTGTTTGAAACTGACATTCCCATATTTCATTTGGATCCAGTATGACCACGCAATGATATTTCCCTTATTTTGAACTACATATCTTAAACTGGGGTACCATATCCTCTACTTCTACATAAATGGATAGTGTGTCTCTATGTACTTGCCTACTAAGGTTTAGATGATTCACATCCTAACCAAGGATCATTCAATGGACCCTTACTACCATTATGATATGAGAATTTTTCATAGAACTTCTGAAGTTGACCTAGTCTTCCGTAGATACAATATTATACTATAGGGTTAGGACACTATGAATGATTGTTAACAGACATGAAACAATTATATAACTGGAATAGAACATGGTTTTTATATGTCTATCTACTTCCCTGAATTTCTTAACCAATACTACTGTGGTTGAATCTATCAATGAACTACTTATTTGAACATAATGAAGAAATCCTAGATCTCCCTATTGAATAAACATAGCTACTACCCAGGGCCTCTCTCTGATTCACATTGTCAAAGTTTTGTATTTCCTCCCATATTGAAATATTCTTAAACATAATATGTTTACACGTGACATGACCCCATAACAATGACCCTCCTGAAGACCTCTCACACTGTAGATCACATCATCTTACAAAGATGACACAATGTATATTAAGATACTAAAGCATCTAGAATACTCCATCACTAACATTCCATCCTTTGTCAGATGCATGAACTCTTGACCTTTTTACTCACTCTAAATATTGGGATCAATGTTCCTAATGTACAACATCTCATACTCTTTTCTAGATGGATTATCATGCCTTCTATCTTCCTCTAGAATATCCCACAAAAAACATCTTGTTTTAAGAGGCATGTACACATCATGCTTCACCCTTCTATTTTTGGGTGTTTCAAAATTCATGTTGATTTGATGGAGTTACTTGATTTAGATATCAGCATCTGGGTGTCCCCCTTCTATAGAAAACATTGGTGGATTATATGACTAAACATTATTGTTAAATCTAACATCGATTGAATGGTATAGAATTTCTCACATTACATGGATCATATGACCCTCAAGAATTTATTGTGAAGATGAACATGAATATACTCTTCAAGAACAACAGAAATATCAAGTTCAGCTACTTTTGGTGAATTCTTGTTTCCACTCTCCTAGGGCTAAAGTTGATGATGATGGGGATGAATATTCTACAAATGAAAATCACTTACCATATAGAACTATCTAGAAATAAAGTCAACCTAAACAAGTGACTACAACAGATAACCACTGACTCATTTTCTCATTAAAAATGTCTTACATATGTTTTATCATGACATATTAACTCATTTTATATATCTAGTGAATGATATATCTCTTATCATAGTTCAACATGCATGTATATATAACAAAAATACTTTTATATTCCCCTATAATGAATAATATTTGATAGTATATCCTTATGTGGCTATCATGATGCTTGTATTCTCATATTTCACCATACAATTCCGCAAGTAAAAAATTCGAGAATTAGTAACATCATAAAATAAAATCCTTACATAACATGTGAGTTATATAAGGTGAAATAACCTCAATTGTAATAAGAAAAAAACAAAATCAACAATCCCAACATTGTGTACTCATATTTTACCCCACATATGGGTTGGAGACTCTAAAAAACAAGATCATTATAAATTCTGAACATATTTTTGTATCCTTTCAAATTTTCAAAAATATTAATGAATAAAAATTTAAAACTGGGCTCTGACACCACTTTGAAACATCCCCCACTCAAACACTCTCTCACATGTCAAAAAACAAGTTGGTTACAAGACCTCAAGAGCACATCCTTCTATGCCATAGATTAATTACATCCAGAATGGGTGTGAAATATATAGTGGGAGACTATTCATCCTAGTATGAACAGTGGTAGTAGAATAAAATTAACATTGTAATGAAAAAAATCAATGTAAATGCATTGAAGAAGGCAACATTTACAACCAACTGAATAATCCAATAAATAATAAAGAATAATGTATTTATGTGAGATAATTTAACTAAATGTAATTCAAGAAATAATACATGTAAAATTATAGTAAAATCAATGAAATACTAAAAATTACTCAGTCATGAACCCCATGTCTGTCCCATCACCAAACTCCAATATATCCTGCTAACAAGCAATCACCTGTAAGGTACCTTTCCATTATCCAAACCAACATCCAAATAATATGCTCATGTAAAAAATGATGACATAAATATTGTTTGGCTAAAACTCAATAGTTTACAATCACCATGTCTAAACTATCTAGTATAATTATATGTGAATGGTAAAAAAATATATTTATTAATTAATTTAGTGGTTGAAAAAACACAACAACCACAAACATCAGCTCCATTTCATAATATATCTGGGAACTTTTTATGAACATTCCAACAAAAACCACATTACCATGTTCAAAGAACATATATCATTGCCTTGTAGAAATATCTTAGATTATGTATTAAAACTACACAAACCACCACAATATACCAATGGTTTATTGAATGCAATATAGGTAAAATCCATATAAGCATGAAAACATCTGGGTCAATGTCCATGAAAAAAAGAAAAATTTCCTAGTTATATCCCACACTATATAATAATTGTTGTAGCTAATTGGATTGACCCCAGTCAGTATAAGAATTATAACATATAAGCGTGAAATTTACGGGATTTATCATGATATACAATAATATTAGCAAGGAAGACATGACCTATTTTACAATATGCAAATCACAATATCACATCATATATATATATATATCCAAATTTAATTATGTGAATTTCCATTTATCATTAAAATTCCACTATCAATTTAATCCAAAATTTATTATTATTTATATAAATAAGAAAAAATAAACAACATATGGATTCTATATCACGTTTTGGTCAGAGTGGATAGTCAAGAGGGGGTGAATTGAGTTCCAATTAAATATTTCAGTTAAAAATATTTCTACTAAAATCCCCCAATTAAAAACTATTTTAAACTATTTTAAATTTTTAATACTGTAAGGGTTCTATTAGGCTCTCAAAAGATTAATTAGGTCTTCGTTAATTTAACCAGAAGATTAAATTAGCTTTTGAAACTAACCTGCTGATTTACAATATTTACATACACTTGCTAGATTAACTATCAATGTAACTTTAAAACAATTTATTATTTCAAAGTAATTAGTATATGAATATTAAATATATGTTAAATACAAAATATGTAAGCACATTAGTTTTAATACAAGAGGTTCAGTACCATGCCGAGACTTAGTCCTCTCAAATAATTTATATAAATTTTGATCCACACCCTGGATTGGGGTAAGCAAAAGTACAGAGACTATACAGGTAATAAGATCTCTACCACAGTTCTTCGTGGGAACAAGAACAATAGCACATAGGCTGTCCAGGTCACACTTGACCTCTACCAATATCCATAGTGGGACACAAGAGAGTTAATGAATTTTATTGTGAGGATTTAGAAATAATCCAGTTTAGCACAGGAGACAGTGTGTTTATAGAATATACTGAGTATACACACTGCTCAAAATGTGAATGAATGAAACACAACAGATTTTAACCAATAAAGATGTGTTTAAAATGATCTATGTGTTGTGAGTAAAGCTCTCGAATCCTTGGTTTGAATCAGTTGATTCTTTGAGTCATTCTATGGTTTTTGTCAAGGAAAACAGAGCGTCGTACATATGTTGCTTCACTTCAAGTGTAGGTGTTCAGTTTGAGTAGGAGAGTATTCTTTTCAGCACTTAACCTACTTCTTTGAAATTCTATTCTTGATGATTTTCAATGTTCTTCTAGTTCTCAGTGTGTTCTACTTTTCGTATACATGTGTATATTCTCTTCCTTTTTAGGTGAGTTCGTGTCTTCTCATATATTTCTCTAGTAGCTTGATAACCCCTTTTATTCGATGAGGTCAAACAATGGGAATGATTACCTTTGATAGGTTCAAGGTAAGGTTCCCTACCATTCCAACAACTATCATTAAATAAAATTAATTGCATTAAAATCATCAAATATGACCGTTATCATTATTCTGATAATATTGACAATGTATAGAGTTTGAGTAATAGTAAATGTTTAACAGTAATCTTCCATTAGTAGATCTCTATCAAGGGACTTGTATCAATAGCTCTGAGTATCAACGAGATCTCTATCTGTAGACTTGTAATGGTAACAGTTACTCAGTGTAATAGTAGCTTTGCATATCAATAACTCCTTCTATCGGTAGGTCTTCTTGTATTGGTAGTTGCTTATCCATATCAGTAGGCTTGTATTGGTAGCTGTCTGTCGGTAGCTCTTCTTTTCTATAAGTAACTCTCTTATACCAATAACTTCTCGTATCGGTGACTCTTTCTGTATCGGTAACTCAAATTATCGATAGAATTTATATGAGCATCTATTTATCGGTGTAATTCATATTTGTATCTTTTATGTATCATTAGACATGCATACCAGTAGAGTTATACATATCAGTAGCTCTATTCTGTACAAAAGACCATGTGTCTGTTTGTCTGTAATAGTAGATTGTGCATACCAGTGGACTTAACACATATATGTTCAATGCAACACATAACAATTATCTGTTCTATGAAACACATATGTAGACTGAGTTAGAATTATTTCAAAGTACATATAAAAATAGATAAACATTGATTTACATATTCCATAGATCGTTTTGATATTCTTATCAACATAATAGTCTGATGAAAAGTAATTAATATATGAATGAACATTATTTGGGATTTTAAATGAATATTAAAACATAATTGAGATTATCAAAATAGGTGAGGTCAACAATATCCCTCTTTTATATAATCACAAATTATGATATTATAAACGCAAAATAATTAGTAATTTATCAGAGGATATAGAATAAATCCAATTGTAACAGAGATAATAAAAAAAAAATCAAATTACTAGAATTATAAAACAAATGTACCAGAGGTATTATAAGGTACAATTATATTTCTTATAAGTCTCATAGGTCTCCCCATTTCTTATTCTCATATATCTAGATTCTCATTTTTCTCCCCCTTTGTCCTTCCATATTTTTCCATATCAAGTCTGTTCTCCCTATTTGAGATTAGAAAAAAGAAGGAAAAAAAGAAATGGAGAAATAATAGAATAGAAAAGGGAATAAGATCATTTGTATTTCATGGTTAAAAATTATATAAGGAAACAAAAAAAGGAAACCAAAGTAATACAAGTGATTCATATCAAATGTCTTATCCACTTCTCAATCAACATCTTGAATGTCCTCGTGGGATTTCACTTTGTGATCCGAGGTAGGATCAGACTGTGTGGATGTAGGTGGAGTCTTAAGAACACCAAAAATAAATAGAGGAGGCTGAGCTACTGATAATATTCCTAGACTGTACTATGTAGCTCTCTGAGTGATCATAGGAGTAAGGCTATGGATGGCTTGGACTGGTGTCATCGGAGCAAGAGAAGTAACAGAGGCAGAGGCGGGTAAATCTGGAGGTACGATCACTGGTTGAGCATCGACATGCAATAAGGGAAATAAGAGATTTCTGAAATCCATAATGATTCCTCCTCCTCTCTCCATTCTAGAAATGAAATCATCCTTGTTTTCCATAAATTTTTCCAAAGCTGGAGTCATCTCCCTAGCTTGATGACTTTCTCTCTGAAATCATGAGTGACTGGAGGTAGATTCATGTCCTCTAACATAAGCTTGAAATGGTTGTTGAGCTGATTCTTTGTGTAATCCCTTTGGAAATAGTAATCCACCTCGACTTTCACTTGTTTATGAGAAGAAGAAGATTCTCCCACATAATCTTGGACAATCTTCATTATATCTCCAGTGGTAGACACCACATGGGTCATGGCAGATGTGTCCACAGAGCTATTAGTTGAAGTTGAACCAAGATCCACTTTCATTAAAGATCTGATCTGATACAATTCTATTGAAGGTCTTGAAGCAAGAGAACCAATAGGAAAATTCATAGTTTCCTTGAAACTCTTAGTTAGCCCACTAATATGAGTTTTCACTGTAGAATATTGGGTGGTTACATGCTTCTTTATGGAATTCTTAAACTCCTGAAAAACTGAGACGATTTGGCTGACTACACTCTTCACATAATCCAAATCCTAGTTTGCTTGAGATTTAAAACACATATAGGATTCTAGAGAGACAACTGATCTCTTTAGTACATCAAAATCCTCTTCTAATCTAGAAACCTGATTATGGATAGCTGGGACTACATCCACTATCTCCGCCAAAAAGGATGACACATTACAACCAAGAGGAATTTTAAAAGACATTTCCATATTCCTCATCTCTTAAACAAAGATACTCTTTAACTCAACAACATAGGCACTCGAAAACTCATTCATCTCAGCCTTCAAAGATTATAAGTTATCCCTGGTGACTACAATGGCAGGCACAACAACAGGTTCTATTTTAGAAACAATATTGGCCACTAAGTTATTCATAACTAATTTAATGGATGAATCTAAGGATGCATCCATTTTTCTTATCTCTCCCACAAAAGATGTCTTAAGATTAGACTTTAACTGATCCAGATCAGCATTGTTTACCACATTAGCATGTAATATCTCAGACAGAATTGCATAATTAACTACTGGTCAACTGAGGGATGTCTCATTATTAGAATCAGGGTAATCCAATCCACAAACTACAAAACATGGGTCCTCTTCACAATCTTCAATCACAACAGCCAATGAAACACTACCAAATCTGGTTGGATGCTCTCCCTTAGTTGGTGAATTCTCCTGTACAGCAATAACACCCTCTACTGCTCGGTCTTCCTCAAAGGAATCTTGCACAACCATCTCCATTTCTCCAACAGTAGGAGGCTCCTCAGGAATAAAATCAGGTCTATCGACATCAATAAGAACAACCTATAAAGGAACAACAAAGCATCTAATCAGAGGACTCAAAATCAAGGTGGAAGAAGCAGATACTTCAGTTTCAGATTCTCTTTCTTCTTCCTTATTCTCTAGGGTAGCCACTTCTTGATCTGATCACTGCAGGTCTTCATCATCCACTGGTGCCTCTTCATTGCTTACACCCAAAACGGTTTCTGTCCTAGGTAGGTTCAAATATGCACTTCCCTTTTCGTGTGATATAATTTTAGGAGTTGGTTTAGGACTCTAGTCTAGATCTCCTACATATGCTATAGATGAATCCTCCTCTTTTAAATCATCACTATACTATGGATCCTCCTCATCAAGTCCTAGACCTGGATCCCTCACATCCTTAGGCCTAGAAGGACGATCTACAGGATTAAACTTATCATATAACTTCTAATCATTAGTAACCCACTCCCCTCTCCATGGATTCTAGCTTATCATCATGTTCTTACACACTGTGTTTGTGATACAAAAGATTTTTTTATTACCACAAATGTATTATCCCGAGACTCAGCTACTCCCTTTACTTTAATCATAACCGAAATCAACTTGGAAAAGAAAAAGCACTGGTCTTTGATTTGGGTCTGGTCATATCCTTCATTTGAATCATTAGCAGCCTACACAGATTCACATTCACACCATGTATTAAGAGATGTAACAGATAGATATCTTGATATCTCAAATTTTCAAAGTCCCCTCTTCTTGGAGATAGCACGTGTTGCACCAATTTGAACAGAAATCAGTTTTCTCCATCCATTTCAGTAGCCACAACATTTCTCTGCTTGCCACTACATGTGATATCCTCTAAGAAAGCTTCATAATCAAATATTTCACTTTTAGGTGGTACTGTCTTCGATGAATATCCAAAAAGTCTTTCATGTGGTACTCTCAGGTACTCAGCCCACTCAACAGATGAAAATGCTCTTTCCTTTCCATTTACACATGAAATATTTCTATTTTCCTCATTGTATTTCTCAAAACTCACAAACTCATAGAACTGTTTTACTATCTTAAAATAGTAGGGACCATGGTTATTCGTGAAGCATTATACCCATTTCTGATCTTCCAACACCTCTATCACTAACAATTTACAGGACATCTTCCTTTCTATACATAGCTCTTTCTCGATTACAATATCTCTATTTTTTAAATGAGGGTTCACTAGATGCCTCCCCAATCTTTTTATACTAACAATGCTACTTGCTTTAGGATTTTTATTCTAATTCTTTTCATTCATCTCATCAATGTCATCTCTGACAGTCGGATGTTTGGTTTTTTCCATCTCCAGATTAAAGAAGTAAGGGTTCTTGTGAGATTCGGGGATTCAAGGAGTTGGTATTGAGAGAGGAGAGTTCGGTGTATTGAGATATAACTAAGACATTGTTTTTATCATTTTGGAATCATAAAATAAATAAATATAATATAATATGTATAATATAGACGATATAGATTCCAAAGGCTAAAGACAGAAGTTTAAAACAACGCATACTAATGGTAGGGTATACCGGTGAGAATTCCTAACGGTGAGGTCCACTTATAGTTAGGGATATCTATGAGGTTCATAACAGTGAGGTATAATAGTGAGGTTTCCTACCGGTGAGGTATAACATTGAGTTTTCATACCGGTGAGGTATAATAGTGAGGTTTCATACTGGTGAGGTATAAGAGGGAGGTTTCATACCGGTGAGGTTTCTAACGAACATAGAATATCATTCCTAATTCATTTCTAATGTACCATAACCTATCTGAACATAAAGGCTTGGTGAAAATGTTAGCTAATTGATGTCCCGTACATATATATATTCAAGAGTAATATCAACATTTTGGAAATTATCTCTCAAAAATGGTTCCTTACATCAATGTGTTTGGACCTAGAGTGAGACATGAGATTCATAGAGATGTTAATTACACTTGTTTTATCACAATTTATTGATACATGTTTACACTAATATCTGTAGTCCAACAAAAAATGTTTCATCCACAGAATTTGGGCACTGCAACTACCAGCAGCAATGTACTTAGCTTCAGCAGTAGACAATGCAACAGAATTATGCTTCTTACTACACCACAATACTAGGGACTATCCTAGAATATGACATGTTACATAAGTGGTCTTTCTATCTAACTTGAAACCAACAAAGTAACCATATAAATAACTTATTAAATCAAAAGATTGTCCTTTTTGATAAAACAAGCCTAAATTTGTAGTACGTTTAAGATATTTGAAAATTTGTTTAACTGAAAGAAAATGGGATTATTTTGTATTAGCTTGAAATCATGAAAACATACACACACTAAACATAATATATGGTCAACTATTTGTAAGGTAATGTAGACATCCAATCATACCTCTGTAATTTGTTTGATCAACTGGTTTCCTGGATTCATAAATTTCTAACTTACAGGTAGTACTCATGGGTGTATCACATTCTTTAATACTAAATAATCCAAAATATTTTAAAAGATCCTTTGTATATTTACTTTGATTTATAATAAATCCATTTTCATTTCAAAAAACTGGAAATTGAAGAAAATATTTGAGTTCTCCCATTAAAATGATTTCATATTCATTTTTCATACTCTTTGAAAAATCAATACACAATATATTTTTAGAAGATCAGAAAATAATATCTTCAAAATAAATTTGTACTATCAAAACATCTTTAAAAATTATTTTGATAAAGAGATTTGGATCAGAAATCCCTTTTGTAAAACCTTTTGAAAAAAGAATATTCCTAGGTCTATTATGCCAATCTCATGGAGCTTGTTTCAAACCATATAAAGCTTTAGGTGGCTTAAAAACTCGATCAGGAAAATGAGGTTTAGTAAATCCAGGTGGTTGGTAAACAAAAACATCTTCAAATATAAACCAATTTAGAAAATCACTTTTAACATCCATTTGATATAACATGAAATTAAAATGAGTAGCACAGGCAAGTAGAATCCTAATAGCTTCTATTCAAGATATAGGGGGAAATTTTTCCTCATAGTTTATTCCTTCCCCTTTACTATACCCTTGTGAAACTAGCCTTGCTTTTTTTATAACTATATTTCCAGACTCATCATCATTGTTCAAGAAACCCATTTAGTGCCTATGGTCAAAGTATCCTTAGGTCTATCAAATAATTCCCAGACATTGTTTCTTTCAAATTTATTTAATTCTTCTTGCATAGACATTACCCAAAATTCATAATTTATTGCATAATTGATATTTTTAGGTTCTAACTATGAATGAAAAGCATGATGTTCAACCTAGTTTCTTAGAGAAGCTGTAGTATGTTTCCCTCTATCAAGATTACCAACAATATCATCTGAAGGGTGATTATTTAGAATCCTAGTTGATCTAGTAAAGGTAGGACTATAAATTTAAGTTTCATCTATATATTTAGGATCTACATGAAAAGGTTCAGGAATGTTTCCAGAACTGGATTTCATTACAATAGGTTCATTGATTTTATCATTAAGGTTCAAAACAGACAAATCTTCATCAAGATTTTGAATGGAAAATTTGGGTCCATGTGGATTAGTTTTATCAAACTTCATGTGAACAGATTCTTCCACACATTTGGTTCTTTTATTAAAAACTGTATAATATTTTATAGTAATGGAATATCCTAGGAAAATTCCTTCATCACTCTTGGATGCAAAATTTTCAAGATCATATTTTTAATTGATAATAAAGACATTGCAACCAAAAACATTAAATTAATTAACATTAGGTTTCCTATGGTTCCGCAACTCATAAGAGGTCTTTTTGAGAACAATTATAATCAGGAATCTATTAATAATATAACAAGTTGTATTTATAGTTTCAGCCCAAATGTAAATTGGAAGGCCATACTCAATAAGAATTGTTCGTGCAATCTCTTGAAGAGTTATGTTTCTTATTTCGACTACACCATTCTGTTGAGGTGTTCTAGGGGTAGAGAAATTGTGACTATATCCATTGTGTGAGAAATTAGATTCAATCTCATGATTTTCAAACTCAAGACCATGATAACTCTTCAAAGTCTTAACCTTAAGTCCATTAAGGTTTTCCACAGACATGGAATATTTACTAATGTAAGAACAAGCATAACTTTTGTTAGCTAAGAAGTATGCCCAAGTGTACCTAGAATAGTCATCTACTAAGACATAGAAATAGTGCTTCCCATTTAAAGTAGAAACTCTAGAGGGTCCAAACAAGCCCATGTGAATCAACTTGAGAGGTTGAGAAGTTGAAATTTCTTTCATTTATTAAAATGAAACATTATGTTTCTTTCCCTTTTGACATGGATTACAAACTTTATCAGCTGGGAATTCCAGTTTAGGTAGGTCCCTAACTATGTTTTTATTAGTCCGTTTTCTAAGTGAATGGACATTGTAGTGTCCTAATATTCTATGCCATATCCAAGAATCTTTATGGAAAGCATTCAAGAAAGTAATGTTTTTTTAGCCAAATAATTCAAATCAATAGCATAATCATTTTCTTTACTCAAAGTAGAAAATACTAAAATATTATTAGAATAAAAATATTACAAGTATAATTTTCAAATTTAACATTGAAACCATCATAAAAAACTTACAAATACTTAACAGGTTATATATATGTCTATCAACAAATAAAACGTTGGAAATTAAAACTGAATCGGTGTTACCAATCTGGCCTAAGCTGATGATTTTTCCTTTTAAATTATCACCAAAGGTGACATGGCCCACATAAGCATTGATTATAGTATTGAAGAATGGGTAATGTCAAATCATATTCCATGAACATCCATTGTCCAAGTACCACATCTTCTTCTGGGAACTTTTCAAGCATGTTTCCTACAATGCAGGTTTCAATAGAAAATGATTTTGGTACCCAGATTTTCTTAGGTCCAGACAAGTTTGCAAGAAAAATTTTTGGTGCCCAAATTTGTCTAATGGGTCTCATTAAATCAATAGATTCAAAAGATTTTGAAAGATAAAATTTATTTGATCTATAAAATTGTGAATAACTAGTTGAAGCATATATATTTCTAGAACTAGAACTAGCAGCATTCTGTCTAGATTTTGGAATAAATCTATTTTTATTAATTTTTCTCTGTCCAAGATGAAAACCTATTCCATTGGTATATTTTGGTGCCACTTGTTTTCCTAGATTATGAGTTAGAGTATTATTTCTATTTGTGAATTTCTCTAACTCCTTCCATAATTTCTCATTGGACAATTTCACTTCAGTATTTTCCTTAAGTAATTGAGCATTCTTTTCCTTTTCGATATCAAGTGAAGATTTAACAGAGTTAGTCAAAGAATGTTGTTTCTTCATGGACTTATACTTTTCCGTTAATTAATTATAGGTTTTTTCTAGCATATTATAGTTTTCAAACAATTCAACTTTAGACATATTATTATCAATACTTTCATTCCTAGAATATTTATTATTCCACATTGGGGAAACAAGTACCTCAGAAGTGTTAGTCATGAAACACATGTTGGCACAATTATTTCTAGAATCAGAAACTCCAGACTCACTTGTGGTGTCTTCTGAATCACCCCAGGTTAGCTTCATGTATTTCATATATTTTATGTCCTTGTAGTCATATTTATTCTTGAACTTTATTTTCGGGCAGTCTTCCTTAATGTGTCCTTTCCTTTTACATTCATAACATATTATCTCATCATCCTTATCGGCATTCTTCCAATCCATCCTCCAATGAACTTTGTTGTCATATTTTCTTTTATAATTAGGTTTTCTTAAGAATTTCTTCTTCCTGTAGAACATCCTGAACCATCTGGCTATCTGATCCATCTCTTCATCACTATCAGAATCTGAACCTTCACTTATTTTTCTTTCAATAGGTTTGTGAACATTCTCCTTGTCATTCCTCTTTGAGGTAGTAGATTTAAATGCTACCAACTTCATCTGTGGTTTATCATCTACTCCTTGTTTACATTAAGATATTCTTCATAAATCATAAACTTATCAATTAATTCTTTAACAGGAAGTGAACGTATGTCACACGATTCAATTATTGAAACATATGTTCCTCTGCATCTTTCTAGAAAACATCGTAGTATTCTCATAATCTACCCCTTTGCAGGAATATATTTTCCAAGTGAGATCATAGTGTTGAAATTCTCAATGAACCTGAGATACATGTCATAAATAGGTTCATCATACTTCATTTTAAAATTATCATACTTAATAGTATAGGTTTTTAGTATCATTTCTTTATCATTGGTTGTTCCTTCATGGGAAATAGCCAAAGTGTCCCAGATTTCATAATTAGTTTTACAAGAATATATTCTATTAAATTCTTCATAACCTAAAGCACATTATAAATCATTCATTAATTTACAATTATTATTGTACGTAGTTTTAGTTTTTTCATCCCAAGTGGTCCCTTCAGTTTTTGGAATCTTATTTTGAGTCTCTATAGGAGTCCAAATATCAAATCCCATTATTTCCAAATGAATTTTCATTTTAAGTTTCCATTGGACATAATTTTTACAATTAAAGAATGGTGGCCTATTAGTAGCAGCACCTTCTAGTCTATTATCCATAACCAGATTTTAGAAAATATATTTTAAGAGATAAAATTTAGAACTAAAAGAAATTTACGATCATTAAGACACAACTAAAATCACAGCTGAAAAGCAGAGTATTTGGGTATCCTTTATAAATAACAAACAACCTTCCTCTGATACCAAATGTTGGTCGAAGTGTATACTCATGAGGTGGGTGAATTGATTTCCAATTAAATTTTTTTTAAAAGTATTTCTTTTAAAATCCCCCTTTTAAAAACTATGTTAAACTGTAGTGAATTTGTAAAACTGTAAGGGTTCGATTAGGTTCTCAAAAAATTGATTATGTCTCCGTTAATTTAATGAGAAGATTAAATTTGCTTTTGAAACTATCATATTGATTTAAAATAGTTACCAAAACTTGCTACAATAACTATCAAAGTTACATTAAAAAAATTATATTTCAATGTAATTAGCAGCAGAATATTCAATATAGATTAAAACAAAAATAAGTAAGCACAACAGTTTTAAAAAAAGAGGTTCAGTCTCAAGCTGAGACTTAGTCCTCTAAAATAATTTATATAAATTTTGATCCACACCCTCGATCATGGTAAACAATAGTTAAGAGTCTATCCATGTTCCTAGACATCTACATCAGTTCTTTGTGGGAACAACAACAATTGAACATAGGCTATCCAGGTCACAATTAACCTCTAACACTATCGACAGTGGGATACAAGAATGTTAAGGAAGATTAGTGTGATGATTTAGAAATCCTCCAGTTTAGCATAGGAGATAGTGTGTGTATAGAATATACAGAGTACACCCACTGCTCAAAATGTGAATGAATGAAACACAACCGAGATAAACCAATAAATATGGGTTTAGAATTCTCTATGTGTTGTGAGTGAAGCTATAGACTCCTTAGATTGATGTAGTTGAATCTTTGAGTCCTTCTGTGTTTTTTTTTTCATAAAAAATAGAGTGTTGTAGTGATATTCCTTCACTTCTAGTGTAGGTGTTTAGCTTGAGTATGAGAGTATTCTTTGTAGCACTTAATCTTATTATTTAAAAATCTGTTCTCGATGAGTATGAGAGTTCTTCTAGTTCTCCGTGTGTTCTTCATTGAATATAAGTGTGTATATTCTCTTCCTTTCTACTTGAGTTCGTGTCTTCGCAAATATTTATCTAATAGCTTGATATCCGCTTTTATTCCTTGAGGTAAGACAATCGGAATGATTACCTTTGACATGTACGAGGTGTGATTCCCTGACAAACCAACAACTATCATTAAATAACATTAATTTCATTAAAATCATCAAATATGGCCATTATAATCATTCTAATAATTTTGACAAAGTATAGAGTTTGATTAATAGTGACTGGTTAGCAGTCATCTTCCATCAGTAGCTCTTTGTCGGTGGACTTGTATCGGTAGCTCGGAGTATCAGTGATCTCTCTACCGGCAGACTTGTAATGGTAATGGTTAATCAGTGTAACAATGGCTTTGCGTGTTAGTAACACCATCTATAGGAATCTCCTCTTGTATCAGTAGCTGTCCGTCTATATTAGTAGACTTGTATTGGTTGATGTCTGTCGGTAGCTCTTCTTGTCTACCAGTAACTCACTTGAACCAGTAGCTTCTCATATCAGTGACTCTGTCTGTATCGGTAACTATACATATCTGTAGACATTATATCAGCAGCTCTTTATCAGTGGACTTCATATTGGTAGCTTGTTTGTAATGGTAGACTTGCATACTGGTAGAATTATACACACTGGTAGCTTTGTTATATACAAAAGGCCTAGTGTCTATTTTTCTGTAATAGTAGCTTATGAATACCAGTGGAATTAACACTTATCTATTGAATGCGACCATAACACTTATCTGTTCTATGCAACACATATTTAGATTGAGTTAGAATTATTTCAAAGTACATATAAGCATATATAAACATTGATCAAAATATTCCAAAGATAATTTTAATATTCTTATCAACTCAATAGTAAGATGAAAAAGTAATTAATATATGAATGAACATAAGATGGGATTTTCAAATCATATTAAAACATAATTGAGATTATCAAAATAGGTGATTTCAACATCAAGAAATCACCTAAGGTCACATGTAACACTAATGAAATTATTATCCATTACCTAAATAAATTTTAAATGTTATCTAACCTCACGGGTAACTATAAACCATGTTTGAATCCAATTCATAACAAAAGGGCTTCAGGGAATAATTTCATTAATTTTTTATTTGAGTTTGTTTTAACATACAGTTTTTAATTCATAATATTGCTTATTCATGAAAATTATGAAACCATAGGGTTATGATTTATACATCATAATTGTAACATACAATCCAACAATGATCCCAATAGACAATGACCGTGAGGAAATAGGTGTGGATGATTGAAAAAAAGTTCCTCGATAAAAAATACTCAACATAAAAAAATGTAATCGATAAAATATTTTTACTACAATGGTTATAACGAGTACAAAGAAAATGAATAAAGAAAACTAAAAAGACTTTCATGGTATTTGTCATGTAAACATGACACCAAAAAGGGATGTTGACACTCTAAATTCACCTAGAAGATTCCCAAGGGTGTGGAGGATAATTTTGTAGTGGATTGAAATGAAAAATTAAACACACAACATAATTTAAATTATTATTTTAGAGAAATTATACAGAGAGTAATGAAGTTACACAATGTGTAAATATTTTTAATGGAAGATGACTTAAAACATGTCTCTTTAGATTTATTATATTAAATCCCTAGAATATCAAACGATTTGTAATCCCCTTACACGATGTGTTAATGATTTGCATTGTGTTTTTCAACCCATTATTCTTTAAACAAACCAAATCCAATTATAATCTTCTCAAAATAGTAATAACCAATGTTAAAACTTAACCCCTTTATATTTAGAGTCCATTAATTGAAACAATCATAGATCCCTAAAATTTAGTTCATTTTCCAACAATGGTTCTTCTCACAGATTCTCTCTAGTTTCCTTAAGTTCCCTTAAATCCCATGACTACGTTAACTCAAATTACATAAATCAACAATAAAAATATTTCTAAAATAAATAATTAATGAAAAACTAATAGAGTTACATACCTGGGAATAGATGTGATCTTACAACGACATCCACGAAGACTAGATTTTTAAGATTTATTTTAGTTTTTCATTATTATTTTTTTAAAACAAAATCTTGTTTAGATATCAAAATAAAATATTGACATTATTATTCTTTTTAAAAAAGTAATATTTCAAATGAATTAACTTCTTATCAATACCCACCATTTGAATTAGTGTGTGTTCATTTTTGTGTTGGTTTAATAACCTACATGAATAAACACTATAAAATTATAGTATCCGAGATAATGAGAACATAAATACTAATATTATTATAGGTTATTAAGAAGGTAAATATTTCTTGGGTTCTTATATTGAAATATATATATATATATATATATATATATTATTAAAATTTCATATCTGATTACTAAGATTAGAAAAATAAGCCATCATCGATTCAATTTTCATACAAATACAAGGAGAACAATTTAAACATAAATATATTATGATGTCAAATGGACCCTATTAAAATAAATATATAAGAATATTTTTCATAACATGGTATCCATAAAATTTTATTTTATTAGCGAATATTTCAGGATTGTGTATAAAAAATTCTAGAATATGGTATGTGCTTTCATCTCAGATGACTTTCTTTGAGAAATATTTTGTATTATGAACGAAAATAAATATATGTTATGTATATAAAAAAATAAGATATATTATGTATTAAATAATTTTTTTACATTTTAAATATTTTTCAATTTGAGAATCTCACATTTATAAGGATTTAATTTATATAATTCCCAAATTGTAATTGGTTTTTTTGAATCTAATCCCTTTATGTGTAATGATTACTTCACATTGTCTAGAATCATTTTATATTGATTTAATGAATATATTTATTAATTTACGCTATATTTATACATTATTTTACTTGGAAACAATGATTCATAGCAAATTAGTCACTATTCATGATTATAATGGTTTGTGAAAATGAATTTATGTTAAGAGTAATTAATATTTACTTTGAAGACTTTTTCATTTATATATCTTTTTTTACATCCCACAACTGTTATATATTAAATAGACAAAAATAGTTTTTTTTTACTTTATAGATCAATTTATAACACTTTCTTCAATTTATAATGAAATTTCCATTATCCTTTTCATTATATGGGTTTCCAATATCATTAGTCTCAAATAATTAAATAGATATTCATTCAAGTTACATTATAACATTATACACATCAATTTGAAATATAATATATTACTTTTAATTTTTTTTATGTTGGATTTTTTTTGAATTTTTTTCTCACATATTGGTATTCCCATTTCACTTTTTTCATGAATTGATTTAAAAACATGAATTTTAAGAAGATATTATTTGAAAAAATTATAAAAAAAATACATTTTTCATTTCTCTTTTATTTTTAAAGAATTATTATATAGTAAATTAATGGCTTCAAAACCAACCAATATGTTTTCCTTTAAATATCCACTTTTTGTGATAGAATTTTTTATATAAAATGATGTTGTTTTCTTATGTCATACCATTTCAAAATGTAATGAAATCATTTTTTTTCTTTGAGATATTTATTTTTTGTTGAGTGATTTTATTTTATGTTTCACTCAAATTTATATATTATGATGTTTGGGGTAGTATATCTCCCCTAAATAAATTTTTATGATTTTATAGCTATTAAGTTACTATTATATTTGAGTAATGAATGATCAGTCCACATTTGGAATCATGTATGGAATACTCTCCCCACAATGGAAATCTATTTCTGATCCATGTTACACTATGGGAATCAGGTGGTGTTTGTTGGTTACTAATTAAATATTTACCTATGACTATGTTTGTAAAAATTTATCTTTAACAAAGTGATGATTTCATACCATCCTATGATAAAACATTATTGTATTACAACTTCTATAGATGTTTCAACTTTATATTTTATGATTTCATGATTTTTTATAAAACTAATAAATTTAAAATCCACATTTGTTATTACCCTTAGCTAGAGAATGTTTTAATTTTTTGATACATGATTCTCAAAAAACATTGATGACTATCATTTTTGATTCCATGATATTTTAATTTGATATTTAATCTTTTCTCAGTGTTTCCCCGATCATTGTGATCTAATCATTATTATTTGTTCATATTTTTCCTTTAAAAATAATTCAAGATCACCAATTTCTCATTTTTTTATTCAACTATTGATTAAAATTATTATATAGTATGATATGTATAGAATAGATTTTATTATATAATGGTTATTCAAGAAATTTCAATATGTTTTGTATAATATGATGTTTATATAGCTGGTCTCCACGAGACTAACACAATTGATCTAATTATTATGAAACAATGTCTGAGTTTTTTATATTAAATAATTGTTTCATTTTATTATTTATGTTAATTTATCATTGGTCACTATATCCATTAGAGAATGACTTATATAGTTGATATGTTTGATGTTCCATCACTTGTGTATTTCATATATGGATTGTTGAAGTGGTCCTGAGAGGCTATAAAAATGTTGATACTAGGATGTGGGATGTACAACCCCTATGGGACAAGTTTTAACCCTAGTGTCTGTTATTCATAATTTTTCCCAATGTATTGTTCCCATATTATGAGATGACATAAAAACCCCCACAGATGGTTCTATTCCAACATACTATCCTAGGGGTTCTAGTTAGTTACCTAGTGATGAAATGGACCTCAATGGGTGTGTTTTGGACTATGTAATGATGGTTAATAGATTCCTTATATAACTCATAACCTACATTTAGTTTTCATGTAGTGGATAGTGATGATAGGGTTTGGGGTAAAACATACACTTGCTTCTTTTTATTTATGTATTTTTTTGGAAAAAATAATGATATGGTAATATAATTATTGGAATACACCTTTTAGGTGGTAATGTTATGAATAGAAGATCTATTCATAGTGGTTGTGAGGACTAATGAAAACAATCATAGTGAAGTTCTATGATATTAAGGAAAAAATCACTCATGGGATCTCTCTGAAAAAAAAAGAAAATGATCTTTGGATAGATCCATGATGACTTAATAAAAACCCTCTCATATATAGGTCCATGAAACTATAATCAGGGATCCCAAAACATTGTAAATTGGAATATAGATTTTTTAGATAGAGGATAGTACCAACCACATATGAGATACTAATTATTATGAATTATTTAATGGGTACGATTGAGTCACACACACTATTGGGGATTACTTATCATAAAAAATTAAATATAGTGATGATACAATCCTTGGCTTGTGAAATTGAGATGTATCATTCCACAATAATATTAATATATAACAGTGACATTTTCCCTCAAATAGTAATCACATTAAAATGGGTATATTTTATTTCATGGATAAATATAACTATTATACATATTTAAAAGACCACTATGTCATAATTATGGTGGGAACATTATTCAAGACAATCTCAATTTGACATTAGAACAATCTAAAGCATGTATGATCGATGTGGGGAATCAAATTTTTAAATGAATGTTGTTGTTATTATTTTATTCATATTTATCTTAACTATTTGTTATTAATATAATTAGTCATGCACATAACCTTGATTTATTTATTATGTATGTGAAATATTTTGTGGATCCTAACTGAATTTTTTACTCACGTTCTTTTTAGGATATCCATATACATAGAAAAATCATAAAACACTCACTTGGTTATAGATACTATCTTCAAATCATCCCCGGGTTTTGATTGATTAGAAAGGATAACATGGGTATTTACGTGGATCTTTGTATGAGGTAAGGCTTAGAGTTGTAGTGGTAAACTTTAATTTTGTTTCTTTTTTTGATTCTACATGTGTGGAAATCATTTTGGATGTTCATTATTGTCGAACAATATAACTTGAATCAATATTTTTATTTGATGCATTTTTTATTTATTCTTGAACCCTCTAATGGTGTATTTATGGAGATTTATTTTTTGAATATTTTTATATTATTTCAAAACATGATATGGTGGTATAATCTTCTTAAGGTAATAATCCTGACCCACACTATAGATAGAATTATCTAGCATATAAGGAGGAATTATTTAGGATGAATGGAGACACTAGTCCAATTATTTTTCAATGATATATGATATGGGAGGTCACATTTTTTATCTTAGTTATGGATACTTTAATTTGGGCTAAATTAGTAGAATTAAATCTTGGTGTTTAGGGAGTAGAGATAACAAATTTTTAATATTTTTGTAACAACCACACTGATGAAATTTGTGAAGGGTTTTAGTTTCATTGAGATTCAACATAAATGATCATGGTTCTACTACATATCATATACGGATGGATTCAAGCCCCATATAGTTCTTTTAGGGATGAATAGTAAGACATAAATACCAAAAAAAGGGACTTGTGGTGTGGTATGTTACTAGTGCCAAAGTAAATGGTGTCCCTAATTATGTGTCAAATATGAAATTGTTTTTTAATTAAACATAATATATTATTATATGGAATAGATTTCTAAAATAATATAGGGAAAATAAAAACATCACAAAAATTACTGTCATATAACAGGGAAAAATTCATTTGGTTTAATATATTTTAGTAATGGGGGTTCCCATATAGTTTAGAATCATTCAAGGAGGATGATTTCCGTGAACTTATTATATTAAATTGTGTAAACATACATGAAATAGTGTGCATTAGACTCAAACATAATTTTAATGAAATAACATTGTACAATTAAAATTTTCTTATTTTTGTGATAATTATCACCTAAACATTAAATTTGAGGATATAAATAGGATTAAATTAATTATAAAATACACACAAATATATATATATATATATATATAATATTCCTACTCATTAAAAATTTATTCATTATTCCATATTAAATATGCACTTAGCACATAACATAGTTATTTTATCCTTAAGTAATAATTTTTCTATAAAAATTATTAATTTTTTTATTTATAAGATTGAAAGTTAAAGAAAATTATATATATTTTAGAAGCATTATTAAAAAATTTAGATGATTATTTTTATTACCATATAAAAAATACATTATAGTGAATTTTGTATAATATAATGCAAGGTTTGATTTTCTATTTAATACTAAAAAATAATTATTGTTATTGAAAAAAATATATTACAAGTATTAAAAATGTTATATTAAAAAAATTAATTTAATGTTTAGTTAGTTAATTTATTATCACTATTAATCAAATTATATAAAACAGAATAAATTTGACAATTTAATTTTCCATAAAACAATTATAGCTAATTTTTTCGAAAAAAATGTTTTTTATTTATGATTTTACTTTTCATATTTTATTAATTACTACATATTTTATGAACATCTTTTGGAAAATGGATTCTATATTTGGAATTACTATATAAAAATTTGGTCAGTATTTCTCTTATATTTTTCCTCAGTATGAATTGTATGTGTAGAAAACTTTTGTTACCATAGTAAAGGTACAATAATTTCATTGGGGATAAAAATAATATGATAATGGCTTAAGATTCATTCCAAAACATTCATATATTTCATTTTATGTGTTTAATACACCTATAATTATCATTAATTCAAAAATATGACCTTTATAATTTTATCATTAACTTTTACTTTTATAATATTTCAGTAAAAGGTAATGTCAATAGGGGAGTACCACTATGTGGCTAGAGGACCCACACCTTGGTAATGAAAAAGGGCACCACTCTATAATCTCATTTTCTATGGGGGAGATACATCCTAACATGATAGAAGATTAAAAACCCTATGCTAGATGCTTTTCTCCATGGTATGATAGAGAAGTACCAAATTAGTCAAAATAACACATATTGATGACACATTTCCCAGATCAAGAGGGGAGTTCCGACTCCAAGGATATAGAATGTGAACCCTAACATGATAGGGGACTAAAAATTCTATCTATATGTTACATTTGTAAGAACTATGCCCTAATATAATTGGGGAGTACTGAATGCTAATATAGAGGACCTAAACCCTAGAATAATAGGGAAGTAACTACTCTATTTGGAAAACATGTATAGTAGCCTCAGTCCTTGAATGTTAGGGGAGTTATATATTCAAATACATGAACGATGTAAGGAACTCATTCCCTAATCCCATAAGAAATTAACAACATTAAATGAACTAGAAAAAGGTATATAACCCACATCTACAGCATGGTGAACCCATCTCTAAAAAAGTAGAGTGGTAAAGAGAAAACAGTTTCCTAATACAATAGGGGAGAACAAGTCCTCGTGTCTCCATCTAGAACCACAATGATCTCCAATATCAGTCAACTTCCACTAAAAAGAACATAAAAATTGACATGCATTGCATTATGACACTACTACCGGTAGGGGACCCATCTACTAGTACACCAGGGGAGAACACAATAACCCACATAAGGAGTAGAGGGGCCCACATCCTATGGTGAAAGGGAATTGTACCAACCTCGATCTCAACCTAGTGATCCACCAAGATAACCACCCATGGTTAGTCACTAATAAACATTATTCTGGATAGAAACATGCCACATTGTTCATTTTATGATGAAATGAAATCCACCATCATGTTATATGAGGAAAGTAACATAGCTTAGGCTACTCACAAGTCTGAACGAAGAAACATAGCAGGAGATATACAAGGAGGAAGATCTAATGTTGATCCCCAAGAATACAGATAGTCTACATTAGAGCCTATACGTAATGTAGACACTCCTATAAACCTTGATGTTTCTCCCATTATCATGGTTTTAATAGGCATGTAGGTGTACATGTTCTGTACAACTAATGTGTTGAATCTTCTAGCTCACCCGACTGTGGGTCACGTTCTTCATGCACACTACCCAGCTAGCTGTGTCCAACATAATTCATTCATCCCATACTATAGATCATGTCCATGAGAAATGATCAATTGGTGGTGTGCTTTTCATTTTCCCATGACAGGAACCCCATGTTCATGTACATTGTTTATGTACATTTTCAAGACAATGTACTAGTTCGTGTCTATTTGAGGCTACATCCTATTACAACATGACAAAGGGTCAATACAAGGCATGTAACTCAATCACATGGCGTGTATTCCTCAAATTTTACCATCAATCAATATGAAGCGAAAACTTTCATTGCTAACTAGAAAACGCAACATTTATACAGTTATTCTAGATAGTAATTACATTTATATTCTTCCGATTCACCTAGGATTACCACAAAACTAATAAATCAATCATGAAGGGATCACTAGAAAAGGATATATGTATTTATAACCTTATGAAATTTCATAAAGAATAGAATTATGATAGGGACTAAAATCCACCTATGTAGAGGGTGAAATGATGAAGCATTAAGTGTAGAAGAATCCCCAAATTACTCTTCTCCTCAATTTTGTTAGGGAAAAACCCCTCAAGGTATCATTGAAGCATTTTTGAGGTGATTGAGTTTGTTGGCAAAGTGGAGATGTGTTTTGTGGTTGTTGACAAAGCGAACCATGACGTACAAATTTGTTGAAAAAGTGAATTTAATGGTGACATTTCGAGTTCAAGGGTTGTAGTTAATGATCCATGTTTGATTCAAGAACGTCAGAAAAGGAATGGATGATCCGGAGGAGGTACAAAAAGAGAAAATATAGGGGGGTGTCATTTTCCAGTGTTTGAAAAAATTTTGGTCCTAAAAATCGTCAAATGGAGAAAAGTGGTTTTGGAAAAGGTAATTGCATGTCATTTTCTTGATGGAGAGGAAACATGGTCGCCACATGTTTTTCAAGTTCAGAACATCAAAATATGGAAATGGGAATAGGGGCGCCCATGTTTTAGGGTTGGTCGTGTAAGTGACATGTGAGGCAGAGACTTACACACTGAGACTTGTACGTCGAGAGGATACTTGCACACCATCGCATAGAGTGTCCAAATTCTTATAAATATAGGTCAACCCCTCCTCATTCTGTAAGAGTTAAACACTTAGAGAAAATCAGAGATCCTTTCACACATGTGTTGTGGTAGGGCACGTGGTGGTGTGGTCGCGCAAGGAGAAGTTACGTGCCAGTTGATTGATGCGCATCCAGAGTGGTTTGGGCGAGAAAGGACAAGAGTCATCCATGTTTTGATTTGAAGAAGGGGGTGTCGCTCAAGTGGTTTGGTGACACTTGCATGCCAGGTTTTGATGAAGTTCTACAGTTGGTTGTTACACGCCAAAATTGGTTTGTGCGTAAATTGGTGTGAGTCGCGCAAGTTTGGAGTTTCCGAAGCTTGTGTCGCCCAGGTTGTTTTGGTGAACATGTGCACCAGTTTTAACTTGCACACTAGTTTTAACATGTGCACCCAGACTTACGCACTGTCTTGGAGAAGGGTGATAGGTATGCTTGAAGCACATTCACGATTTAGGGCTGCGTGAAAACTGGATGATTGCCTGAAACCCTCAATGCAAAGTGAGATTCATCAACTGGTGAATGCTGGACTTCAAAATGGGATCTACATACAACTGAGGATGCATTCATTAGGGATAATGAAGAACATAATGGTCTATAAACAGTGAGAGGATCCTTTGTAGAGTAGTGAGCAAAAGAAGAGGAAGAAGTTGATCCTCTCCACTGGCTGTGAGCCAGAGAGAGAGATACGGGGAGTGACCCTTGGGAAAGTAGTGAGCTGACACTAAACATTGTAAAGGCAGTGAGCCTAGTAATAGAAGTGATCAATCATGAACTTTGAAAACATCAGTGCACTTTTAGTGGATTTGGTACATCATCACATCGTCAGTGTATTCTCCTTGGACGTAGCCCAGTGAGGGTCAATCATGTAAAAATCGTTGTGTCATGTGCATGCTTTTTCTTCTGTTTATACATTACAGCAAGAAAGTGAGAGAAGAGAGTATTGCTTAACAGCGAGACAAGATCAATAGGGGGAGCATTTTAAATATTTCATACCCTGATTCACCCCCCACTCATGGTATCTAACCTTCTGGACCTAACCATTGGTATCAAAGGGAATAGTTAATATCTGTAATTCTCTCTGAAAAGGTGGTCACTGATCAAAAAGGGATTCTATTCTTCGACGGGAACAATTTTCAGTTATTGATGAATCGGATGCAACACTACTTCATAACTTTGGGAATAGATGTGTTCAAAGTAGAAATACATGGTATAATAGCTGGCAACAATAGTGGGGCTTTATCAGAAGCTGAGCTAAGAGAATTAGATTATAACGTCAAGGAAATAAATGCTTTAGGGGGAGCCCTATCCAATGATATCTATACAAAGGTGATGTCATTTATAACATCACATTCCATGTGGGAAAATCTTTTGAATATATATGTTGGAGATACAAAGGTCAGAGAGTCAATGCTACAAGTTCTATGGAATAAGTATGAAGATTTGAAAATGAACCCGAATTTTTCTGTTGATGGATTCTTTGATAGGGTAAATGTTGTTTTGGAAGATATTTGAGGACTGGGATAAGTCATTGATGACATAAAAATAGAAAAGTTCATTTTGAGGAAACTTCTAATTAATTTTAATCTAAAGGTTTCAGTACTAGAATACAAAGATCCAAATGAGCTAAAATTAGAAAATTTTCAGTGTACCTTGGTTGCATATGAAATGAAAAACTATGAAAAAGGGGCTGTGGAAAAGGGGAAATCTAAAGAAGTGGCATTCAAGGACATGAAGAAGCTCGCCATTAAAGATTCTCAAGAAAAAGAAGAGATAGATGACGTGATGTCATTCCTCTCCTCAAATCATCAAAGAGGGAAATGAAAGTTTAAACGGAAACTTCCACTGGCCTATTTTCGCTGTGAAAAGGTTGGTCATCTTGCAGCAAGGTGTCCCAAAAAGTTACAAGAAGATGATGATGTCGAAGAATTTAAAAGTACCAATTAGAATTCAGCATCCTATGGGAAAGGTAAGAAACAGTTCAAGAGAAATTTCATTAAGAAGAAAAATCTCCTTTCAAAAGAATGCGACAATTTGAATGAGTCTAAAGCTGAGGAGGTTGGAGAGATAGAGAACTACAAAGATTGAGGAGTAAATGCTATGGTGGATGTTCTCGGTATTTCTGAAGAGAAGAATGAAACCGAAGGTGATTATGAAGAAGAATAAGTTGAAGAATAATAGATATGCAATCTTAGTTAGAGTCTCCTCTTGAGGAGATAGATGTTTGAATAGCCAAAATAATGAAAGCTAAAAAAGTTTTTCATGATTACAAACTATACATGCAGTAGCAGGATGAAGAGAATTTTGAGTTGATTAAATAAATTGAGAATCTCAAGTCCTCAACACTAGAGAACTCATAATCTGTTAGTGAGTATAAAATCAAGATTGAAGAACAAAAAAGGAGATCGATGGCTTGAAAAACACAAGGAAAGATCACGTCAAGTGTATCGAAAACCATGAAGAGGAAGTTGGATGTCTGTAGAGAAAAGTTAAAGAGAAAGAAAAACCTTTGATTCCCAACACATTCTTGGGAATGAAGGTCATTTCGAAGACTGAAAAGATGAAAGTGTATCCAGTAGTTTAGCAGGAAAGAAGAAGTGATTGAGCTCAAACGTTAAGGTTGATTCTGGTCTTGATCAGAAACTCAAATCTGGGAAAATTTATTTCAGACCACAAGTACCCATCCCATGGTTGAAAGATGAATTCTGCACAAAGAAGAATCAGAATATTCAGATATCCCAAGGAAAACATATAATGCGGAAGTAACATGAAGGAATGAACCTTAAATTAGGTTTTATTGTTGTGAAAATATGGGACATTCACAGTATGTGTGTTCCATTGGTAAGAGATATCGAAGGGAATAAGAACAAAGGTGTCATCCAGACAGAGAAGAGTTCTCCACTGCATATTTCAAAGGACACTATTTTTTGTGCGGAGGATTTGAGAACATGGCTAGGTACTACACTTCGACCATATAGAGGAATGTGCCAAAGCAGAATAAAATTGTTTGTAAGCAGGTGATCAATATTCCAAGAGGTGATTTAAAAATACAGAATAGATTTGTATCTTTGCAAGATGAAGTTGTCACATCATAATCTGAGAATGAACAGAAGTCTCAATCCATGAATAGTGTGAAGAAAAAAATATGGACCAAAAAGAAAAAGGATGAGACGACTGTGGTGGTAGAAATTTCAATTAAAGAATCAAATCGCCCTGGTGTGTGGATCCTTGATTTAGGTGGAACATCTCATATGATAGGTAATATGGTTCTTCTTATAGGTGTAAAATATGAGAAAGAATGAGTTTTCATGTTTGGAAATAATCAAGGGCTAGAGATTATGGGTGCAGGAAAGGCCATGTTTGGGGCAAAGAGATGAGACGTGCTGATGTCTTAATAGTAAAAGGCCTCATCTACAATTTTCTTAGCATCAGTCAACTATGTGACTCAGGATATTCTATAAGGTTTACTAAGAATATGTGTGTTTTCAAAGGAAAAGTGGATGCAGTTTTTCTATAGGGAAAAAGAACAAATTGAATTCTCTACCTTGTATGTGGAGAAGATGATATGTGTTTTATTTCAGAGAGTAAGAAAACAAGTTGGGTCATAAATGACTTGGACATCTTTTCCAACCATCCCTGTGAGATTTGATAAAGTGTGAAGCAGTAAGAGACCTTTGTAAGCTGTCGCGTGATCATACACATACATGTGATGCCTATCAACAAGGGAAGATTATTAGAAAGATATACAAGGAGAAGGAAATGAAGTCGACAAGAGTGCTTGAATTGGGTCATGATGATGCATGTGGACCTATATCACCCAGATCCATTGATGGGAAGAGTTATTAAGATCTTTTCATTGAAGACTATAGCAGAATGAAATGGGTATTTTTTTATTTCCCATAAGTCTGATGTGTTCCGATGCTTAAAACCGTACTGAAGAGAATCTGAGAGGATGCTTGGATAGAAAATTATGAAGTTTCATACAGACAATGGTATGGAATTTACAAACAGTCAGGTGGAAGAGTAAATCGAGAAACATGGGATAAGACATCAAGTTTCTTCAGTATAAACTCCCCAACAGAATGGAGTGGTTTAAAGGATAAAAATAACCATCAACTACATGCCCATAACAATGCTTATAGAGAAAGACCTACCAGAGAAGTTTTGGATGGATGTAGTATTGACATCAGTCTACATTTCTATTAGGGATCTATTGTGTCTGAAGGAAGGAAAGACTCCACATGAAATGTGGTATGGAAAGAAACAAAAAGTGACATAATTTTGAATATTTGGAAGCAAGTGCTTCATTTTAAACAAAGAAAATAAACGGAAGTTTGAATCACATGGAGATGAGGGAATATTCTTGGGCTACTCAGGAAAAATCAAAGCTTAGAAATGCTTTAACAAGAGGCTAGGAAAAGTAATTGAGAGTAATGTCATCACTGTCGTGGAAAATGAAGAGAATATTCCATAGCACAGTGATCAGTTTCGTGATGAAAGTAATGAATAAGAAAATAACACAGGAAGACCAAAAGTGGAAGACGCTGACTCATAACAATACACCGATGAAGAACAAGAAAGTTCCAAGCCTGTGTCTGCAAAGAAGAAAAAGAGTAGAGCTGAAATTGACAGGTCGAATATCCTAGATGATCAGTCTACTCCAGTTCAAACAAAAATAATGAAATCACTACAGAATACATCTTTAATATCATAGGTTGAGTCGAAATTCATCGCTGATGCTTTTGAAGATGAAAACTGGGTTTGGGCTTTGAATGGAGAGCTTGATCAGATTGAGAAGAACCAGACATGGGAGATTGTTTCAAGACCAGTAGATAAGAATGTCATTAGGACTAAATGGTTCTATCGAAACAAGATCAATGAATATGGAATAGTGGTTCGAAACAATGAACAACTAGTGTGCAAAGGATACTCCCAGATAGAGGGAATTGATGTTGATGAGACATTTTCACTGGTTGCAAGGCTGGAGACAATCAAGTTACTACTAGTCATTTTAGTGAAATGGATGTTCAATGTGTTCCAGATGGATGTCAAATCTATATTCTTGATTTTGGTTCTGGAGGAGGATGTGTATATTGAATGCCAGATGGTTTTCTCATTCATGAGGAGGAGAACAAAGTTTGCAGAGTGAAGAAGGCGTTGTATGGGCTGAAACAAGCACCAAAATCATGGTACTTAAGGCTTGATCAGTACTTGAAGAAGCTTGGTTTCCTGCACTGGGGATTTTATTACAATCTATATTTTATCAATGATAGTTGTCAAAAGATTATGTTGTTGGTTTATGTTGATGACAAAATATCTGGCGAATCAGATGAACCTCAATGCAGACAATTTTCCAAATTCATGAAAAATGAGTTTGAAATGTCAATGATTGGAGAGCTAACATTTTTCATAGGTGTACAGGTGACATAACGAAGGAATGGGACATTCATTTCTCGATCCAAATATGCCAAGGCATTTATAAGAAGGTTTGGAATGGATAATTCCAAAGAGACAAAGACTCTGGTTTCTACCCGGATGAAATTATCAAAAGATGAGGATGGAAAGGCAGTTAATATCACAGAATACATGCAAATTATTGGAAGTTTGATGTACTTGACCACACCAAGGCCTGACATTTTTTCCATATTCCAAGCAGTGAGATATCAGAGTAATCACAAGGATAGCCACATTCTTGTAGTAAAATATAAATACATTGGTATATCAATGGAACAGAGAACTTCGGCTTGACATATATTGACAAATCTCAGACAGAGTTACTGGGATATACTGATGTATACTAGGCCAATTTAGTGGATGATAGATAATTAACGCCAGGTGGTGCATTCTATATTGGTGTATTATGTATTTTATTGGCTAATCAAGAAGAAATATTGCATTTCATTGAGCACCGTGGAAGTTGATTATATTGCAGCCACTCAAGCATGCACACAATTATTATGGATGAAGAAGAAGCTTAAAGATATGGGAGGTGAAGTGAAGTCTCCAAGCCTAATCTCGTGTGATAAATCAAGTGCAGCCAATCTTAGAAAAAATCCAGTTCATCACTCAAGGACAAAGGTCATTGAGATAAAATATCATTTCATCAAGGAGAAGGTGGATCAAGGGCTTATGATGTACGCGTATGTGCCTATAGAGCTACCAGTTGTAGATATTCTGACAAAGGCCTTACCTAAGGAAGCGTTTGAATGGCCTCAACTAGCTCTGGGAGTTAAATAGACTCCCCGCACTTAAAAGTGTGTGGATGTGGGACCCCCCTCCCCTAGGTATGATGTGTTTTTCCCTAATGTGTTGATATGTGTTCTGTACTCTATTACAGACTACAAAGGAGTAACCATTGGGTTCATTGAAAAAGGGGGAGAAAGTAGTGATTGTTTAAGGGGGGGATAGTGTGGATATTTGAGAAATCATTGTAGATACTGGGAGAAGCACACAGGTGGAGCATCTAGATATGGGGATTTGAAGCTTCTTCAATGTTCTTAGCCAGTGATTATCTTGGACAATATAGGCAATATTGTTGAATATTATTTACAGCTGACAAGAGTTAAAGCTATGAAAAGATAATGAGCTTATCAAATATGATGATGCTAGAAGTTATCGATCAAAGAATATATGTCAAGACAATTGAGGCCTGTGATAAAAGTAGAAGAGCGGTGTTTGAATGTGGTAAGAATATTTCCAAAAATTGGTATCATTTTGGTGTCAACAGTGGGTCTCAAAGTTGAAGTGATTCATTGATGAACATTTCTTTTAATGTTTTTTCTCAACCCGAGCATTTCTCATGTGGGCTTAGAGTATGTGTTGATTAAATCCTTGATCTCTATTGGAATTTCAATAGGAAAATGGTGGTAGAAGAATTAACTCTATATATTTTTATAGAAGAGTTGTCAATAAACCCAAAGGGGAGATTGTTGGGAAAAAATCCCTCAAGGTATCATTGATGCATTTTTTGGGTGATTGTGTTTGTTGACACAGTGGAAATCTGTGTTGTGATTGTTGAAAAATCAAATCATGACGTACAAATTTGTTGACAAAGGGGATTTTATGGTGACATGTCGAGTTCCACAGTTGTGGTTAACGATCCATGTTTTATTCATGAATGTAGAAAAAGTAATGGATGATCTGGAGGCGGTACAAAAAGAGCTGATACAAGGGGGCGTCGTTTTCCGGTGATTGAAAAAATTTTGGGCCTGAAAATTGTCAAACAGAGAAAAGTGGTTTTGAAAAATGTAATTGTGTTTCATTTTCTTGATGGAGAGGAATCTTTCTCGCCATATTTTTTTCAAGATCAGAACATCAAAATATGGAAAAGGGAAAAGGGGCGCCCATGTTTTAGGGTTGGTCGTGTAAGTGACATGTGAGGCAGAGACTTATGCACCGAGACTTGTGCGCCGAGAGGAGACTTGTGCACCGTCACACAGGGTGCCCAAATGCCTATAAATATAGGTCGAACCCTCCTCATTCTGTAAGAGTTAAACACTTAGAGAAAATCAGAGATCCTATCGCATGGGTGTGCTGGTCGTGCACGTGGTGGTGTGGTCGCGCAAGTAAAGTTGTGCGCCAGTTGATTGATGAACGTTCAGAGTGGTTTATTTAAGAAAGGAAGGGAGTCGACCAAGTTTTGAGTTGAAGAAGGGGGTTTCATGCAAGTGGTTTAGTGACACTTGTGCTCCAAAATTTAATGAAGTGCAACTGTTGATGGTTGTACGCCTAAAATTATTTGGGCATAAAAGGATGTGAGTCGTGTAAGTTTGGAGTTGCAGAATCTAGTGTTGTGCAAGTTGTTTTGGTGAACTTGTGCGCCAGTTTTAACTTGCGCACTGAGACTTGAACTCCGGCTTGGAGAAGGTTCCAGGTATGGTTGATTCACGACAGTGATTTAGGGCTGCATGAAAGCTGGAAGAATTCCCGATACCTTTAGTGAAAAGTGACATTCATCTACGGGTGAAAGTTAGACGTCAACAAAGCATCTACATACAACCGATGATGCATTAATTAGTGATAATGAAGAGATCTATAGGACTATAAACTGTGAGGGAATCCTTTCCAGAGAAGTGAGAAAAAGAAGAAGAAGAAGGTTATCCTCTCCACCGATAGTGAGTCAGAGAGAGAGAGACATGGAGTGTCCCTTGAGAAAGCAGTGAGCTGACCCTAAACATTGTAAAGGCAGTGATTCTGGGAATAGAAGTGATCTATCCTGAACATTGTAAAAAGAAATTCACTTTTAGTGGATTTGGTACATCAAGACATTGTCGGTGTATGCTCCTTGAACGTATCCCAGTGAGGGTGAACCAAGTAAAAATCGATGTGTCATGTGCATGCTTTTGCTTCTATGTATTGTTTACTGTGGAAAAGAGAGAGAAGAGTGTCTTTCTTAACAACAAGACAAAATCAATAGGTGGAACATTTCAAATCTTCCTTAACCTGATTCACCCTCCTCTCAGGGTATCTAACCTAGTGTACCTAACAAATATGATGATATTGGGCCCAAGGAATATAGATGAGTAGTGCATTGTGGCTTCAATTCGACATGGTTTCATTCTTCCAGTCAAATGATGAGATGAATAGAACATATCCATGGAGATATGATAACCAAAAATGATATTGGGGGTATGAGTTATTAAATAAAATTTCATTTTATTAACAAACCTACCACATGATTCCCCACCAACTCTCATTCACTTATGCTCCCGATGTAAACTACATTATATCGTGGCTAGAAAGAAAATATCATTCTGAACTCAAACACAATTTCAAAATTATGGTATATTTATCATCTTATCATTTGTATCAATAATCAATAGAATCTACGCATGTCTGAATTTTTTTTTAATATTTTTAAAATCAGCACATTAAGGCTCTCTGGACCCCAGAATCCCACGAAAACTAAGCACCTTGGGAAAAATTCATATAAATATTATAATGACTTATAGTTAAAAACATTATTAACTAAATTATCCTCACCTTCTGGGTTTTTTTCTTTTGAAACAATTTTGAGGCACAAGTGTATGAAACTGAGCTCTCCACATGAACTCCCACGCCACTGAGATCACCAAGGGTTCCTGTGATGTTTCCAAGTGAGAATTTGAGGGAACCACCATGTCCAACCCACTATCACATCCATATTAAACCATCTCAATGTTATGAAACAAGCTGAATGTTTATCCTCATATTTGATAGGTGGAAAATCACTATGGTCAATCTATATCCATATGGTCTACAGGTACACTCCCCCAATAATCTAACACAGATAATGATGAAAACTACGCTATTCACATCCACCCCTGGTTGAACTACAATAAGAACTCCCAATGTACATTCCAGTCAGGGTTGAATCTAGGTAAATGAGGGTACCAATGAATAAATGATGGCTACCCTACTGTAGAAACTCCATCTTAATATGCCCTTAATACGTAAACTAAAATATGTAAATTGATCTCTAAAACCAAAACACTATGACACCCACTAATGGATTCCTAGTTGAGTATGGATGGAACGAAATTAATCTATACTATAGAATCATCGTGTGTTCTAAACCTACTACTATATGATGGTTCTAAGAATTTATATCCATCTATTAGGGATTCCAAGAAAAAAGGGTCATGTAGAAAAACTCCATGGGAAATTCCATGACCTGCTTTGACAATATATCGGAAAGCCTCCCCATAAACACAAAAGTCTAAGGCAATCTGCCCCCACACCATTACACTTTATTCATTGGGATAAAATGACTTTCCTTAACTATTTTGATCGCCTCAAAAAAACATTTTTTATGGTTAATGTCTCCTTGTTTTTAGGATTTCAATGATCCTCCAATACAACCCCAACACAATATTCTACGACACCCCATGCCACTACAGTTAAACCACAATCAGGAAGTGGAATGAAAATGAGTACCTCAAAATTGTTTATATAAATAATATTATTGAATCATCAAATGATACATATAGTACCTATATTTGGCCTTAGAGAATCAGGGGTAAAGGCCTCTGAAACCTATAATTATCCTCCTCTGAGCCTAATATCTCTCTAATCTAGGAATTGAAAACCTGATGTTTGTGATATAAACACATTTAAATTCCAAAAACCAACTGCTACTCTCCCATATCCTCCACAAAATCCTCAATCTTGTAAAACAATCTGATCCAAATTCTACATCCTCTATGGCGGACCGTTTAATATCTCAATATCAGTATATCATAGGTATGTACAATCTCTAGTATGATGTCCCTATAAATAACAATTGTAACACTTCCTCCCTATTTTGACCAGGTCCCTGCATGACTCATGTTCTATAGGCCCCTGTTCCCATGTCTGGAAATGAGTATTGCACATGCACAACAATCCTATATTATTCAATTTACCTGCAACAACAGATTCCTCAATCACATGATCACCACTATAGGCCACATCTTCTTTTCCCTCCAACATGAATCTATATACTACTATAGCTCACTCTATAACTCCTATATAAGTGTGAAGGTATAGGAAGACCACCCCTTATCTAACATCTCCATGGAAGACATGCTCAAATTTCTGAGTATTGAAGAGTCGGTCCTGAACCATATCCAAGGAGAAATGTGACATGTTTGTGAACCTATCTATGTTTTCCACAACTATCTTTATCCCATGTGAATGTTTCATAAGCTACAAGATTTTTAATGATCTCAATGTGGCTAGGTAAAACTTTTTGGTAAAGTGTATCTCAATCTCTACCCAAGTGAGTGTCTCCACTTCATGGGACTACATCACTTAAATAAACCCTCACTTGCCAAACCCTATTTATGGTATTACTCTAGGACCACCATCTTATTTGGAGGTGTTATCCCATGGGTGAAAACATGTTAGGCAACCTCAAAACTGTCAACAACTACATGTAATTCTATATCACCTCAGTACCTCAGAGGTAGATACCTAGAGAACTCATCTAGTGTACTCATCCTATACGCAATCTCATCTTGAACTGCCATCTTAACTCATTACTCACTAAAATCCCTCTATGAAATATTTTAAGTCTATTGTTGTGTTAACATCTTAAAATGGAATTCAAGATGTACCATGGAAATATAGTATATTTGGCGATCTAACTGAATAAGGAATAGTATAATCCATTACCCAATATAATATGATGCATATTCCACTATTTCCACATAACCCATTTCTTAACGTACTAAAGGGGAATAGAACTTATCATATTCTTAGTGAGTGGATACATTGATTTCAACAAAAACCACAGAACCTCTATCATGGTGTCCTAAATCAAAACACCATAACATTATCATTATGAAACCTATACCTTTCTCACAAAACTACAATATTAATGTGGAACCAGCTTTGATACAACTTTTTCATGCTCTGACCCAACAAGGCCCTAGCCTCAACTCCCAATTCTAGCATCCAATAGGCTTATGGGTAGAGACTATCACCGTTTAGAAATATCACATCGATTTTAGTAATATTCCCATTGTTATTATATGTAGGGACCCAAAAACCCTTGATTCAAGAGTGAGGAGATATGGAAATATGGAATCTAAAAATCATGAATGCATATATCCCAATTCAAAGTACAATAGTGGTATTGGATGAAAAAAGCATAAATAAAACTCCCAAGAAATCATTAAAAGAATCAAACATAAGCAAAATGAGGGGATCACTATCAAATGTGACTACTAGAAACATCCTCATACCACCACTAGTAAACACCTTGTTCAGTCTTTCTCACTAAGATCTACCATACTCAAGTCCCCTATGGACACTGAAAAAGGCATGTGTTTAGAAAAAAATCAAAAAATGTGGAGGGAAATACATTGTAGGGTCAGTATAATAATACTAATTTGGTATCCAAAACAACCAAAAGAAGAGGGATAAATTGAAGTAAATAGTCCATTATACCAAGAAAAAGGAATCCCAATGAAGATAGAACATAATTCTCATACCACCCTCAAATATATATGAATAGTAATCTTAGTAAAAATTGGGTGTCAACCTAGACACATGTAAATACAGTAAGGGATCATATAATCTCTTAGATAAACTAATTTTAGACCCAAAGTCTCATGATTTTTTGACCTCATATGAAATAAAATGAATATAATTGAGGATCTAATGGTAAAAAAAAGTGGAGTGTGAACTCCATGTGCTCATATATCCATGATGGAACCTTTCAGAGAGATACAAAACATTATGAAACAAATCGATCATTCCTTATGGTATATCCGAGATTAATTTCTATATTAGGAACAAATCACTAGGTCCATCTCTCTTCCCAGACCCCATAGGTCCTTCCATCACTGACCTTTGGTATTTAATAAGTTATAAGGAACCATGTGTATAGGATCACCCCTCACCACTACACATTGTTGAGGCAGAACTACACCATTATAAACACTTTTTGAATTATATATAATTAGATATATATATATATATATCGAAGGGACTTGAACCATACAACTTTTCTACAATCTATGGAGTTCTATCTCTAAACCAATATGAGGAACGTCTTTCGATCTATAATGGAGTGTCCAACATATCAATTTGTTGAGGGAGAAATAACTCTTACCCAATTATCACATGTAACTACTGGATATTCCCACTCTTCGTAAACATAATCAATAGTCAATGGATAAATGAATCAAATGGATGATCCTTAGCTAGATACTACACGGGATTATAAATCATTGTATGAGGATCCTCACCCTGGTATGATAGGTTAGTAAAATTCAAATGATAGAGGGCCTTCACCCGAGTCCAATCGGGGAGTACCACCCTATGCCCAGAGGACCCACCCCCTAGTATGATGGGGAGTACCACTCTAAAAACTCATTTTTATGGGGTACCCACAAACAGAAACAATATTGGGGGGGGGGGGGGGGTGGAACTAACCTCATTATATGGTACCCACTAACTTGTATGATTGGATAGTACCAACTCTTCTAGAATAACATCGATATGGTATAGAACCCATTAACACAATGTGGGGAGTCCCATATCTACCAAAGAAGAGTGGTAAAGGAAAACTCACCCACTAATACCACATCAGAGTACCAGTGACGTTGTTTATCTCATGAACCACCCGAATCTCGAACATCAGGAAAGTTCTATTAAAAAGTGAATCACACATTTCATAACTCGCAATAAGACACTGACACAGGTAGGGGAAATGTGCCATGGTACACTAGGGGAGAAAAAATCATTCTTTCTATAGAATCTAATTGAACAACATTATTAGTAGAAAGGCTAGGGTACCAACCCAAAATAAACCCATTGATACACCATAATCAATACATATTTCTATGAATTTTACACAAGCATTGTGTTTGAAAAATTACACATTGTACCTCATATGCCTAAATAGAGGCCACCATCATGTTCTATGTGAAAAAATGAAAATAATAGGACACTCAAAATTTTTATATGTGTTCTAGAGAAGAATATAAGTAAAGATGAATATCTCAATAGGATCCTATAGGACTTTTAAAACAAGCATTTGAGCCCATATGGCATGTGGCCACTATTGTGAACCTGGTAGTGTTTCCTGTTCACATGATATTTTAAAGCATAAAACTGTACACTACAACCATTACATGGATTGGAATGACTCAAATAGACACTAATAGTGTTATTATTCCACACATCCCTTCCATTTATGTCCCACAGATGTACTACATCCCATACTAAGCTTTGTGCCTTGTATAAAAAACTGCTTGACAGTGTGGTTTTCCATTTTCTGTGTTTAAAACCTTGTTTCCACATTCATTCACCATTTAATTTTACATTCATTTTACTATTGTATGGATATACTAAGACATATCCTCTTTCCACATGATGTTGGGTAATAACATGTCATGTAATCCCAATACAATGTGTATAGTCCCCAAAAGTTATATTCCTCGAATAGTAAGAAAAACAACACATGTCTGACATGGATACTATCCATTTATATGGAAATTATAGATAGGAATTACCTTGATATTAGCCTGATTTTTCCCTGATCACCAAAAAAAAATCTCTCCTAGAAGGTGTCCCTAGAAGTTGAGATAGGGCCCTTTAACATTATAATAATGAAAAATGAAGGGGAACAGGGACAAAAATCAAATCGACAGACCTCAAGGGTGAACAACTGTAGGCTCTAGTGTTGAATGATGCTCGAATCTTGTTTATCCTAAATCTAAATATGACTGGATCATAGAATGGATATTGTGGGTCATGTTTTTATCAATTCGACTCAATTTATATCTGTTAGCCGAAGAAAGAGAGCATGGGAGCCTATCCATTAATATTTATCGAAGAAACATGATAGGGTGGGTTAAATTAGGTTATATTTCTTTCATTAAATTTTCATTTAATTTAAATTTATACCTCGTGATTCCTCACCAACTCTCACTCTCTTGTGCTCATAGAGTGTACTAAATATTGTCTTAACTAGTGTAAAAACGACATGAAAAACTCAAAAACAATTTAAAAATTATAATATAAGACTTCACAAGGATTTGTTACAAATTTATTGAGAAAATACATATAGGTGACAATGTATACATTATATTTATAAAATCACCGTTTCAAGGATCTTTGGACTTCAGAATCCCAAAATAAATGAGTAAACAACTTTGTAAATATTATTTGAAATAATATGATGTTTTTATGGTAAAAAAATGAGTCACTACACATACAAATATTGAATAAGAATGTTTGATTTTTATATGGTTAGACTATGAAAAAATAATTGTGGCTCTAAGAGGGTACCTTATTTGAGAAATAATCCTTAGTATACCTAGGAAAGGAAGATGTAATAGAGTCTATTTTGTTACGTTAGGTATTGGGAGAGGAGAAGTATTAGTCTAGGGTGAGAAATGTTAGCATACATGTCATGTAATTTTCATCTATAACCAACGAACTACCAGACACACAATCTTGTGTTGTCCACTATTATTAATGTCATTGACTGTTGGGGACAATATTTACTAGGAGAGTGTTTTTTATGTATATTAGTGGAAAATTCATCCAAAAAATCATTTCAAAGAGTGGCATGAATCGCAAGTAATAGGGGTTGGTTTAATGCCGTCATTACTTCTAAACAATAATATAATATATTGCAATAAAGGGAAATATAGTTGTTAATGATCCAAGAAGGATGACTTAGACACGAGTTAATCTTCAAGAAAGTAGCTAATAGAAGAATATGGATTTCAAATATGAGATGAATTTGGAGGTTCTAGAACATTATTGATAATCTATACTCACATCATTTTGGATTACCAATTCATATCTATAGATATGGTAGATGAGGAAGTTATTAGATTTTGAGTGATTGGTTATAAGGCATATCATTTCAATAGATAACCGTCATTCTATTTAGATCACTAAGTAGAATGATATTTTTCCATTCATGTGTGTATTTGGGGTCGTATTTATGAATGTAAGGATTTTTTAAGAAAGTCACATGCCTCTATTTTGGTGGTAAACCCCGACGTTATCATAATGTATCTTGATATACACCACTTTTACTAGTGGTCATGGATGAAAAGAAGTAATTCTTATTTTTTTACTTCATGTGAAAACTTTCATTAGTAGAATTACAAAAACCCATTACTATCAATAATTGCACAGCCATTACATATTACTGATAGTAAATGATAAGGCATCACTATGTATTTCATGACTAGATCTCCAAGATCATCATAGGGAAATAACATATTACTGGTGATCCTATTTATTTTTAAAATGTTCTCGCATTTTATTCTGAATCAAGAGACTCTATAAGTCTATATGATTGGGAACCATTACATTGATGACATAATAATCCACCACTGGGTTCCACATTCATTCATATGGGTCATATATTGTATTTTTACATCATTGTTCTAGAAGGGGTTATAGAGGGAACTGTTTTCACAGATACTGATGAGTACAACCTATCACCCACATAATAGAATCTATTCTATGCATATGAAATTGGTTTAAGAAGACATTCCTCAATCATGAATCCTTGATTTAAATGTTACAATGGTGGATAAATTATCACTAATCTTTTTTTCATATAATAAAATCATCTTATAGACCATGTTGATGGATCCTTATAAGGCCCTATAAGGATTTTCACATCGATAACCCCTATGTAGGGTAGAGTCAGGATAAAAATCACTAAAAGGACTTCATCACATTCAAGAGACTTCAATTAATGTTCACCCTCACATGGAGTGGATTTCAAAATATTTACATAGAGATAAATAATATTCTGATCATCATCAACTACCACTAAAGTTTGATGTGAGTACTTGTTGGTTATTATGAGTTTCAAATAGACTGGGGTATAGATGGACTCTTAATTAAGGGAAGATATATCATCTTCATGTTGGGAATTCCTTAATTTTAGATAGAGTTGGGTTGGTAGCCTATTAAATGTATTTTCCTTAGATATACCAGTCCTTGATAACATTTTCCACGTGTATAAGCTTCATAAATATTATTTTCATTTTTATCTTGTTCTTCCTCCTAAAAAAGTTGAGTAAGATCAAGATGTGTCATGTGAGGAGAATCCTATATATCCACATTATTTATTGTAGAATAATGGTTTCCCAAGGGCTAGAAGTTCCTCAGGGGTGGACGGTATGGAAGAATACCCATGTACTGGGTGAGACTTTGGAGCTATCGATTGATAAACATGACCTACCCCCATAGTTATTATCATATGTTGACTTAGAACCATTAGAAGGGAAACTCAAGGAATAATTTAATTATGGGGTATATATTAAGAACATTTATTTTTAAGAGGTATGTAACCTTTTTATTTATTTTAAATTTCATTAAAATAATCCATATATGATTACCTAATAGGGTCTTAGAGGAAATATGGCATGTTTAGAGCTTTCCTAGTGGTAGGATCCTGAGATTTTGGAAAAACAATTAGGCTTCATAATTAGTAGAAACTATTTCACCTAGTCTATTCGGTTAGAATAAATAATTCTAGGTGTCTCAGGGCACATAAGTTCTCACAACGTTTCACCAAATCTTATGATCTATTCTACACGATCTTTTTTTTTGCTTCAGAATATTTAAAAGAGGAGAAACACATGGTCAGCACATAATCTATCTAGATGTGTTCAATGTAAATATAAGGCGGTTCTTGAGGCAGTGATGAGTGTATAGTTGGTTCACTATTTGTCCAATCATGAAAGAAAACCGTTTGACCCTTAAATTTTGGGTAAATTAAATAATTTTCCATTATGGATTTATATGTTTAATGTAATTTTTTATAATCCTCTATCAGATTGTTTAAACTCCCATTTTAGATATTGAACAAAAATAAAGATAGGGACTAATGAAGCATCCCCATCCTACCTTAGAATTACTTATCATTGTTGTCCTGGGATATCCACTGATGAGATCTCATATGCACTTTTTCCATTCATATTTTAACATTCTCTCAATGAAGTTATTTGGTTGTGAGATCATATGACATATATTTGGGGTGTTTGTATATTTACTCTATTTATTCCATTCTAGACCAAATTAGAGACCAAAATAGATGAGGAATAAACTAATGAGAAAAGGTTGGTGGTCTCATAATCTTACATTAATGTACGAGTGTTTATATATTTTATTACCGTGTCATGCACTAATTCTTTGGGTGACTATATTTAAATGAATTGGTATTTAAAATAAATGCTTTCAATAGACATAGAAGATCTGTAAGGTGTGTTAAGGTTTAATTAAAAGATAAGGACCCTAAATTCAAGCCACCAACATTTTCAGATGAGACTAAACCACAACATGAGGCCTTATTTTTTATTCACATTTTCATGTGATTCCGTTTTACCATTACATTTTTATGTCATACAAATTTATTAAATTGTAAATTGAATTTAATGAATATGGTAATGGGAGAGCATGTCCCTGAGAATTATTCCATTATCCTTACTCTCATATGGTTAAGTAATGATCCATAATTGAAATGGATAATTTAATTTAATTTAAGGACTTATGTGATTCTAGGAATTTGAATCATATGATATTATTTAATACACCACTTTATGTTAGTGAACTGATTATTATGATAATCCTTAATTGGATTAAATTGTGAGAATATATAGTATGGTTAGACATCAAAACCATGACAAATATATTGTTTCTATGTCAATAGTGAGAGGTGGTTTTCATATTTGGACTGCACAAATGTAATATTCGATCAATATTAATTAAATTATTATAAAAAAATGACTATTATGAAACTTGGGTGATACATTGGATATAATATGAACATCATGGATGGAATCATTTAGTTGTTAATATTTTATTCCTTGTATTATGTAGACTCCCTTGAGGACAACCAAGGAAAAACTTATAGAGAATATTATTTAAATTTCTTGAGTGATAGATGGACTCCTTGTGGGTATTTTCATGGATAGACACATAGGGAAGGTGACTATATTTTATTGGGGTGACACATAGGTTCCCTTAGAGGACATACAAGGACTTTCTCTATGAGAAATTATTATATAGCACACCTTGTACAAGAAATGGGATACTATGGGATTTTTCATTAATTGGATTACATGGAAATGGGTTCATATAGTCCTAGTATTATACCTTGGATATAAATAAATAATTCTATGGATGATATTATTATCATTTTAAATTTTAAATAATGTAATGATTAGATGATGTTTCTTCAAAGGAATATAAATGTGAAGGATTCTGTCAGAGACTTTCATTTTAATGATGAACTCATTAGAAAAATTCTATTGTATTTGATACATTGAATACTCTAGGTCTTTTATCTATGTCTATAGAATTAATTAAAAAATTATTCTTGATTGAATGATTAGTCAACGATATTTTGGTATGCTAATATATGTAGTAGAGGAAGGGTGCTCCATAGTAACCTGAACATATTTTGTATATTTATTACAACACTTCATTTTCATCAGTATTGATACATGAACATTGGTTTATATTTTTATATTAAAAATATGAATTGAATTAAACACCATTAGAGGTGGAAGAAAAAAATTAGTCTCACACCCTTCTTGGTCTTCTATATAGTACCTAGGAAATCCTCAGGGATGTAGTTAGAGACTAGGGAAAGCATTTGGTTCCTGATTCTTTTTTTAATAAGGAATCTGAGGGGGACATAAGATCGAAAAATGGCTCATGATTCTCTATAGAGATATTATTTTTGGTCTCTTTGTCTCTTTTGTTATTCTTCAACAATAATATATCATCTACCATGTGTTTTCTTATCTCATATTTTTTTATACCACCGTGTGATGATCATTTGGTATAGGATTTTGATGGACGTGTTTACATGGTTGTTTATGTAATGGATGATTATTCATTACCTATTCATATAACTTAATATGATTTCACTATTCGTTGATTTTAGTATTCTGTTTTGGTACACTATGATCATGTGGGTATTGTCTCCCCACTGTTCCACCATGGACCTTCTCTTCTTTTTAACAACTTCTTATGTACAATGGAGGCACACTTGAGGTCATTTGGAAAATCATTTCTGGTAACTTTTGAGTGAACCAGGTTTATGGTGTCAAAATCCTCATGATAAATCATTTGAAATGTAGTGTGTAATTTAAAACATTTTGATTATTATTATTCATCTATATAATAATATAATTAAAAACATTAACATGGATGCGACTGACAACACACTTAATAAAATAAAAACGGAGTTTCTTGTGGAACATGGTGGGAATATGATTTAGTTTCCAATATGTTACTTATGTGGCAAGGATCTCCTAGGTAAAATTATTTGATGAATGAAAAGATTTAATAGTTGTTGAAAATCATGACCTTATGAAATTAATTTTTATGTAAAAATTTTGATTATTTTATTTATATTAGGTTCATCCTATATTAACAAGTAATGTTTAATATTATTTGGGAGGGGAATATGTAATTTATCCATGTAAATTCCCTTACCCATGGGTTATCCTTAGAACAAAGATGGATATATATATATATATATATATATATATTCAAATTCTCAAAGATGAATTATTAGAGAGGTTATGTATTGGGATTCTATAATTATGACATAATAGTTATATGAATCAAGAAACATATATCGATTATTCTACAGTAGTTTTACCATAAGTATTGGAAAAAATGTTGATTGGTATAAAAAATAAAGAAGGGTAATTTATTATTATAGTTATATATTTAGAGAATGAATTATTGAGGGAAATAAAACACTTTTTATATTTCTGATGTTTAGTAAATAAGGTTTAGTTTTGATGAATATACAATTGAGAATTATAATGTAAGTGAGTTGATATTGATAACCCTAATGCTGGTTCGTGATTTGATGATAAGGTTATTTATGTCATTATTGAAGACTTTTATTGATTTATTTTTTATGGAATATATTACATTTTCTACTAATATATTTTAAGAATAATAATTGGGATATTTTAAGAAGAATATATGTCGTCAATAATGTTCTATAGATACTAATCTTGTGATTAATTTTTCAAAGAAAATATTATCATGTATTTCAAATGTGTGAGAATATGATATACTTCATGTATATTGGAGAAAAAAATTTAAGTGAATCTCGAAATAAATAATTATAGGTGATAAAGTATCCTTCATTTTTGGAATATGAATTATTCTTGATATATCTCAGTGGCATTTGAAGGTTAATTATTTATGGAACTGATTTAGTTGAACTTTGGGTGTTACAATTTATGTTTCATATATTAATGTAATACATTTATCCAAATCGAATTACTTTTGATAAACATTTTGGGTTTGGTAAATATTTACTAATATAAAGAAAGTATCATAGAACTGAATAACCTAAAAATTTAATAATAGTGATTATTGGAAGTAATATTTATCGTAAATATTCATATCTTTTAGTAACATAAAAAGTTTAAATTCATTTATTCACAAAACAATGTTGTAATTGTGATTCTAGAATGGAAAGTGAACAAGTAATTAAAATTTTCATGTTTATATGTTGATAGTAAAAGAATACGTCAAATTTGAAAATGAATAATGAAATAAAAAATTCATACATTTACCTTTTTTGATAAAATGATGTTCATTTCAACCATAAAAATATATGGTTTTGTGGTAGATAACATTATCTTGACCATTTTTGATATTACATATAATAATCATTGAATTCTCATTTTATCCTTAATGTTAATAATATTAATTTGCATCAATTTTCTATATTTATGGGAATGTGATTTTGTTCCATTTTAGGTATCTTTTATATTTTACAATTTTCATTTTTTAAAATAATTTTTCTTATCCCTATCTATGATGTGAGTTTTCCAAAATGGTATATTTAAATACAAATCATTTTATGACTGAGATAATATATTGAGGGAAAATTTTATTGGTATTTTAATTTAATTCTTTTAGATTTAAACTATATTTATGTGAAAATAGAATTTTTTACATGTATAAGTTGATTTAAAAGCATCATCGATTTTAAACGAACCATGATATACTATTAAAAATTAATTATTTAAACATGATTGTAATAATGTAACTATGTGAATTTTAAATATGAGTGGTAATAAGAACATTTAGATAATTATTTATATGTTTTTATTATAATTAGAATAAATTTAAAATTTTATAATAAAACTAAACTCAATTATTTTTAGTAAATAATTTTTAGGTTTCAAATTTAAAATTTTTTAAATAGTTTTTTTAAGGATTTAAATGTTTGATAATTTGTATAATTTTTTAACACATTTAAAAAATTTATATTTAAAAAATAATAACATTTTTTCATTCATCGTATCATAAATAAATTATGATTTACTTTTTGGTTTCCTCTAATTTTTTTTTAGTTTAATTGAATCTTGAAAAATCATATTTTTGTAAGACTATAATTTCATTTCATAAAATAATTTTTTTAAAATTAAAATTATATTTTTGGTTTGTCTTAATTTATAATAATCTCAATAATAAAAAATATAATAAAATTATATCCATTTTAATAAACAATATTGTTTATTTTGGTATAAGTTTACTTATATGCATAATAATGATTTTTTTTTCAAATTATTTCAAGTGCATAGAGATATTAATTTTGAGTTAATTAATATATTCTTAATGAATAATTTATTAAGTGAAATTTATAGATTATATATTGATATATATATATATATATATTAATTGGAACTCATATAATGATAAATACTATTCATAGAGTTATTTTAATACCATTTTTTGATAGAACATTGAATTTTACTAAAATCCAATTTTTCATCAAATAATTATGGGATCATATTATAAATAACTTCTACCAGCTATTGATAATTAATTTTCAAAAATTAATTCTATATTTTAAATCACTATTTTAAAATTTGGTAAATATTTTCATTTTACTTTTAGAATATATTAATTGTAACTGTTGTAAAATTTATCATCTCAATAATGTGTATAATATTTAAGAAACAACAAGGTAAAACAAAAAAATATTTATAAAAAATGACATTAACCTATTCGATTATTTTTTTCCAAAATTTATTCTTAAGGTGTTAAATGATATATTTTATATCATTGTTCAAAATCTTGGAATCAGTTATTAAATTTTCATAATATAATATATGTTTCATTAAAATTCAATAATATTCTTATATCTTTTAGTTTAATTTATTGATTTGAAAATACCATTATAATTTGGACTAAAAAAACATCCAAAAAACTAATATTTTTATATATTAAGAAAAAATGTTTAATCCAATTTATTACATTACATTAATCATAAATTAATTTTATTCTTAATTAGGTTATTATCCAAAAAATATTTTTTCATTTGTTATAGTTTCTTATATTAAAAGTAATTTCGAACACCAAATGAAATTATATTTGAGTGAATAGATTCAAAATATTAATTCATAATTTAATAATTAACTCATAAGCCCCATTTTATTTTTTTCAAATTATTATGTTATCATAGTATGATTCTTTTTTTCTATGTTAAAGATAAAATGAATTTATTATTGTCTAACTATGAGATAAGGAAATACATGTATCCAAATCCTGAAAAAAAATTAATGTTTTAATTTTTTTGAATATATCACCTATTATATTAAGATTTTGGGTTCTTTGGTTACACATGACATAATTATGATGCATTTATCCTCTATGCTTTTATGTAATTCCATGTATTTCATTTCCATCCCTGAGAAAAGTACATAATTTGGAAGAAAGGGTGTTCTTATATAAAAATGGTGTATATTTTGTATTATTTATCCATCCCCACATGGATGAAAAATGTGTTTTCCAGAAAAGTGGTCTTACAAATAGTTTTTGGGTTGATACTCAAAAGGATGCAGGAATTTCTGAATGGAGAGAGAGAGAGAGATCTCCCATATTACGTGAAGCTGAGAATCGAAACTACATATTGTGTTGACAATGATCTCCATGAATATGACAAGATTCACATGACCATTATGAAGGGATGAGTCAAATGATGATGTTACTAGAAGATTAAATTTTTTTTGGATGTGGTGGAGCATCGAAAATGGTCAAGACTATAAATATAAAGCTACACCACTTCATTTGACTATAATTTTTCACCAAAAACCCTGAATTGCTTTGATTTCAAGAAGCTATGGGAGCTCTATGAATATTCTTCTCAATGTGACAATCAATAATATACTATATTAGTATTGATTGATTCAAATTCTTCTAGGTATTGTGTGATTTGCGAGGGTGGGATATTATGTGTTGGCTCAATGAGCCTCATGATTACAATTTTTTCCGCGATGGACGTGTGATTCGCCTAGGTAATGAACATCAAGAAGTATCATTATGAAAGGAATGTTTAACCATCTAGAATTATGTTAACTATGCATTAAACATGAGTCTACATGGGTATATGGTGAAATAATAGTCTCGTGATGTTTAGGGGACAAATACATTCATTTTAATCCATTGAAGAAAACATTAAGTCAATAAACTGAGTTACCTTTATCTCAAAGTATTGAAATAGGGGGAGTCCAGGGAAGTGTTTTGAGGGATACAATATTCTCTCCCTAAAAACATGTAAAGGTACTGTTCCCAGAAAAGAGTGATTGTGTATGAACTCTTGTATTCCGAAACATGAAATGATTAGTGTATTTAATGTGCGGTCAACATAGTATCGACTTATGATCCATGGATTATCCCTTAGTAGTGAACCAAGAAAAATTGGTGTGTGACTTCTTTTATAATGTTTGTTTGTTTTAAAAACATTACCTTCATATGTATTTAATTTGTTCTTATCAATGTGGGAACAAGATCGGTTACTTTGAAAGAAACATTTGAGACCGAGATGCACCCCTCAACTCTTAGGGTTTCCAGTGTTGTCCAAATCCCATATAATCTCTTCTCCTCACATCATAATCTATATATGTCACTACCCGCCTTCACCATGATGAGGGAAGTGACAATATATTTCCAGACCCTTACATATTTAAGTTGAATGAGAGATAATGACCCCTGATACCCGCCTTCAATAGGCCCTGGAGTGGTGACTATCACCAAGGGTATATAATTACACACACAAGATGGAAGGTGTTACCCTTTTCCCTTATTAGGATTGGGAGATAAGATAGTAAAAACCAACAACACCAAAACTGGGGGTAAAAGTAAAGCCAAAAGAAAACCATTCCAATATGCATGTTTCAAAAGTAAATACCACAAAGTACAAAGAGACTACAAGGGTAAAGTACCAAGGAAAAGAATAAAAAATAGCAACAGCAACTGTCCCAATGTCAGAGCTAGTACGGCCCCACACGATCCTTGAAGTCCTCCTGGAAACCTGAAAGCATTATTATATACATAAGGTGAGCATACACGTATACTCAATAGGGAGAACCAATGACTCTCATGCACATGTGGGGAGGCATTCTAATGCCCCGTGGAAAAAGAGATAACCAAAGAACCTAGCAAGGAAAACTATCCACCCAAGCCTCACCAAGGAACACTCCCCATATAACTCAAGTCAAGTAATGTACAGTAATAGGACAAAGATATTTGGGTAACCCGCGCCACTTTCCCACTAGTTTTTGAAGACATTCTACGCATCGAACCGATCCCGCCATTCTCACTGCAGTCCCACTGCCACACCCCGCCCGCACACACCTGGGCTACAACCATGAATCGTTCCCAAAAACACCTGGGCTGCAACCACCACATGAAACCACACTTGCAAACACTTGGTCCAGAACAACTACTACCACGCCTGAAGTCACCTGGGCCTCATCCTGAAGATTCATGGGAAACAACCTGCCCACACACACCTGGGCCATCCACCACAACTACCCTGCCCAAAAGAATCTTAGGCTATAATGGACCTTAGGCTGTCACAGCCTACCCGATGATTCTTGGTCTATTCGGGAGATGGAGAAGAAAGGGAGATAATAACCAGCCACTCAAAGTAGTGTTGGAAATAACACCCCCATGAAATGTGGGTGTTCAGAACTAAGTGCTCAACATGGGTGGGGCGTGAATAAGAAACATAAAAACTACAAATATATGTATAGGTTACAAGCACTCATCACAGACAATGGTTTAGAAATCCAACCTAATCCCATACACCCTTGTTACTATTTATTCATAATTGAATAGCATATAACTCACTGCTAAGTCACAACTCATTCCCAAAACCAATTACTCATTTAAACCATTGTTGTTTACATGTTCAAGTGATCCAATTCAGGTGGAATTTACACTACTGGGAAACTAATGACATACCTAAAAGCTATAGATAGAGGAACATCCAAATAGAAATGTAAATATTCACAACCTGTTCTTTTGTAATGTCTCAACAACAAAGGGATCAGTGAGATCCCTTAAAGTACTGGAACCTAACCAAGCCTCGAGATACAACCCCACATAGCATCAAATTCGCAACCAAATATTGTACCCCAATAGAGGATCCCATCCCCATCCACATCACCCCCTTAGCGTCGAACAGAACATACATACATGACACTAAGACAGAACAAGGATGTTTCTTGACAGTATAAGAGAATCTCCATTTAGTGGGGGTTTTTTTGAATTTAGAGGCGGTTTAAACCTTTACTACATGGTTTGGTGGTGGTTTATGTAAACCTCCACCTAATATGGAATTTCCAATCTTGTAGTGGTGGTTACATCCATTTCGTAGTAGTTTAAGGAAAGCATCGTAGTTGCCTCATTTAGCGGCGGTTTTACTGAGTTTAGTGGCGGTTTTGATGAGCCTTTAACATCATTTTATTCACAGAGGTTATAACTGTCGTGAATAAACTCAAATCCAGCGGTCGTAAAATCACTAATGATGTCTAGAGAACTGCCGCAGAATGAGAACCTACAATGCGACTGTGTAGCGGTGGTTTTCACCATTTAATGGCGGTTTAAACCACCGCCAATGAAAATTTCACGGCAGTTAAAACCGTCGCGAAAAGTTAACCAGAAAAAAAAGTATTCTTCTGGTGCGCCACTTCCCTAAACGAAAAATCAAACTAGAAATACCATGTTGTACAAACCAACAGAAAACTAGAAACATCAACCTAGGAAATGAGTATAGAATAAATTGAAAAAAATAAGTAAACATTTACATGCTATATAAGAATGAACCATATTGAACATACCAACATACAAAAAGACACATCAACCTATGAAATAAGTATAGAATAAATTGAAAAAAAATATATGATAGAATAAACTATAAAACATAGGTCCATTATTTGACTACTCTCTAAACATACATCAAGCTGATACTTCTTGATCCCCCAAAATATATATCACTTGAAAATGAAAATTAGATCTACATGTGTGTCAGTGTTCCCATATAGGGAGTGAGAATAAAACACAGTTATATTTACCATGTGTGAGTATCCTACGTGGTTTAATACCCCAAATATACCAACACCACATACATCTACTATACCATGTGTCTTAGAAAATATCGTGTGTTAGCCTCACCAAATACCTTATTGTGCACTTTTATGTAACACAACTAATCTTCAATTAACACATTTCTTAAAAAAAATCATGATACAGAAAAACATTATGCTCTATTTGATCATAATTTAAAATAATTATTTAGATACATTATAGTACTCATCTTCTAAAACTGGCAGGATGACTCTGAAATTCATTACACATGTCATTTCAACACAATTTTAATCTACGCTGAATCATGTCACATTACCTTAAGATGCATACCTTCAATTATATTGTATTTTATTCCTCCTTACTATGATACAATATATTCCCCTCTAAGGTTCAATCTCAACATCATGAAATATGATATTATTCTTATAGGATAAGAATAATATGAATCTCTTTTACAAAATACCATAGATAATTACTATAGTATTAGATTCTATATATAGTCATTATTTTTAGATTCCCCTCCTAGTATCACAATATCATATCCACCTTCAAGTTGTATGCCCATCCTCTTATGCATTCATCTATTATCATCATTCTAAAATATATGATATTGAAAACAATATATGGGCCCTCTAATATGTGTAATCTACAACCATACCTTCTCCAAATTAGTCATTGAAGACCAAGATAAAACTGAAATGAAAACTCATGATAAATTCAAACACTATCTATTTCTAGGTACCTTTCACAATGTGTTCCCCATCACAAAAAGATATGATTCTTGAAATATTTCTATTTTAATTGAACATAAATGGTATGATGTATCCCACTGATCATTAATAAACTATATGTGTTATGATATTATTTATAGATATTCATATGATACTCATCGTATGGCCCTGATCTCAACAATCTAAACACCTACTATATCTTTGTATGGAGAAAATTGAATTATTTCCAAACTATGTGGCCTTAATCAAATTATTCATAAACATGTATTATATGTATGATTAACCTAAAAATAATACATTTTCTTATCTACATAGATTCATAGAGATCATAGAAATATGGGTCACTCGTTAAACACTAGTATTTTGATATTATTCATTAAAAATCATATATCTATAAGGGACTCCAATAATTCAAATGATTCCACCCAAAGAATATTTGATGATCCCAAAATCTCACACCTTTTACCAATACCTATTTTGAAGAATCTATAGTAAGAATCCCTAGATAACACCTTTCATTGAATTTTAGTTCTATAAGGACATCCATGCCAAATATTCATTTACATGGAAGCCCATTGGTGGTTTACTTAAAAAAAATAGATAACTTAATGTGAATCCATTCACATGGAATTGGATTGATAAACTACGAACTCTTACATTTGATGATGTATTGGTGGGTTTCCTCATTGTGTTTCCATTTAAATACCTTCATCACATCCTTCAATTAAAATTGAACCACCAAATGCACCAATTATGTTCAAGACCAAAAACAAGCTGATGTAACCATAAGTAACACAATGGGGAGGCATGAAAACATTTGTTATGTAAAAAATATAACTCAATTTCTATGAATATATGTTCAACATACCCTGAAATAAGTAGTCCCCTACCCTAGTAAAATGAGTGCATGATGGTTCACACCTTATTTCAGGAATACCGTCTAAATGGATCTACCATAACATTATATGACACTCTTGCAAATATATTGGGAATAATTCCCCACAGGTTTTCCAACTAAAAATATTCTATGGCAGAACTATTGGTCCATAATTTCAAATCCATCCTTTTTCTATCCTTTCAAGAGATCATGAGAACACATTCTTCTCTTATCATATTGATTTGGATAAATATGTCCACCATAAAGTATAAATCACCTTAAAACATCATTATGAGTATTATGTTCAATGTAGTCATTTTTATTAACATGTGACCTTGAGTACTCAAGAAGTTATATAGGTTGTTTTTCCCTATTATCTGTACTCAAACATCTAGATGTTGATCCCACTGGGGATATCCAACCACTAACACTGAAGAGTATATTTATTCCCCTACTATTTGAAACACCATTGAGTCCAATTAGAATATCTAGATAATATACTAGAGATGGTTACAATTCTCTAATATCTAAAAGCATCAGAATATGTCCTAAGTGGCCTTTGTGACTATAAAATTACAATGGAAAACATAACCCACATGGGTGGGGGAATTTGTTTATAATTTTTCCTCATGTTCATCTCATGTATCATTCATCCTATGGGATCACACCCAAATTAATGATATCCATCTTACAATGTAAATATGTGTTTTCTATTTTTGGTAACACATTAGTATAGATCTTCAATGTTAACCTAATTGATGTTGGGAAACATGATTCTATTGATTATGAAACAGGTGTGGATGAATCTACTACCCCCTCACCACTAAAAAATAGTAAAACCATCTCAAATAAAGTGAATATTACTTAGTTCAAATTCAAAATAGTATAACATGTGAAAATCAATATTAAATTTCTATAGGGAAAAAACCCTTTATGTATGGGGATTTGGTTGATGTTATAATAACTCATTTATCTAATATTATATGATAATAGTAGATTAATCAATCAATAAAGGTATATCTGAGATGTCTAAATTGATTAGGATCACATAAATTGATGAAAATTACCACAACATTAATGTTTAATCTATAGTTACCTTCATGGGGTATATATCTCAAACAATATAAGGAAATTATCCCAATGGTATTTGAGGATGTAGTATCTTAGGAGTCGGTGGATTGTTTCACTTCTCATATGGATTCCATTGAGTTTTTATGTGAATGAGTACAATGCTATTCGAACTCATATCTTCGTTGTGTGGATTGAAATCCTATACCACCCATATTTGGAACCTCTATCTTATTGATATTCGATATATGGAAGATCTATATAAGTATATTTGGTGTTTGTAATCCCAATGTGTCATAATGTTTGGTTCCCTAGAACAAATATAGGATTCACTACAAGAGAAATGTCGTTTAGCGGCGGTCAATTACCACTCACAAGGGCCTCCAAGTAAGACAAATTACAAGGGCCTCACCAAAGTTTCCACAACACTATCCCCTTGATCACTATGAAATGACCCAATTTTTTCTAAACATCAACAATGGGTTTAACTCATGGTCATCCATAATCTCAACTACCAATTAAAACATAGGCCTAAATGGAATTATGTATTCTACACTTGAGAAATCAAGACATAAAAGGAAAAATCATAAATCAACAAAATGCATAAAAGGAAACATAAGAAATCAAGGAAATTTTAGGATATGAACATGTTTGGTGGCAACTATGTGCCACAAATGTTAAATATACAAACCAACTATTCCCATATTTGTTCAACACATGAACAATGCAACTACTCATTGTCCGATGATACATCGTCACCCTCGCCACCTTCATCACTACTTTCTTCTATCACCTGTAAGAACATTATATTGAAAATTAAATAAATTTGCATATTTATAATAAAAAATAAAACCAATGAAAGTTATAAAATTGAATGATTTTTATTTTTTGTGATTTACCTGCATACCACTAGTCGATGCACTACCAGCGGGGGCATATCTTCTCATATGCTGACGTATTTCAATCAACTCTTTCTGCAAAGCATATATCTGATCCCCCAGCTAGTGAACTGTGTTTCATAGAGAAAAAATATCTTTCTGAGCATCTACATGTATGGGCAAACTAAATCCATGAGTAGATGCAGCTGCCATCCCTAGTGGCCTGCTAAAAACCTTAGACGGTACGAGTCCCAAACCCATCCCGCAAACTCTACAAAGATGGTATTTCCCAAGGACATTAGCAACCAGGTCATCCTGGGAGACTGAGTAGGACTGCACAGGATTGGAATCCCATATTTCATCAATTTTTAAATATAAATCAAATATCAATATATATTGACACAGTAAATACTAATAATAGGTTATTATAATAAAAAATTGACTTCATACTCCAACTTCTTTAGCTGGCTCATTAACAAAACTTTCATCTGATTTATTGTGAACATCCAACCACGTTTCAGTTTGGGATGATTCGTGCCCTAAACTCTGTGAATGCATTACAAAAAGATAAATCAAAAATTCAATATATTAAATAGATAATAATTTCATATAAATATTTAAACTAATTAAATGATTACCAATGTCGTTCGGCTTCTAGAAAGGTTTTATGAGCCTGCAGTGTGAGGGACGACATGCTTAGCCTGGTTTGATGAATTATATCTTGAGAGATCTTGAAAGAAATATAATGAAATTTAATATTAATGTATTCAATGTCATATCCTCTTCATATAAATGTATAAATGTAAAATTTGGATAGAATAAAAATATATATTTCAATACCTCCTACTTCTGATCACGATGTCTATCAACAAAAACATTCCACTGTTCCTTCGGCAGCCCACTTGGTAGCTTCTCATACATTTGTTGCATTGTCAACGAGGTATCGTTGACATCAAACCATAATATCCATTTGAAATATTTCCATTTCTTACCTAGATTTTTCAATGTCCACTTCAGTGCTATCACATCAGCAACTGTAATGTGATAGAACATCTGTATAATGAAATTTATTTTGAATATATTAGTAACATGACATTAAATTAAACCATATTTTAATAAAATAACCTTTATTTGAGAATCATAAACATCATTTTTCCAGCATGGAGGCATATTCCTCCCATAATCATATGAAATAGGAATGGAAATGGGCTCCGCTGCCAGCTCGCCTAGAATCTGGTCAAGTAATATTGTGGCGTCATCTGTCGGGTTCCCATAAGAATCAAATGGAATGACTATATTTTCTCCAGTCATATTCCAAACATATGCACTTTTTATGTTTTTCTCCACAGTTGCATTTTTTCATCTACAATCAGAAAAAAATTAGTATAAACAAAATGAAATAAATTTATTTAATTAAAATTTGTACCTATGACAGTGACAATATTTTATGCTCATGTTGAACTAGAAGGGTCGTGTCACTACCCCACTATTGAGGCTCCTGAAGGGGGAGTCAAAAACTTAGCATCTAATGGGACATCCCAAGACAGAGTGAGAGATGGTGCAGGGGTGTAGGCAGCAGGTGCCTCAGATGTAGTGGGGAGGGAGCCAGATGGATCGTCATCTGTCACAGAACTAGATTAAATAGTGTACCACTTCCTCCTTGGCCTTCCTTTCATTTAATCAAATTAAATTTTGTTCAGAATATATATATCAATAAAATTATGAAAAAAATAAAAATGATAATATATTCCAAGTAATAACAAACAAAATATATATAACAATGATAATGAATGAATGTAGAAATGAAACATGTTGTTGCTGAATAAATAAATAATTTTACATACAATAATTTTACCCTTCAATCATGTCGTTTTCCTTCTCCATTTCTTCACCCACTTCATTCATACTTGATAGACTAATATTTTCAATATCATGATGGAAAAATAATTCTACTTCCTATTGTTCATTAAATTTAATTTCAGAGGTCAAATTTTCAACTTCATCACCCATATCATAGAAATCTATTTATATTATGATAGAAACTACACCCCACCATTCATTGACAACATCATTCACATAATATACCATTTTTTCTTATGATGCTAATATATATGGATCATACAGTTCACGATCACCAACATCCATCAAGCGAGAGAAGTTCACAGAAGTAAATTGCAAGGAATCTCTTTTAACACCTCTGATAATATCGAGTCATTTTAATTTTAATAAAACAAAAGAAAAATGTCTATGGTAGTTTAATTCAACAATATCATACACCTTAACATAGTATTCCACTTCATCAAATGTAAATACACCACTATTCTGTGTTTCTAAACCCACTTCCCGATTGACTGTATGAAATCTAATGACATTCACATTATAAGCATCGAACTTTCTAACTTGTTTTAGAGGACCTATAACAAGAAACATAAAATCTTCTGACACCTTTGCTCGAGTATCAGTATTCATGATTAGAAAAAATATATACACGTTATTAGATTTACAAAATTTATGTGTCAAACTAATATTCATACTTATTGAAATATTTATGAACTTACACGTTGTAAAAACCATTCTATAAGATCTTTATTAACAGCTTTCGTTATTTATTTCTCATTTTGTGTTCGTCCTCTCATTCGTTTCTTTGTTTTTATCCTCAACTCTTCAAAAACTGGATCTGCAATTTAACTAACGAGCATCACAGATCTATGTGCTTGTAATAATTCTAATTTAGTCAGGGTCACATTTGTGGTCCCCCCAACTGATCTTCCAATAACAGGAAATATTTTGGATTTATGATTTATTTTAGATTGAGTCGATGTGTTTTCAACACGTCCAACTCGATTAAATGTTATCTAAATATCAACCAAAAATCGAGAACAAAAGTTAATACAATCCTCATCCTAATAGCGTTCAGCAATAGAGCCTTCTGGTTGAGATTTATTTCCCACATATGATTTCAAATGCCCAAGTTATCTGTGAAATAAAATAAACATAATTATGCATTTAATTAGGTAACAAAAATTCATTACTTAATTGAAAAACTAATAAATTATGTACTTCTTAATTAGATAAATCCATCGATAATGAACGAGGCCCCCTAATTTATCTTTCTCAACCAAATGCACAGTGAAATGCATCATTACAGTAAAAAATGACGGAGGAAAGATCATATCCATTTCATAAAGGGTCAATAAAAACCTCTTCTGGAGGTTGTCAAGATGAAATGGATGAAGATATTTCTCACATAGTTTTCTGAAAAATGTACATAATTGTAGTACAACATTAGTAATTTTTTCAAGTAATAAAGTACGTAATTCCAATGGTAGTAACTATTGTAACAAAATATGTGAATCGTGACTTTTCAATCCATGCAACATATGATTCTCCAAGTTAGCACACCTCGAGATGTTACTTAAATTCCCATCAGATGCCTTAAAATTATTAAAAATGTGAAGGAATGTATCTTTATCCCTATTTTTCATTGAAAAAATTTCCAGAGGATAGTTTTCATTCTCATCTAGCCAGAGATCGCGTTTTATGTTCATTTCTTGTAAGTCTTTGCGACCATTGAGATGATCCTTTGACATTCCATGCTCATTAAGCAATGTAAAAATAAAATTTTCCTATACATTCTTCTCAATATGCATCACATCAAGATTATGCTGCAACAAATTAACTTCCCAATACAGAAGTTTGAAGAATATACTTTTTTTCTTCTATTGTTGCATTTTGATTTCGCTTGACAATGCACATCAGACCCATTTTCCTCTATCATTCAAACAATGAAAATTCCCAAATTATGTTTCATCATTTTCAAGTTGTACTAATATTTTAGAACTAGTTAACAACTTTAGAGGTGGTCTACGATCAATGGAACCGTTAAATTTTGATCTGTTCACCCGAAATCTATAAGATGCATCGAGAAATCGTCGATGACACAAGAAGGAGATCTCCTCAAAAAAGCATCTCATTCTCCATCCATTCCTTCAAGGCTCCATGGGGGAGATCTCCGCCGAGGGATTCTAGCCAAAAAACATCCCCATTTCATTTCATTTCTTTATTTTTGTTTTATTTTTCAATTTTTATTTTTATGTCTAATAAAATTAATGCATTATTATTATTTCTATGTCCACCCATCCACCTTATTTTCTTATTCATATTTTCTCCTTCTTTTCACATTTTATTCTTCAATTATAATCCATCATGACCTCTTAACCTAAAAAATTAGGGGTTAACCTGAGACTTGGCATGAGGGTTGTATGTGGAAATTTCTTTTATTCTGTGCTTAAATTATAATGTTTTATTAAGTTCTTGATGAGCAAGAGTGATGTGCACGGGTGTGGTGATCGCCCACCATGACACTGATCTCAAACTCATTTCCATTATTTTATTAAATATTTTCCATGCCTTCTACTTGATACAAGCTCTTTATACGATGTTGTTGATCCTTTCAGTGGTTGAAATGGAATATGATGGAGCTATGTCTTGGAAGATGTCACACTCTTGATCGAGGTTTTCCATCATCCATGATTATAGGATGAGGTGAAGTTAAGATTGAAAAATAATTCAATATTTCACACCAATAAATAAAATAATAGTAATTCATGAATGAGATCTCATAATTGAATTATTAAACTTAATTTAAATACCAACAAAGAGAATGATGAAACCCACAAACCAACCCATAAAGGCCATGTTCTTTCTCAATTAATTTCATTTTTTCATTGCATGTTAGTTTTATCTTTTATTTTAATTTAATTGTATTTCATTACTAGATAATATAAGAATAACAAAAATAAGTAGTTTAGTTAAATTAGATTAAGTATGTGAACGATTGAGAAATCCCCTCAAGTGAGACAACCCCGGTTAGCTTCTATGTAGCATGAGGAAAAATTAAATTGATTTTTCCACTCCCTACGATAGGCGTGAATCAAAACTAATGTCGTTCCTGTGGAGATAATCACTTTTTTACATTATGTTTTCTATTTTCAAATTTTAGATAGTTGTCACTATTTTTTAAAAAAATTCAAAAAAATTATTTTTCCCTGAGGCATTCAAATTACAATTATTATGCATGGAATAATTACTCATAGATGTAGGAATAAGAAATCGACTACACTAAGGAGGCCCTCCAATGAAGGGGAGATGCTCTAATGATACGGTTCAAATAGAAGGAAAGAGGACTTGCAACATGAATCTCACCAAATGATTTGATATCCATGGTCGATGAAATCAAAACTGACATTGAATGATTCAATGCTAAGAAGAAATTCCCACAGGTCTTCCCTAATTTCACTAATGAAATACATGAAGTTGAATACAAACTCGAGGGGGGGGGGAGCATGACTACCTACCACTATCCAGTGATAATGAACTCCAAGAGTAACGTTCAAATCATGAGGATTTTTTATCTAAACCAACTCTTTGATTTGAACCATTCATTGACTCTATCCCTTCTGGTTTTATTGAATCTGAATTTTATGTCACTTCATCTTGGTTTACAGAATCAGATAGTCTTTTCTATGCCTTGGAGAAAGAAGAATAAATTTAACCTATTGAGGAACACTTAGAGCTCCCTGATGATATTGATCATCAACTTGAGGAAGTCCATGAAGCAATACATGTGGATATGCCTAAAGAACCAAATCTACAAGTTACCTACCATAAAAGGGAATATTTTGAAATTAATATTTCAAATATAAATTTTGAATCTCTCTTTGATTATTCGTTTCATTAAGCACATCTTGAGGAACCACTGGATTTTGAAGAAGACTTTGCACATGTATCTACTAAAGGGGAGGAAGTTTTGTGCTTCATCGTACCTGTTCCATGCAAGTAGTTCATAATTGGGAAGGGGTCATATCTGGTGTACTCTATCAATGAAATTTTCCTTAGTATGGAAAAGGAACAACAAGGTGGTAAGAGCCACATGTGGTGGTTAAAATCAATGAAGCTTCATCCACCAACAAATTATGGATAAAAGCATGTAATTCCCACTAATGGCAGTAAAAGATTCCAGGGTCCATTTGAGATATCATACCAAGATTTATCTTTCCATGCTTTCTAGTAATTTAGTTTTCAAATTCAGTATTAAGAATTAGTCTAGCATGTGTCCCCCCTCTCTTTTTATTTTGAGCTTAAATGAAATTATCTGTGTGATTAATTGAGTAATTTTTCATTAATAGGATCATAAAGGAAGGAAGAAGCCCCAAAAATTAGAGGAAGAGTAACACATATTTATTGAAAAAGGGAGATCAATTTTTATGATTATCATTTAAAATCCTTTCATTTTTTTGTCCATAATATATTCTGAGCTTTAATTAATATTCTATTCAATTATCACACATCAATTGATTTTGAAAGAGTTGAAATGATTTTTGAAATAATGGATTTTCAAGGATTTATTATATGAATTATTTTCCATTGAAATTGATTTTCAAGTATTTCTATGAGTTTGACTAATTTTTAAAATCCATTCCCATGAAACACTGAATCAAAATATTTTTTCGAATATTATGAGGTATTCAGAACTACTTTTTACATATTCTTCCTAATACCCTCACTTTCTTGAGGGAAACATGAATTTTATGTGACAACCACAATTTGTGAATAATTCCATTTCAAAGCCTTGGATTTAATGGAATGTATTTGAAATGATTGAGGTATCCCTTTGGCTATCCACATTTTATCTTGAGACCCACCTTTACATTTATCGTTTGTAATCCCTTAGATTCCATGAATTGCCTTATAGGTTTATGCCACATTATAAGCCAATTTTCCCTTACCTACCAGCACTTTCAGTATTTTTCCAAGGGTTTTTCAAGTTTGAGTATTGGGGAAGGGACTTTAGTGTGCGTTCATTGGGATGTGTATCATTTATTGGTAATTCTAGGTGTGTGTAAAAACATTGGGCAGTGGATAATAAGAGAATTGGGCATGTGTCATCATTTCATTGTGCTGAATTTGTTTCATCCATTTGTCCATCAAAAAAAGAAAAGAACAAAATAGAGATGAGATTTAATTCCTCATAGATCATTCTTTTATGACTCATATCCCTCTTAAAAATCAAAGGCATGATTTTTCATTAATTAATTGTATTAAATTTTCAGCTCATCTTCCATGAAAAAACAAAAAGAAAATAATGTTATATCTTTCTGGAGCTTTGAAAAAACAGATAACTTAGATGATACAATACAATATAATAAATTCTTGTCTCATGTCCCATGTCATAAGAGGGGGTGGTGTTGTTTTTCACATTTTCATATGGGATTGAGAGAGTAAGGTTATATGTTTTCCGTTGATTTAATCATGCTATGTACTTAAAAGTCCACCTCCTCTTTCTAGCCTGAAATATTTTCAATCATTTTCACACCAACCCTAAGCCATATAATCATTTGAACCATTAATTAAATCCCTCATGATTAAATTAATTTTCATGTTTCACGCTATGGAGAAATGAGAATTTTCACAAACCTATGGTGATACATGTGATTTCCATGTATGAACATGACTATAGAATCACATTCTCTTGAGTGAAGAGTGACATAAAATTCAAAGTGAGGTAGGATGTGATCGAGCCATGGAATGATTTATGAGGTTGAAAAAATATGAATTATTGAAATCAAAATAGGATGGAATTATTATTCATATATGAGACATGATAGAATTCTATTTTGGATAAAATCATTGATATTTTCCCATTTTTGATTGTTTTGTGGATTTAGATTTGGATGTAAGATGATTGCCCAAAAGTGCATTGTTTATGTGTGGGAGAGTAATGAAGCTGTAATTTTCATATATTACATACTATAAATCATTTTTATAATCCCAATGTAGTGTTATTGGATGGGTAATTGTCACTTTTTTAGGTTTTAGTGTTATTTTGAGCAAAAATATGAATAACGCCTAATTCTGGATTGTAGATAGTTTTTTACATTAAAGATATTTTAGACATTTCATGGAAACAAAATGTCCAAATTTTGTTATAAAAATTTTATTATAATCCTTATTTTTTTCCTCCACTTTTGTCTCCTGGACCAAGAGCTGATTCGGCCATATAAAGGGTCTAAAAATTCATTAAAGATGGGAATTTTTCCAGGTGGAAAGCGTGGACCCCACAACTGTAACTGATCCCAAAATCGTCTTACACATATCCCAATGAGGTGTTTCTACCTGGGATAGAATGAGGACAACTAGGATCGACAATAAAACAAAATTGGGGGAGTTTCAATTTCATTAAGGCATCTATTAAATGACATACTTTTGGAGGAATCATCCAGGAATCTTCATCCAGAAACAGAAACCAAGAATGAAAAAATCATAACTCCTTAATCTAGTTTCCAAATTAGCTAAAATATTGAGGAGAGACAGACAAGATATTTATGAAAAACGTTCATGAAGTGTAGAACGTGTGAATAGGTCATTAATAGGCTCTACAACTCGTCTACTTTCAGAAGACAGAAATGTGCCTATAAAAGGAGGAGAGATCCTCCTCCCCAAAGCAACTCATTCTCTATACATTCCTTCAAGGCACCAAGGAGGAGATATCCACCAAGGGAGGCCAGCCACAAATATTCCCCATTTCATTTCATTTCTTTATTTTTGTTTTAGTTAATAATTGTAATTAATATTTCTAATAAAATTCATGCATTATTTTTATTTCTCTGTCCACCCATCCAACTTGTTTTCTTCTTCATCTTTTCTCCTTCTTTTCAAATTTTATTCTTCTCGTATTATCCACCATTACCTCTTTACCTAAAAAATGTGGGGTTAACCCAAGACCTGGCCTGAGGGAGATATGTGGAAATTTAATTTATTCTATGCTTAAATTCCGATGTTTTATTTTGTGATGAACAAGAGTGATGTACACGGGTGTGGCGATCATCACCACAAAACTGATCTCAAACTCATTTATATTATTTTATTAAATAGTTCCCTCCCTTCTATTGGATACAAGCACTTCATACAATGAAGTTAATCCATTCAATGGGTGAAATGGCATATTATGGAGCCAGGTCGTGGATGATGTGACACTCTCGATCGAGGTGTGCCATCAACATTGATTATAGTAGGAGGTGAAGTTATGATTACAAAATGAATTCAAGATTTCAAACCAATAAATAAAATAATAGTAATTCTTGTATGAGATATCATAATTGAATTATCAAACATAAGTTAAATACCAAGAAGGAAAATGATGAAACCACCAAACCAACCCATATATTCCATGTTCTTTCTCAATTAATTGGATTTTTTCATTGCATGTTAGTTTTAAAACATATTTTAATTTAACTGAATTCCATTACCAGATAATATAAAAACAACAAAAAGAAGTAGTTTAGTTTAATTATATTTAGTAAATAAATGATTGACAAAGCTCCACAAGTGAGATGACCCTGGTCATCTTCTATGCTGCACTAGAAAAAATTAAATTGCTTTTTCCACACCCTACAACAGGCGTGCATCAATAAGCCACTTCTCTGACTCGCCGCAACACTTCTAAGGGTCCGATGAACCTTGGAGAATGCTTACTCTCCCATCCGAACCTCTATTTTCCATGCTGAGGAGAGACGTTCAAGAATACGTGGTCCCCGACCTCGAACTCCTAGGCTCTCCTCCTATTATCGGCAAACGACTTCTGCCAGTCCAGAGCCGCCTCCAACCTCTCCCGTATAAAATGAATATTCTCTGTCATTCTCTGCACCACCACTGGGCCAAGAACACAAGTTTCCCCAACCTCGTTCCAGCACACGGGTGAGAAACATAGCCTTCCGTACAAGGCTTCGAACGGAGCCATGCCAATGGTAGAGTAAAATCTATTATTGGAGGAAAACTCTACCAGAGAAAAGCATCACAACCATGATCCCCCAAAATCCAAAATACATGCCTGTACCATGTCCTCCATTTTATGTATGGTTAACTCTATCTTCCCATCTTTCTGGGGGTGGAAAGAAGTGCTAAGATGTAGCTAGGTGCAAAAATCATGATGAAATCCTCTCCAGATTCGTGAGATACTCCATGCATCCCTATCTGAGACTATGGTACCTATTTATGAATTATAGGGTGTAACAAATTATAATTTCACCTAAAAATATGGAAGAATAAATTTTATGATTTTCTTGATAGTTAACGAAGAATATTTCACCATCATAAATCTATTCATAAATAATCCTGATAAATAATATTATTGTAACATTAAACATTGAAATTTTTTGTATCATGTCACTCAGAAATAAATGTGATAACATAAATCAGTAGCCTGCCTTAGAAAACTATTTAATAGTATCAACCATTAAATAATAACATTAAAAGATAATTTAAAAAAACTGATAAATAAATTTATCATTAAACCTTTCAGAGGGTCATTATATATGCCTAATAAAATCATATAGATGTATAACTAATCAAATGTAGCAAATACAAAAATATTTGTGTAAAAATCACTCACATGAATTGGTAACAATTGAATAATAATCCTCATGAGAGAATAAAATTAAATTGAAAGTTAAATATGATGAAAATTAGGATATTTATTATATAAAATCTAATAGCTCTGTATATACCTCACTAAAGATGATAAGTCCATAATGTAACATATATCCAAATAAAGACATGTTGAGACAAAAAATCTCTCACCTCTAACCTTGAATTTCATCATACACATTATAAATTATAGTAGAATAAATATTGGATCATTTTAATTTTATTAAATATTTATAGAAAAATTTCTTGGAATATATCATTTTTATATTACCTTTTAATTTTTTTAATTCATTATTAAAAGCATGTTTCTGATAATTATTGCTGCACTTTTCCTATATTTTTTCGTTTTGTATTTTAATATCATTTTAAACGGAACATGTGTAAATAATAGCAGGAATTTAAACTATGATATAAATACAAGATATATACTATATATAATAATATATTGTAACCCATAAAAGTTAAATGTTGTAAATGAATTTCCCCGTTTAATGAGGGTGTGTGTTGTATGTACGCTTGAAGGTTTCTTCAATTTTCATGATAGATAGAACCTTGAAATGTAAATAATATATTTCCATACCATTATTAATTTCATATCATATATATTAATTAAATATACCATTGTTACCATACATTTCAAAATAGAAATAAAAACATGCCTCATCGCTTTATAGAGGTGGTAGTCAACATGTACAAAATTTTAGTGTTATAATCATCAAATTGATAGGAATGTATGGATGTTTATGTTCTATGATAATTTAACATTTTTAACTATTTCATAAATTATAAATACATATGATCAATATATAATTGTATATATCACTAAATGGTGGTGATGGAAAACAAATTACATCAGTTTGTAATGTGGTACTCTGTCGTAAACATGATCGATAGCAATTTAATGTAGAAGGATATTGATGTAGGTTATTTAAATAACATAATTTCATATATGTATATTTTCTATACACGTTATATTAAATTATAATATTTGAAAAGTATTTAATTATTTGGAAGAAAAAAGGAAATAAAGAACTCTCAGTTAAGAATGATACCACTTAATCAGAAAACCTTATTATGTTACCACCTATACCCTTTATTTTAGTTTATAATAATAAAAATAAGGACTTTGAGATATATGTGGGGAATAAATTAAGAAATTTTTGTTTATATTATACAAACAAAAAGTATTTTAATGTTTGAAGTTGATAGGATAGGGGCGCCATTACATAATTGGGTGATATAACTCACATAGAATTTTTTAATATAAAAAATATACACACATTTTAAACAAGAAATAAGGTTTATAAATAAAACATTATGAAACCATAAATGATATGAAGTATAAATATCTCTATTTGATTGGATTTGGAAATGTTTATTGGCCATTTTAACACATATGATATTAGCTTAATCCCCGATAAACACATTTTAACAATAATATTGGTAATTAGTTTTAATTATTTTTATTATTAATTATAGATTATTAAAATTTAACCATCTAATATATAATTAAATATTCTAGTTCTAAATATAATATCCATTTTTCTAAAATAAGTTAATTAATTTAAGAAGATATAAATTAAAAATTAAAAAATTAAAAATAAAGATAAAATGATTTTCCAATGTAAAATTTTTTACAAGAAAATAGTGTTTTATTATCAATTTTTATCATGAAATTAATTTAAATTAGAATAATCAGATTAATTATGACATAAAGGTGTAAATTTTACTTTTAAATTCATCTGAAAAAAATTTATAACTTGTCAATTCGTTAAAATAAAAGATTGTTTTAATATAAGTCTATATTTTTTTGATTTTATTATAAAAATAAACTTTTCAGAGAAAACCAAAAAAAATTGACCTATAAATATGTGGAATTCATTATTTGAAAACTGAAGTTCACTTTATCAAATAAATCTTTTAAAATTAGAAAAAATATATTATTATTAATTTATCACAACAATCAATTAAAATAATATTTTAGAAAAAATTTATTTTCGAAGTATATAAAAAGTTTTCAAAAAAAGTAAATTTTTATAAATAAATTTTTAATTAAATAAAAAAATTATATTAAAATTTAAAAAAACATTTATTTCATGTCATACCATGATGAATACAATACATGAAAAAATGGTGATGTTTAAATAATAATATATATAGAAAATTGTTGTTTTTTAATACTCATTGTTGTGTTAAGCACTATGTATATAAGAAATTAAATTTATTTATGAGAAAATGAATTTTCATAAAATGTCAGGGTGTCAATTTTTACCATCTTAAAATGAATTTAAACCATGAATTTTTTCTATTTTGATATAAATGACTAAGGATAGTTTTTTCTCACCATATCCCCAATTTTCCATATAGCTTCTTCAATATGGTGGCTTCATACAAAAAACATGAAAATTTGAGTGGTTTTGTTTCATATAAAATTATATATAAGATTCAGAATCACCACTTGTTATTCCACATAATAAAGGCCATGGTCAAATAGTATGAATTCAGCGTTTAATACATGTGAATAACAAGGTTTGTACATCATCAATAATGATACATGGAACACGTCATGGACTTGGGATTGGTTTGGTGGAACTACTAGGAAATAAGAAGCCATCTCTACACAATCAATATTTTTAATGGGTCAAATATACATAGGTATAACAATAAATTTCCTTCATAATCAAATACATTTTTTCAAATAAAAATTTTAATGAATAAATTCCCAACAACATCAAATTCGAGAACACGTAGATGATTGTAAATAAAAAGTTTAGTTGACTTTTTGATGCCCATATGGTTTTCTAGGTGAATCAAACCCTCTATATAATTTCATCAACTAGCTTGGGTACTAATAAATTTAATTTTCTATCTCTATCTTTGCATGTTTTATTTCTACACTACTTTCAATGTTGAATTTCATAATGATCCATCTTCATGGTTGATTGAAGACTATTGTTCTACAAAAACATGATTATAGAATGGTATTAAAGTCAACAAAAAACTAATATGTATAAATATTAGTAAAACCCAACACTATATATTGATTTGTTATATTAGGATGACTATATATCAATGTATTAAATGTCATTCTAAAACTCAACACCATAAATGGAGATTATGGAAGACTTTACCCGAACATCAAGGTTATCCTCAGATCCAGATTGGATACAAAATAAAATTTCTACTATGAAATCATACCCCTAATTTAATATATATATATTTGAATTATGATACAGAGATATGACTTCTTTAATGGAAATTATTGGTAATAACCTTTAAGATTTATTGACTACAACCCATATAAAATTATTCAATTTTTATATTTTTGGGATTCCATTGAAAAATTAAATGGTGATGTGTTCCCATTTCAATTATGGTATGGGTAATGGTTTTAATATTACATTATAAATTTTTCTATCGTCCATGACATATCGAATAACAAAGACATGATATATAAATTCTTCCATCTCTCTCTTCGGGTTTTCCTACCAAAAAATACTAATTCGAATTTGTATACATATATCTAGTTCATGAATGATTAGAATAACATAAATTCACAATTCATTAAGTAGATCCTTCATAAAATCTAGTACGGAAGAAATTAATAAATAATTCATAGTCCATAACTTTAAAAATTAATCAAGCTTCAACTTGGGAACATTTTTTATCTTCCTATACTACTGCATTTCTTCTTTCATTACTTCTTTATTCCAGTCTTGGAAAAATCTATAAACAATTATTTTAAGAAGATAATAATTCTTTATTTTAAAAAACATTTTGTAAAAACCATAATTATTGGATAGTCTAGATATCCATCATAGATAATGTGGCATGATCCTTCCATCTCAAAGCATCGGCCACCTAGATCGCTTTCTAGGGGTGGTGATGTATTGAGTAGTCATAATCGTTAATGAGCATTAACCATATCCTCTAGAAAATATTGAAATCATTATATGTTAAATTAATCTTCAAATTATTTTATCATCATTGATTTTTTTCATAATGATAATTCTTCGATATCTATAATGAAAAAACTGGTAGATTACTCTAAATTATGAGTTGGTTAATTTGGCAGATGTAACATAAATTTTAATGACGAAAATGCTATGAAATTTATATCGCATATGAGAAAAATTACCAAATAATTCATTGATTTATCACTAAAGACTATAAAAACTTCTTTATAATAGGGTAATGTAGTTTTTGTTTCACAATATAACCTTCCCTTCAGTTCCTTGATGTTTTACTCATATTCATTTTCCCATAAAACATGGATCCTTTATGAGATAACTGGCTGAGTGAATTTGTAGTCATGGGAAACTCTATGAAAACCATCAATAATATATATCAATCCCAGAAAATATATTATATGTGTGAAATTGGATAGAATGGGCCCGTTTTATGGATCTAAAATTTTTTCATCTCTTGATATTATATAATCCACAAATGAAACCTTTTTTATCCAACAATCAACATTTATAAATTTTTCATACAATTCTTGCTCCCATTGGCTCATCAGAATAATTATCAAGTGATATTCATTATCATCAGTTATCATTTAATGGAATAGAATATTGTGTATAAAGACTACAAAAATTATCAATTCAATATAAAATTACATTATTCATTACATCAATGAAGACAACAATAGAATTAGTAAGACTAAATGGAATCACTATGTATTAATAGTATCTATACCATGTATAAAATGTTTTCAATGGTATATCCTACTTATTCATTGTAAATTTATAATATCAATAATGTGGGTCAATCTTGGAAAATTATTAACATTCACACAATAGTTGAAAAAAAATAATCAATACTATACGGATGATATTTTTTCCTAAATGTGTTTTTGTTCACTTCTCGATCATTAATAAACAATTTCATCCATCCTTGTTTCCTCCTAATAATATCAATATGGGAATCCAATGTGGATACACATGTCCTAGTAAAACCCTTTTCCTAATTCTCATATTGCTTCTTTATTTCATGAAACTCAATGGGCTTCAATTTATAGGGAGTCATTAAAATCATTGTAGTAGAAGGTATAATTTATGTTTATTAACACAAATTCAATATTCGGTGAATGAATTGGAATATATTTTTGAAGGACATAAAAAACTCCCAAATAATGGGAATAATGAAAATGTTGACATCCTCTCTAACTATCTTAGATAAAAACCACATATTAATTGGAATTGATTACCCATACAATATTTGAAATTTATATTGGGATTTCAAATTTATCATCACATCGATAGAATCTCATTGGATGGTTTGTAAGGTAAAAATTTACTTAAAATCCTTTTTAATTTATGTAGAAATAATGTATTGAATTTCAATACCTAAAAAAGGTAAAATAATATTCCAATAAAATGGAAATAGTAATATTTTAATGAATCAAATTACAAAAAATTTCATCCAATGAAAGATAAAAGACTTGAGATGCAATCATCATAAAATTTTATGGTTTTATAGATAATTAAACATATAATCATGGATGTGGTATTGTGGAACCATTAGATAAATCATCATATATAATAGAATGGGTATATTAAAAAATTATAATATATCTCCATTTCGAGATTGGATGGCACGTCAACTATTTAGCACATAATTATTATACACCACATCTGAAATAGTTATTGATTTATATTTCCATTTTTCACTCAATGTATGAGGTTTTTTATTTTAACATAATCATTTACCAAAATATATGATATTTTTTTATCATAATTACCACTCAATAGATTAGAAACAGAAGAGTTTTTTGGTGCATTCTACAAAGATTTCGTTTCATTTTCATCGTTAGATTACTTCTTCACCTCACATAAATATCTAGCCACAAGATGACATTATTTTCCTCCCATAAAACATTTATATGACCCATTAATAAAATTTCATCATGTTTTTTTCCACACATTGTGCATTATGGATATTTCCTCATCTTCTCTCCATGGTTCTTAGAGCTTCCATTGAAATGAATCTTTCTTTTCATATCAAACCCAAGGGATTCATGGGTAAACCAAATCTTCATTTCAACATTGATAGAACATAAAAAAATTTCTATATTTATTCTCATGTACCATATGTATATAAACCTTTAGAGTCTTAGTTTTATTCCACTAAAGAATTGGTCAACCAAACATTCATGTATATTGATAATATAATAAGTGATCATTAAAAATACTATGAAACTCACTTCATAACTGCCAATGGATTCACTATACTTATTCTATAGTTTAAGGAATTACATATTTGTTTTTTACAAATAATATAAATAATTTTCTTATTGGAAAAATTAAATTTAATTTATTCCACTCAATAGAGTTATATCCATCTAATTCTCTCATATTCTAGATAAGAGTCCACTATAGATCAATATGACCATCAAATAGAATGATGAAAAAAATTAATTTCTCATTTTTGAAAAATTGAAGAAAAAATAATATACCTTCAAATGTATTAATTTATTTCTAAAAAAATATTAAATTATATGAACCAGTAAAATATGGAGGGGTTTTCTTCAATAAGCAATCAATGTAATGTCATTTTCTACCTTGTTTATCATGAATATATGCATTGTTCATAGTGAGAGAAACTTATTCAAGCCTGGAAATGATATTTTACATTTTATCTCCCATAATATTTGGTTTCTTAGGAGGACTCCCATTTCATTTTTTTCTCATTCATTATTAAAAAATTTACTTTGGGTTCTAGTAATTGACTACACTCATAAAAATATGTTGAAGAAATTGTAGTCACAATGGGGAATTATAAAATAAAAAAATAATAATTTATAGATCATATAAATTACGACACCTTGTTTTAAATAAATAAATCTTTATGATTTACCAAGATCATTTATGGTTATTATTGAAATCCTTAGTGATGGTTGATAAGAAGTTAATTAATCTACAAAACATATCTCAGTGGGGTGGAAAACTAGTGGTGCAGTAATTCACATTGTCATGCTCCAGGAGATGCTTGAGTTAAAGCCCAATATTATATTTTCTTAGCTATTACCCATATATAAATCATTTACAAAAGACACATCCACATGTAGTCACTAAGAAGTGATGTAATTTCATTTAAACTACTCTCTCAATCCTTTAAAATCAATTCAAGATATTTTATTATACATTGACTTTTCCTTAGACAGATACAAATAAATACCCATATGAATCTCACTAAATATTTCTAATACTAGATTCAAAATTATATATAAATATTATTGTTATATCATATATAATGAAACTTACTATTTATGCATAGATATTATATCATAATATATTTATATTCTTTACATAACATAATAATACAGATGAAAATCACATAGGTCATGTATATTTTGATTCTTTGACAAAAAACAGTTTTATAATTGAACTACATCATATCTCACTAAATTCATCATAAATCTCACAAATATTGAAAATTAATAAAAAAATATCATTCATAATAATATGGGGAAATGAAAAAGAATAAATAGTCAGATTAGTTACTCCATGTGGGTAAAAAAGGGTTTTAACAACTTAAAATTAACCAAAGGTCATGAGAATGATAGAGTAACATTTCAAAGCCATGAACTGTATATCAAATTCCACAATCACAAGTCATAAAATAAATCATGGAATTCTATAACCCATAAATCAGGAATGAATAAATGAATATAATCTATCATACCCTAACATTGTAATAAGACAGTGATTTGAGGTATATAAATAGTCATATAAAATCTTATGTCACAACTAATGAAAAAGACATTTATAACATTTTAGAATTGTTCTAACAACCCAAGTTACTAATAAAATATTTGTATAACCTATCATATATCCTATTTTGGGAATGATATATCCTCTCATATTGATTCTATTATTAGGGATGGGACAAACATATATATTCCAAATTTTTCTCGTTTAGGATTACCTTTCATGTACCCTTTCTTACCATAGAAAAATAATATTTATCCCATGAATTAGAGGGATATATAGGTACTACCCATCAAAACATCTATACATATCAATTCTCGGATATCATAAATAATTCATCATATCATATCTTGTAAAAATCAAACTTGTTTCAAAATAATTTAATCATTGCATTAGTTATAAAAGGGAAAATGGTTTCATAATCATTTTATATTTTCATAATAGCGTAACTGGTGGAAAATAAATGGGTTTCATAAATATATTTTCATTATAAATAAAAACCACACATCTAATGCATAAGTATTATAACATTTAATTAGATCCATAGTAAAAAATAATAAATAAAAAATTTTATTGTAATTTATTAATATAATATTCCTAAAGAGTTCTTTAAAACTGTCTTGAGAAAATATACATTAAATATTGTAATAACTTATCTATAATCTATAAAATTACCAAATATCAATGAATATATTTTATTTGAAAATCAAATTTGAAACATGTAAGTTATTATGTATATCATTCAGGGGACATTACAGTTGATGATTATGTTCATTTAATGTACATTGGTACAAAAATTTCATTAAAATTTTCTATATAATTTCCAATGTACAATTTTAGGGAAACAACATGATGATTAAATTTTTTTCTAAATTTTCTTTTCATTACTATATTTAAAAAACAAATTGAGGATATTAAAATCCTTATTTAAATTTTTTTTTTAAACATGTACTTGGAAAAAAATTACTTTCAAATGAAGACTAAAATAAAGAAAAATTTCGTAAATACACTCTTGAGGTCACTATAATACTTAAAGAGTGTAAAATAAAACAGAATCGTGTAATAAAAAATATATAAGATCCTTGAAATCACCAATTTAATTTTTGAAAATTCATAATATTTCATCATTGAAAACATAATCATTAACAATCCTGATAATATTAAGACTGTAAGATAATTGTTTTACCACATTATAATCTTTTTAATTGCTATACCAATTAAATAAATAAATTTTTAAGAATATTTAAATCCAAAAAAATCATACTAAGAATTTTAAAATAAATTCAAGTGTAGTATTTACACCACATAAATAAAATAAGTGGTGAGTATGGAATATTTATTCCAAAAATGAAAGTGAGACTACAAATAAATACATGGTTTGTTAAAATTTGAATAATATTCCCCATGAATGAAAGAAATTAAATTAAAATTTAATTATCATGGTAATAACTAAATTCATGAAATTATAGGTAAATGCGGGTGTATTTATACATCAAAAAGATTAAAGGAGTATAATGAAACTTGTTTCCCAAATAATACAATATTAGACAAAACATTTCATACCTGGTTTGGTTACATTTTAATCGTAAGCCCCGTGAAGGAATAATCATAAATTGTAACTTAAATATAATAATTATTATGAAATTAAGGATATAAAATTATAAAGGGGTTTTATATACTCATTATAAAATAACATAGGTGAATAACATAACACTTGTCCGGAAGAAGACAATTGGAGAGAAGTGAATCTCTTACGCGAAGTATCTAATTTAATTATAAACATTCGAACCTACTGTATACTATAAATAGTAATATTATACATATATCATAGAATCAAAATAATATATATCATAACAAATATATGATTTAATTATGAAATTTTATTACAAATTTTTTAACAATTCCATTATAATAAAACATGTAGAGTAATAACTACTTTTTTCATGTATATTTCAGGTTTTTTGTATTCAATTATTCTAATTTCATTATGGCTCCATAATTTCACTAATTTTAACAATTATATTAATAAAATATATATCTAATACATACATATTAATAGTAATTGATAATTTTTATTTATAGAAAATTAATTACACCATTCATGGAGATGGAAGGTCACATGAATTAATGAACAATGTTTCCATTTTCTTGAATGATTGAAAAAAATAATGATAAATAATATATCAAAAATAAAAAATTATTTTTAGGTCATATATATTTTCATTATCATTAAATATATATTTGTTTTGAATAATTTCAAAATAATATGATAAACATTTCGCATATTATCGTGGAGGTCATAGTCCACATACACGCCTTGGAGATAATATAATCTTCCACCAAGAAAGATGTAAAAAAATAGATGTTATATTATAATTTTAAAATTTTAGTTATTTAATAAATATCATATAAATAATTTAATTACATAATTATATCTTACTGTCAAAAGTTGTGGGGAAATATAAATTACATTGGTTTGCAAGGAAGTAGTCCATAGTACATATGATCGATCATTCCATTTCCCATTAGATGAAAGAGGATATTAATTTTTTTTATTAAAATAAAACAATAAAATATAATTATAAGGGAGATAATGATGTTATTATATCTGAATATTTTTAAAGTATTTAAAGTATTTGAGTGAATAAATTAAATTAAAACACTCTGTTAAGAATGAAAACTCTACAATGGATAACCTTCTTATGTTTGGATTAAAAACAATCGTTATGATGTTTTCTTAGTCAATATAAGTCATCTATGGTGTGAATATGGAATTTATGTTGTTATTTGGGATGTAATTCACCAATCTAAAAGGATTAGTAAATGAAAATAGGTGATGAGAGGAAATGTTTTTTATAAGTGGGGTTGAGGACACACATGGAATCTTTGTCAAGAAAAAGTTAGTACCAACTATTACACTTGAAAAATGTTCCATAGTAACTCATTCTCATATCTAATATGATACAAGGTCTAAATAAGTCTATAAAATTTGAATTGGATAATTTTTATTGGATATTTTAATCCAAATATTTAGTTTAATATCCACATAATCCCAGTTTATCCTTAACAGTGATAATTAATTTTTAATGTATTTAATTTTTATTCTGAAAATAAAATTATTTTTACAATAATATATAATATTATTTTTTGTTAAGAAAAAAAATGAAATAGATTTTTCAAAAATCAGTTTACATTTGCTAATGATTTTAATTTAGACATAAACTCAAAATTGCGATGAAATAATAGTTTTCCAAAGAAAACGTATTCATAATTATATAACGAATGTACATCGAAATTAAATATAATTTTGATTCCAATTTCATAAATTGGCTTAAATAATATTTAATAAAACTAATTTATTAAAATTAGATAATAAATAGAACTTTTTAATTCATTAAATGAAAATTAATTTTAAATAAAAATAAACACATTTTTTTATTTAGTAAAAAAATCATAATTCTTAGAAAAAACGATAAATTCACCATTAATTAACATTGAAATTATTATTAAAAAAAAATTTCAATTTATAAATACTTTTTATAAAATTTTGAAATGTTTATTTTATTTCTTATTCACAAAAAGTAATAAAAATCATTTATTTAGAAAAAATTTATTTTTAAATCATATAAAAACATTACCTAAAATTAAATATATATTTTAAAATATCTCTTCATTACATAAAAAAATTACACTTCACTTTCCTCATATTTGTATTGTTATTTATACCACCACATTTATAATTTAGGATATACTTATCATTTTTTATAATAATTTAAATATTTTATCATTATTTGTTAAAAATATATATACTTTGCCATGAAATATATCGGAGAAATAATATTTTTTGAAAAAAACAATATTCCATAAATATATAGATGTGTAATTTATGTTTCCAACTTTTATTATTATAAAAATTATATATCTTTACCCTTGTGTGATGTGTGTTTTCAATAAAAGTATTTTCAAATATTGGACCTTTGATGACTGAGTAATAATAGAATATGTAATTTTTTCATGTGGGGGTAGAAAATGAAATTACATTATATAAAAATATATTTATTCTAAAAAAGTTTATTTTTTTGAAATTTAAAATTATTGGGTACATTATATTTAAATGAACTCTGATATAGCATAGGAGTATATTTATATAAATGTTAATTTTATAACATATGCATCAAAATTGGAGTTTTGGGTAAAAATAAACAAAAAATGAGAAGTATATTATTTTATTTATATAATGAAAATAAGTGTATTAATTTATAGAAAATAATTTCTCAATTTCTTTTGTATTGTTAATTTTGGTTTTAAAAATTAATTTTCCTCAAAATTATTTTTATTGAAATTTTATAAGGGAATATTATAATTAAATTCATCCACATCTAGAAATTTTATTTTAAAAAATATTATAATTATGTAATTGATAATGTAAAAATTAATTCATTGTGTGATTATTTTTTAGTTCTAAAGATAATTATTTTTTCATTCAGTAGTAAAAATACGAATTTTTATATAACATACTACTCCATTAACAAAATAATTTAAACTAATATTATAAATCTAATATTTAATTTTTTCAGAAGGAATTTGATTCATTTTATTTAAAATAATAAAAAATAATAATAAATAAAATAATATTTTATTTTTGTATGTGTTTAATTTTATTATTAATAATACATTTTCTCATAAATTTGTTGTTCATGTGCATAATGTTTTTAAATATTAATTATACAAAAAATTATATAATTGATAATGAAATATATCATATAAATTAGTAATATATATATATATATTAATTGAATTTATTTTACTTATGATTACTAGTCATTGTGTTAATTTAATACAATCATTTTCTTGAAAATTTTGTTTTCATTAAAAACATATCTTCATCATATATTCCTTGTTTATTTTTATATTAATTTCTACCTTTTATAGAAAACAACTTTTATAATATTTTCCTAAATTATTTAAAATATGGTGAATAATATTGGTTTATTATTTATTTTTTAATTTTAGGATTTATGAATAGAAATCTCGGTAAAATTTTACACTTATTTAAAGGGAAAAGATGAGTTTAAACCATGGGGTAAAAAAATTAAAACCTATCTAACACATGAATTTATCATATTTGAATACTATCTTTGGACCTGAGATATTTTCCATGAAATAAATAATGTATTATAAATCCTTATGTCGAATTTGGGAAACCTACCTTACTACGGTGAGGATAATTTTTTTTAAGGTTGGGTTCGAAGCCTCATTTTATTATTTAATGAAAAGTACTCTTTAGATTGGGTAGAGGGAGACCCATTACATACCCAAAGACCCAAGGCAAAGTGTCCTAAATACAAGGCTTAAAAGACAATTTTTTGGCCCAAGGGCCCCTCAGTGAATAGTACTGCTACATTACTTGGGCTTCTACACTACTGTCGTCTCTATAGTTCCAGCTACAATGCATCTTCCGCTATTGTGTCTCCATCGCTACACTTCCTGTACTGTTACAGTGCCCCTACTATAGTACATAAATTAGACCCTATTCAGATTTGATCCCGGGTCTTTTAGATGCTAATCAGGAGCCTGTACCACTAGGGAACATGCTCGTTGGGAAAGGTGAGGATAATTTATATTCAATAAATTAAATAAATGCTTGACGGGGTACCATAATAGTTTCAATATCCTTTGAAACATGGAAGACATTGTTATATTCTTCTAAAAGATATTCCATACCTTAATTAGTTATCATACCCATTATAATTACTACATAAAACATTTATTCATAACAGGGGGAAGTACATCATAAGAAAGGGATATTGTTGAATTCATGGTCTAGTATAAAATAAAGGAAATTAGTAAGCATAACATGAACATATGGGTATGAGAAAATGAAAATAATGTTTTAATATCATAACCGTATAAAAATAAAAATCATGAGACGTAGAATATTGATTTTTTGATCATAAAGAATGAAATTATAAGATTAACAAGAACACGAACCAAACTATCCTATCAGAAGAATAAGACATGGAATTTGTGTTATACTTATACACTTGTTACATAATTCCCTTTAACTCATGGTTCATTTCCATAAAAAAATAAGGAATTTCCTTTAGACTCCACCTACTGATTTGAACCTTGTGATTATTTTCCACAAAATTCAAGATTAACACCAATGGATTTTAGATTATATTAAAAAAATTTAGATGATATTTTAAAATAATTTCTTGAGTAAAATTTCCTCCATACTTTGAAATAAAATTATTAAAATAGAAAACAATTCTGAAAACAATTATCTAAGAAAATAGATTTTAAAAAGGAATATGTGAAAGAATAAAGAATTTTTAAATTATTTTTTCTTTAAAATACATCTTAAAATATAATATTTAAAAATAATTTTTATACAAGGTAGTTTTTCAACATAAAATCATGGCAAGCATCTCGAAGAAGGAAAACTTAGACAAAACAACTTTACTGAATTTGTATCTTTTGGAACATAAAAGCCATGAAAGAGAGCTCAGGAAAGGGATTATAAGAAACCAATAAATATTAGGATAACAGTCCTAAAATATATTAATAGTAATTATATACACCGTACGAAATAATGATGTGGTGAAAATGGTGAAAATATCACATAATTAAAAGTGAGATAAGAAATCCCCTTACCTTCTGTTCAAAATTCCTTTGTACACATTAAAACCTAAAATATAATTCATATTATTTTACTATAGATCTAAAGTAGAATCATATTAATATATGTCACACCATATATAGTTCACATACTACTTTATATTACATTTTTATTAACAATTACATGTGAGATCAATGTTTCGGGTAATGACCGCTTTGTTTATCGTGCGTGTTTTGACATCATATTATTGATATGATTACTTTTATCATGATTTAATTATTCCAATAATGTAAAACATGATTTATTAATCATATATATTTAGTACATATATATTAATAATATATATATATATATATACATGAAATGAAATTCACTGTTCATAGAGATGGTAGGTCATATGTACGCATGAACGATGTTTCTATTTTCTTATCATAATGAAAATAAAGTAAATTATATATATATATATATATATAATAAAATTAAATTGGAATAATTATTTCGTATATATCATATATTTTTATAGAATCCATCATTAGTATATTCCATGTAGTGTCTGAACGAATCACATTGCTTTGAGGAGGTAGTATTCCACACGTCAAAAAAAAATGTTACCATATTAACACAAAATAAAAAACATTGAGGAATAGTTTATATAATAATTAAATAAACAAAATTAAATCATAAATATAATATATATCATATAAAAACAAAATTTTCCATCACAATTCTCAACTATGTTTTGTGGTAATTGAAAAATAAACAACATCCTTTCAAGAGGCGGTAGTTCGGAATACACAAGAATGGTTAGTCCGGTAACAAATAGTTGTATGTGCTTGTAAGTGTAGGTCATACACATAGAATTAGAAAATATTATTATATTAAGGATAAAATATTTATTACATAAGCATGGAATAATAAAATCTCAATGGGTTGACAATGAATATAAAACAAATTATCTTGAGGAATGATCTTATCTCTCTTTTGAGTAACTCTACGTTTTCACCCAAAAAAAATATTAAATCAAATTTATTCTCAAAGGAAGGATTATTGAATCAATTCAAGGATATTTGGATCTAACTGGAGAATAGATAGTGTGATCTAAAGTGTTTTAGAGGTTTGAATTAGTGTGATGGTTCAGTGCATTTTTATAGTGGAGGAGGAGTGAGGTTCTCATAATTTTTTGAACCTAGAATTCCATCCATGTTTTTCATATGTCATGTGGAACAATTAATGGCCTCAATTAGATATTAGGGAAGATATGGTTGATATATTTTCATAAAATGGAATTTTGAGAAGTTTCTAGGTCATTATGGCATATAATTTTTAGGATTATTTCTTTGATAAACTTATTTTTCTCTTAATCATTTTAATTGGTTTTAATCACATTCACAAATATTTTTGGTAAATACAATGTTAAAATTATTATACATTTAATATTAATCTAATTATGATTATGGAATCTTTTTTTTCAATATTTTAATCACAAATTTTGAATAAATCATTTCATATTTAATCTTATAGATGGGATGACAAAGTGGGTTTAATGAATAAATGATGAAATTTTTTATTTGTTTTTATATACAATTTCAATGTGAGATTTATTCAGAACCATATAATTTTATTAATTAATCTAGAAGTAATCTAATTTTACATTAAAACCAAGAAAAATAAAATTTATTCTTATTTAGTAATTACATTAAAATGTAAATTTGAATTAAATTTTAGTATTATTCATTATCCATAATAAAATAGAACATCCCAAAAAAATACCAAAAAATAAACCTAATAAAATTCTTATATTCTTATTTAATGAAAGGTGATTATTTTTTTAAAATAAAAATAATAAATGCTTCAAAAATAATGTTTAATACCATTTCTCCAATAAAATGAGGAAACAATTCCTCTTAGAAGAATAAATATTTTTATTCATAAAATTAGATTTATTATTATCTTATATCTACAAAATATATTAGCTAGTTATTGAAAATATTTATTGAATATATATTATATTAAATTATATCAAACACTAAAAAAATAGGTTTGTTTAATATATGAAGATAAAATTGTGTTTTTAAATAAAAATATATTTTTCATAGAAAATTAATTTTATTATTTTTAAATTGTGATAACATTCACTACTAAAAATATTTTACCAATTAATTAAATTTTTATACATGTTTAGATAATATTTTAATAAATTTTTAAATAATATTCATTTATTCCATTCCAATGGCTATGTGTTACCTATAATAATATTAATAGAATATTTTGGTTTAGAAAAAATCATCATTACATGTAATGTAATCTATTGAAGGGACTCTATATTTTGTATAATAAAATTAAAAATGTAGTTTTTCATGTTCCAATGTCTAATATATGTGTTTTGTGCATCAATATTTTGACTTGGTGTTGCATATAACCCATGTCACACGTAGTGATTTCATATAAAAATGTTATTTTCAGGGTTCTGTAAAATAAAAATATAATAAATTTTATATTAATTAAAAAATATTTTAGAAAGTCTCACCGTGTTACATTTGAACTAACTTTTCAATATCAATGTTAAATTAATTTTACTCGTAAATCAATTTTTATCCAAAAAAAGTTTTCTAAATTTATTTTTCTTAAATTAAAGGTAATTTCTACAACCAATAAAACATACTGTAACAAAATAGAATCGAAAATTTTAATCAGTATTATAAAATTTATTGATAATTCCAATTTTATTTTTTGTAATAAAATTATGTTATCTGGGTAGAAAGGTCCGCAATCATTATTAATGTCCTAATGAGTTTAAAGTTGTTTAATTAGGTGATTTGGATTGACATGTTTTCCAAAAAATCCAATAGTGCTTTTTAATTTAATTTGTCCCTATCACATCATATATATAAATTTCGAATAACTTGGTGAAAATTAAAATTATTATAATATTATTATTATATATAATTTAATATTTTATGTAATTTCATGCTTTTCGTTTCCCTCCCAAAAAAATAATATCACCCCTTTTATCATATTCACACTTCTTATGTATTCTATATATGTATGTACCAAACATAATTCCATTATAGATTCATTATCTTGGTCATAGAAAAAATATTCTAACCACAACTGCAATCTATTTGGAATTACTGAATAGGCCAAAAGGGTTTTCTCTATGAAGAGTTACCACTATTAATTGAGTACTTTTGAAATTATATTTTCATATAATTCTTCCAAAAATATAATTCTAGTACTAAAATGATTGATTTTGTGTCATAAATATACTAATTATTTATTATGATCATTGAAAAACTATTTTTCATCCCATTTCCTTATGGAAAAATGAAAAACATATCACAAATATATTTATAGATTAACATCTCAATGTAATAACACAATTATTTTTTAATAACCTCTTTTAGTGGATGGTTGTAAATAATATTGTAATGATTACATATTACCTTTATTAAATAATTATTATTCTAAAATTAAAATATCACATCTCAATTATTACCTTTTTATATGTGGGAAAATGATAATATCGATTGTCTATAGTAGGGGACTACCACAACCACTAAGAGATGTAATTTTTTAATTATTTTTTTAAAATAGAGTAATAAAATAAATATAGTGAATATATATTATAAAATAATAATTCAAATAATATAATTTATTTTCTCCATTTGCTTCATTCCATCCATCAAAAACTATAAATTGTATTACCTTGTACGTTTGGCCCAATATCTACCTAAATGGTGTAGTTATTAACATAAATATATAACAATCATGAATGGTTATAAATAAATATAATAAATATAATAAATATAATATATTTATATATTTATTAAAAAATATATACTTTTTTGAACCGTGGTAAAATAAAAACATTTGAATGTATTGAATAGAAATTCTCCTAAAAATGAAATAGTTAACAACCAAAAATGATGGTTTAAAAAATAAATTATAAATAAATTTTTATTGAATTGTTATAATTAGACCATATATGATATTATAAGTATGTAAAAAATTCTATTAGATTATTATAATAAATTATTATTTATTTAACATGACATCAAATCAATTTAAAATAAACTTGAACTCATTATAAAGGTTTCTTATCTCACTTTTACTTCAATTATACATATGTCATATTTTTCTATTTTTTACATTATGAGGTCTAAATATTACCCCTTTAAAAAGTTATTTAATTAGTATACATATGTTAATTATAGTCAATGTATAATTTTAATATATTCGTTCTCGGGGATTATGATTTAAAATTCAAAATTCATTAAGGGATTTTCATCGAACATTTACTTATAGAAAACACATGGAATATTCAACACATATATATTTTATATGATATACATAATATGAAATATGTAATTATTTTTATTATTGTCTGAAATATTATATTTCTTTCTTGTTCATTTATGTTTCATTCATTCATGGGGGTTTATTATTCAAATGTTACCATAGAGTTAATGGATTTATTATTCAATATCATTTTAAGTAAGATTATTTATGAATGAATTTTCCTTGAAGGAAATTAAAAAATGTTTTCCAAATAATGAATATTATTTTTATTCTATTAATTTTATTTCATTAAAATAAATTTTTCTTTTCAATTTCATAAATTTAAGTATAGAAGACACAAAGAAAAATGAATGAAAATTAACATTATTCCTCACATCGGTTGATAATATATTCTATTCCAAGTGAATGTTTTTTAAACAATTTTAATTAATGTTTTTGTATTCTAATATAATTGATTAATCACATTTTTACCCAAGTTATTTCTTTAAAGAATGTTTATAATGTAAAATTCGTGTCATTTTCCAAAAAAAATATATTTTTCATTTTACTAAAAATTTGAAATGATTAATTATTTAAACATTTCTTACATTTATTGAATTTTACATTATCATGATCGATCAATTATTTTAAGTATCCTTTAGAATTTTTCAATGTAGTGTTTGAAGATATAAATTTCCATTATTTTTAAAAAAAGTATCTAAGTGATTTATACATAGAAATCGTACTTTACTCAATAAATTGTATTGTAATATATTACGGAATTTTTCTTATAATAACATCCATTTATGTTAGTGATGTTTTAATGGGGATATTATCCAATGATAAAATCATTTTTCTTTTTCTAGATGGTTTATAGTTTTTATTCTTAAATATCGTTGAAATCTATTTTCTATTCCATGGGATACGTTAGGAATTGGGTTTTATGATTTTGCTGAATATATATGAATGGATTTAGGATTACACAGTTTGTGTGATTAAAATTATATATCCTTTAAATTCATTGGTAAATGACAGATTACATAAAGGATAAATATTTTATGTGTGAACATAATTTCATGTTCACAATTTTATGCATCGACCTTCCTTTCATATCCATAATTTTAAACATAGAAACAGATTTCAATACTCTCTGTTTACACATGGACTAAACATTAATTTAAATAATATTATAACAGGACCTTGTTTCATGCTCATAAGATTATATGGGTCCTAATTTCTTTACATTTACATAATCGTCAAAACTATTTATATTTATATATGTTAACAATGCTATATGATTATATTTTTTCACCATTCCTATTTCTATGTTATGATCTCGTGGTTCATGTTATTTTATTCCATTGTGACTCATGTCTTTTGAACATACAAGATTAATGTATGAGTTTGTTTTATGGGAAATTTTATAAATGTTATGGTTATCAAATGATAATATCATCTTATCACGACATTATGCCCGTGTTAAGATTATGTTACAATTGATGTCTCCCTTATCTACCCTTACTAGGAATCTGAGATCAACTATTAATTTGGTTCCATTAACATGGTTATGAGTAATGTACTTATGTAGGGAATTTATATTATGGTTTATATCTTGGATGACCATAGTAGAAGATTTTTAGGATCATTAAATAAGTAATAAGATTTTTGGTCTACAATATAATGAAACTATACCTTCATGTTCACAGTTAATTTTTTTTAAATAAATTTGACATTATTATAGTGATATTTAAGGTCTATTGATGAAAATGATGGGTCTAAATTGAAATATCAACTAGAAACTAAACACATATATCAAAAATATTGTGGTGTTTTACCTATGACACTAGTTTAGATACGAAAACACTAGAATAAATTAAAAAATAAGGGAAAATAATCACCCATGGAAATTATGAACAACACATCAAGGTGTTGGAAATCCCTGCCATCAGAAAACGTAAAATAAAATATAAATTATCCAAAAGAGTCTATAAAAACAACAACATAAAAATCATAATTAATAATACTAAAATTAATCCAATGTAGGAAAGGAAAACATCACATAACAAGCAAGATAAACAAAATGAATAGTATACCCAATTGGACATTACACAACAAATAATAAAAAAATGAGAAGAGGAAACCAAAACATTTGAACCCAACAAGCTCTTTTCATTCAATGGCCACAAACTACTTGCATTTGGAAAATAACACCATAATTAATATTTCAATTTATGATATTCAACTCCCTTTCCATTTCTTGTGTCAAATTGAACCAATTACGCTGAAACCAAATGGAATATTCTTGGATTGAAGAAAATTATAGTAAGTGGAAACCATGAATCGATACAAAAAAATTCAAGAGGAAAACAGATACACAAAATATTGAATAAAATAATTTTAAAATAATTTTTTGAATATGATTTAATAAATACAATATTTTCTGAAAAATTACATAATAATGAAAAAAATGGGAGAAAATTTTTATATATAAAATTATGGGATTAAACATAACCAAGTGTTCATGGTAAAAGAATTTATTAGAATCAGGTAAATTTATTGAATAAAGAATCTATTGTGGATCTAATCCATTGGGGAGTTCCAACAATTGGAGATTCTGTGTTTGTGAATTATTCATAAATCAAATGGATGCCATACATTAACTGAACTAAATTATCTAACATGGGCCTCTTAGAGATATCATAAAATATCCCTACCATCTAATCCCTATGTTTATGGAATATCCAATACTAATACCCACTTAGCCATGGATATCTACATACATACAAAACCACAACCATAACATACAATGAAGTTCATTTTTAGGAAACTAGGTTTTTATAAAAAAAAATTCCTCAAATCCTCTTATAAATATCAATAAAGTAATTTTGTTCATTAAAACAACCTATCAAACACCTTTTAATCCACAAAATGAGTTGATTTAAAAGGAAATACAAGAAAATCACTATTTTTCAAAACATTAAAATAAAATAAATAGATCATGTAAATTGGCCTTAAATTAAATTGATTCTAGAAAAATATTATAAAAATGGAAATATCTAGAGTCGTTGAAAGCCAAGATAAAATTTGGGTGTGTAGAGACACGAACATAAAATTTGGTTGAATGTATTAAACTTTTTAAATAATCATGAATGATGGGAAGATAGAGTCATCAACAACATAAATCATGATTAAACTCTTTAAAAATCCATACATATTCCATGTTTTATACTTTCGGGTTATATGGTTAATGGAATAAAATATAATGTCTAATGTGTGGTGATATAAGAAGAGAAAGAAGTTAACCACAAGAAATATGGTCTTATGTTATAGAAAATCATTAATAAACATTGTAAAAACCCAAAGTAATATGAATGAATTGACACATGAAAGTGAGTTGATCTATTTTCTTGATGGTGAGAAAAACGGTAGAGGGAGAGATAAAATCCAAAGAGGGAATCCCTATAATCCCCCAATTTTTAAAAATTATTAACTAGTTTCATGGTTTGGTAGCAATATTTCCAAAAAAACATCACCATCTATAATAGTAATATTTTCTCAATACCATAAATCAAACTTTTTAGAAGGAGGTCTCAAATGGTATGAAATTTTATGTAGAAGAAATTTAAAATGGTAATGTCAACCCTTATACTCATTCAAATAGCTAGACACATGGTAACAACAAATTATGTCATAACCTTTCGCAGAAACGGTTTTCCCTGAAATTTCTTATTCTCTACCTCTAATAACAAAATCTAGAAAATATCTACTACCATTAATATATAAATTAAATAAACATGTTTAAGATTAATGGTTTTTTTATTGTCAACATAATTAAAATTTCTTCCACACAAAGTTCCTCAATGTTGTTTTCTCTGATAATATAAGGTCATTTATCACATATCAAGCCTTCAAACTCCCTTGTCTCATGGATACCCCATAAATGATTCCATAGAATAAATAATAGTGGAATTTACATACACTTTGTTAGTTAGAATTGGTAATCCCTAATACACCATGTATTCCCAATCAAATAGGTTTTAGTTAATAGGTTAAAACCCTCCCATTTTATCACATGATATAGGTTTATGTGGAATCTCTTAAAAAATTGAAAGAAATACATGGATTATTTTTATTTGGGTTGAAAGGGGTAATTATTATGCTACCATTTAGAGATTATGTACAAGTATGTAAGTTATAACAATTTATGGCATCATCATTCCCCACATCCCTAAACAATGGTTTCTTGAATAATCGGATACTTTAAAAAACACTCAATTGCCAATACCAACGTATGAAATATGTTAATGATGGTCGGCCTATGATTTCAATTGAATTTTTTTTTTCATTAACATTTTTTGAATCTACATAACATTACCCATTATCTATAGAATAGAAAACTATCCCAATAACAATATCTTACCAATCATAAAATATTCTAATGGAAAATGAAAGGCCATAAATATAAGGTCTCTATAGAACCATATTTTTTATGTCTTGATATTAATTATTTAGAAAAACTCATCTATTGAATAATGATTATACGATGAACCATTGAAGTAAATTATTCATCTTTGATATGTGTCATCAAGATTCTTTATTGATCTCTCTATCTTACCATCAGACTGTGGATGATAATTCATGACCTATTTCTTAAGAAACACTAAGAATCAAAATATCCACTTTCCCATAGAGACTCCCATGTTCCTTGAACTTTATCAAATATCTTATGGTAATGAAACATGTAGTTTTCAATAATGTTTCTATAAGCACCCATATATCATCCTTTCCACTAAATTATCAATGTAATCTATCAAAAAACCATGAATATTTCATCCCACATCCACTCTTTGTTAGAAATAGGTTATAACAACCCATTTAACATTTGTTGATCAACAATGAATCTATGAAATATTTGAAATTGGGAAATGTTGTCCATTATTTCATGTCTCATCATAGAAGACATAGTATTGGTGTTTATGACTTTAGAGGATCATAATATATCTAATTTGAAATTTCTAACTTGGGGGGTCTCTAAAACTCAAGAAATTCATATTCAAAGCTAATGGGACTACTAGTTGAATAGAAAAAGGATATTTCTAGTCACAAAATGAGAAAAATAACCCATGGTCTCTAAAAAATTAATATTTGGCCTCATCATTTGAAAATATTCATTATTAAATTTCATAATACCAATCTATACTTCAATAGATGATGTGATTCTGGAAATTGTCAAAAATACCAACTAACCCCTCCCACCACTTCTAATCCAATGTGAAGTAATCTTAACAAGTCATCCAGAACTACTTCTTCAATAGAATCATTTGGTGATAGAATCATTAATTTCCAAATCAGTTAATTGACTTACAAACACCTTTACCCCAAGATTTTTCCACATCAGTATAGAAATTGTATGGTAAAGAAACCATCATTTCATTATGATATTCATTTTTAATTGGGAAAATATCTACTTTAGTAATTGGTGATTTGAGAATACTCTAATTATATCCGTAAAGAGGTAGTGGAACCACATCATCATAGCATGAATACCTATTTATAATTCAATATCATGAGTGGGATAGTTCTTTACATTGGATAGAATACAAAGGGAACCATATGCTACCAAATGATGATCATACATATAAGCACAAACCACTCTCATGCCTTATGTTCCATATTATATTATATAACTCATTCATTTAGCTAGGATAATCATAACAATGTTTGAAGAAAACCTCATGTTCATCTTCAAAAATGAATCGTGGTATGAAAAGACAAAATTAAAATTTGACACCAATTTACTCGGAATGCTCGATCAGAGGAAGACCTCTGAACATTTATTAAATTGAATGAAAATTGCAGAAAAAGATTACAACACACCTGAAAAACAACTAAAAATCAGAAAACATCACACCCGTCACCATTCTCATGATAAGATGATTCATCCGCAGAAGTCGATTCCCACTCTGAGAATTCATAATGCTTTAGAATCTTGGCATATTTATTCTACAATTCAACATTTCCAATGAAATTTAATTCCCAGAGGATTGCATTCCTTTTTTCAAACTAGAGATAGCCACGGGACAATTATTCCTCTTGGAGGAAGATTTGGTAGACATTAGATTTGGTAGGTATGAGTAATCTTTCCACGACCATCACTTTGGTGGAGTAGTCATACCGCCGTCACTTGCAGTCACCTTATTTTTTCCTCCTTTCACAATATCACTATAGGACTATTTTGGGATAGAAATAGAATATTATTTTTCACTACTAGAAACATTTCCCCATTTTCCATTGAAGTGAAAATAACCCATCATTTGACAGCCATCAGCTTCTCTAATAAAATTACCCTCTAGTACAGGTAGACATCCTCCTCCTAGCTGTTGTGCTTCCCTGCTTGTATCAAATGGAGTAAGGCATTGAGGTGAAACCTCATTTCCAAGACCATAAAGGTCCTTCTTCCCCATTTTATCTTCTATCACTACAGGCTGATAATAGGAATCAATCATCAACTTATATGGGCTAGTCTCTTGCAGGCCTTCCTCTATGGGGGCACCATTCTCACTCACTAATCCCTCAAACTGGTTACAAGTAGGAATATTAACCATCTACAAATGTCCAGTTCCAGTGTCATCTTCCAAAGGCCTCTTCCATCTCCCCAAATCCGAATTCAGATGATCAAAGACCTACTTCACCGACGGATTAAAAACAGGTCGCACTTCCTTCACCACAACAACATGCACAGGAGCCACTTCATGAAAATTCTGCATAACCTCACACTCCACTACAAGGTGTTTTTTCTCTTCAACCACAACACATCCAATGGAAGATGCATCTTCACTCATCCCCTACTCAGAAATCCCATGTACATCCTTCCTCGTGGCCTCCTGATGGATTTCATTGATCAGAGAGTACCTAGGCCAAAACACCATGAGTTCCTCCTCCAACCCATAGAAAGAGGAGACTCCATATCCTCTTCTCTTTCTTCATTCCCATCTGGAATAGAACAAACCTCATCCCTCAGCACCTTCGCTATAGGATACTCATTTGATGATGGAGTCCAATAATGGCCACCATGTTTATCATACTTGCAACATTCAGAGACCTAGTGTCCTTGCCTATGAAAGAAGGAGAATAAATTGACCAATGAATCATAGAGAATGGATTGAACATACTTGTACTCTCCTTCAATCATGATCCACATCAGCTCTAGTGGTGGATGCACTAAATACTTTTCAATGAAGATCTGCCCAACCATTGGGTGTGGGAGTGAAGTTGTCTGATGGTCACAACAGAGAAATAATCCAATGGAGTCCCCAATTGACCATAAACATCCATGGTTCTGGAAAGGCAAATGAAACCCAATAAGATGAAGCCAAATTGCTTAGGTTAGTGCCTCCTGATTAATATGAAGATCAAAAGTCCAACGAAGAATGTGAAAATAATAACCATGAACATATCTACTAGCACTTGACCGAACTCTAATCATATCACCCTCATTAGTGAAGCATATGAGGATTTTTCACGGCCCCAAAATCCCAAGTGAAACTCATTGAGTCAGTCCCCATTCCTCATTAACGTTCTAGGAAAATACCTCCACCAAAGCATGTCACCAGACAAATCTCGCAACCAAGGCTTTGGAAAACATTGAAGACGCTTCATCGAATTTCTGAACAGAGATTGGGACCACGAGCTGGCCATTGAAGCGGACATGGACTTTCTGAGCAACACTTATACTAGGAAAGAGAGTAGATTCCATAACTAAATGACAACAAGAACCTTGACCCCCCAGAGTAGAAACCTGGAGCATCATCAGCACGATTCGGATGAGACCCCTCCGCTGGAGGAGGAGGAGGGGCCATTGTATCGACCATGGAATTAGGGTTAGGTCACCATTCTTCGCCAACACTGCTTCTGATTTCTCCCCTTCTACTTGACCCCATTTTAGGTTAGCTTAAATAGAATATTATATAATAGGTAAATCCCACAAAAAATATTGATTGCATCATCCTCATACCAATAAGCTTATGAACCCATAAACATTTATCTCTCCGAAGGTATAATATGATAGATCCTTTTTAGTAAAATTGATATTCCTATTTCATATATGACATTCCCTAATAATTTCAGCACTTATACCCAAATAGAAATTTAGAAAACATTACACATAGAAGATGGTCACACATTTTTTCTAAAACAACTTCTAAATATCCCTCCACATACAAATCCACCTTTAAGTATGCCAAAATATTATAAATTGATACTACCTAGACGGTAATAAGATACTAATTAACATTGTGGTTGAATATAACCACATATACTATCATATCCTTAGTAAGACTGAAGTCATTAACTAGGTATTCAAAATTCCAATTACATCTCTTGAAGGAGGTATTAGGAATTTCATATTCTATTACCATCAATTAGGGTTATAATAATCTCATGTTGATATTTGAAAACAATTGACCTCCCAGGAACTAATCAAACTAATTTCATATTTGTGGCAGTTGTTATTTATTATGGATTTTAACGCCATTTGTATTTTTATAATCATATTAATTGTAAAGGAATGAACATACCATATTTTTTTAATGTAATAGTAATTCCATTTAGTAAATAATTATTAATATAATACCTTTCTATTGATTTATTCAAATAGAACCACAAACTCCATTAATTCTATAAGGGACATCTTATAAGAGAAGGAGGAGTAAAAACCTATCTCTGAATGTTTGTAAATAGTTGATAATACATCCAAATTGAATAAAAATAATTAAAAATAACTAGGAATGACCATATGTAACCAATCCAACATGATTTTAATCACATCACCTAAACTCATTTCAATATAATCAAGAGACTACTGAGATACCTAAATTTAATGTGACCCCACCATTATGAAAATCAGATTATCTCTACCCAGAAATGATTCCCACAAACTTTAAAATGCATTAGGGATTCTTGTAAAATATTAAAATAATCATTTAGGTAGTATAAATTAATTTTATCCAGGATACTAACTATATAGTATTTTCTAGTGATAATTCTATATATTTCTACAAACAAATATATGAAGACCCAAACAACTACATCATCATAAAATATCAAAAATAATAATCTGAGCACTTAAAACCTTAATCTCTTATTTTTATCATGGGATTACATAGGATTATGATGTATGGAATTGACATAGACTATAAATCCATAAAATCTGTCTAGTTTTAACATTTTAATATATTTGACACAATTTTATGAATAAACTATATATTCTTATACAATAAAATAAAAACCATACATATGATTTTAATTATCCTTTCATCATAAACCATTGAATAATACTTCAGTACGTAATTTATCCAAATTTTTTGACCACCCTAGGGAATCATAATCTGAATAAAAGTCTGCATTCACCTTATTATAAGATCCCACCCACTTTGACATCTGTGACTATAACTACAGACCCCCAGTGTATGTGGAACCAACTTTAATACCATTGGGAAAATACCTTTATTAAAATTTAAGGTTCTCTAAAAATATATATTTGAAATTTCTATTTAGAGATTACTATAAATGTTTCATTGAATTGTTAACTTTTCCGTAATAGAAGAATGTTATGGTATAACACTAAGAGATATGATAATTTAGAATCTATGGGGCATAACATACACTTTACAATAACCCACTATTACTCCTCATGATTCATGTTTTACCAATAAAATAATATTTTCATTTAGCCCATCATCATAGAATGATTCCATATACAAGTCAACATAATGATATAAACCAATTCTATTTCCACCTTAGTAACTACATTATCATGGGCTTTTAGGCACATAATAATTATCCAAGACCCAACCATTTTATTTAGTCCTATCTCACGTATAATTTGATTAAAGTACTCAGTTTCCATGACCATTGATGAAAATTATAGAAAATTTTCAAAGTTACTATCATACTCAATCATCCATAGGTCACCATTCTCCGAAATGATAAATTCAATTTCCTTCACTAATGACAAGGTCTCAGATATGAACTTATAGATAAACATTTTATTGAACCTAGTTCAATAGAGATATTTACAAATATTTTCAAGAAAACCCAAAATAAAATTAAAAAATTATCATTATTTATAGATACTATGTTTAAATAAAAAATTATAAATTTAAATGATTTTGAGGAAATAAATATGCAGTAATTCTTTTTTATCCAGTCCACCTATCCATGGGAACCTCTGACACCCCAAAAATGTGGATAACAATACATTATGAAAACATAAGAATGATCTATAGGCTATATATTCCTTAGATAAATAGAATTCATGATAGAAAATATAATCACATTCACTAATACAATCCATTGACTCTCAATGGGAGGAATGTTCAGCGGATAATTCACAACAACATCCTACCATGGACTTCTATATTTATTTCAACGAGGCATGTCCTCAAACCATGAAAGAAAAAACATAATAAATTAGCAACCCATAAAAATGGAAAATATTAAATCAATATTTAAACTATATAGAAATATGAAATAGAAAAATCCCTTCAGATATAAATCAAATTAGACATCATGGAAATCAAATAGTATGAAATCCCAACTACCATGGTAACTCATGGTCTAGCATGAAAAATATATTGTTAGGAAAAATGATGCACACGTAACCATTATATAGTCACCCTTATCCATACAACCAAATTACCAAAATAATAAATAAATGTCAAAATTTTTAATTTCCCAAATTGGGTGACCCTATTAATGATGAAATGTCTCAATATATCACTTGTCATGTGGTATTTTCTCAATTTAACTATGCTTGTGACTCGAGAATGGGTATTAATTTTATCACATGGGAATAGTATTAAAATATAACATCTAGAATTACATTTCTAGGGGTAGGACATACATACATCCAAATAATATGTGATAACAATATAAAATACCACAAAAATATTATGTTAGGGGAAACATAAAAGTATTCCCTAACAAATATCAAAATATAACCAAACTAGGAAAGTAAAACATTTCTTATAGAACATGATAATCAAAATAGTTTTTAGTCCCATGTTTTTAATTCATAACCAATGTTCCAAAATACCATGTTACTAGAATCATAAAAGTACCAAATAAAATTATCTCTTTTTCACATGTACCCACCACTAACCTGTATCTAAAATGCAATGTGAGCATCATGATGCTCAAAAATATGAAGAAACTAATATTCCAATTATATTTACAAATAGAACCATGTATATATATTATCTATGGAATGTTATGGGTTAATGTGAAATTCTATTATTTCATAATCATTAATCTATAAACCATCATTCATGATATAAAAAATTATTTATAGTTTGAAAACAATAATTTTCAAAACATTCCAATAGAAACAATTTCATAAAAAATTTGTTTCTAAAAATAAATCATACTAATGAAAACGGGGTCTATTATATATGATACAATATCTTGACTAGAAATCACCACCATTATAATAGTAAAACAATTCTTGGGAATCAATTATAATTAAGAAAAAAATGAATGAAGATGTATAAAATAGTGGAGATCTAACCAATGGATTCATGCTATTTTGGACTCACTCCTTTATCACATGGGAAACCTATAATAAAATAAACATACAAAATAACTTGGTTCTATTAGGGACACCAAAAATGGTCCCTTTACATATCATTCCCATGTTTAGGGTATCACTTATCCTAACACACACTAACATAAGGTCCCCCATTTTCACCTAAAACAGCACCCCTCATAGATAGTGAAGTCCATGATTCATAAATATATTAATCATAATATTAATAATTAATTTTATATTATAATTACCATTTTATTGTAAGAATATTTATTTAATTGTTTAATTATAAACTTTATAAGAAAAAAAAGCAATTTCATAGTGGAAATTAAAAATAAACATGTCAAAAAATAAAACAGCCCAACTGAAATGAATAAAAATAATTAATTAAAGAAATAATAAATCATTAAAAAATGAAAACTAAAATCCCCTGATAAACCAAATAATAATAATGGGTCTATAGAGAAACCTAGCTTAGAAGTCATAGAATATCATTTCTTTCTTGTATAATCCTTAAAAATCAGAAGGAGGATACTTGATGATCCAATATAATAAATAAATTCCATTATACCATATTAATATTCCTAGGTTAACACCAATATGGGTATTATGGTTTCCATAATTCCATTGAAACTAAAAAACAAGGTCATATATGAGAATTAGGGGTGAAACCCATATGAAATATCGTTTCTCCAAAAAGAAATTTTCTATTTAATATGTAGACCATAATGGGGGAGGAAAATATTTCATAGAAATTACTAGAGTTCTTCATGCAACAAGAGAATAAATATAACGGTAGGAATCAAAATCAATTACAATATATTTATTATATATTCTAATGATTTATATGTTTTCTAGAGACAAATGTTTTTCCACATCCTTTCCTATATCATGCACAAACCTTTTAGGTGATACCATTATACTCTATATTGAAATGAATCATCATGGAAGGTCGTGCTAGTTATGATATGATTTATTAATATTTGGAAAAATAAAATTTTCTCCCCATATCCCCATTTTCTTAATTTGGTGCATGGTTAATAATAATTGTTTTTTAACAGAATGCACAACCAATTTTCCATAAATTTTATTATTTTAATTTCTAATCCATGATGAAATGAAAAAAAAATATCATTAAATTATTTATAATATAAATTCTCTTCACCAAGAGGAAGTCACATTGAAATTTTAAAATTACATTATTATGTTTTTGGGATATTATATCTTTTTATAAACCCTAGTCTTGATCAAAATCACATTTCACTTATAGTAAACATGTTGGATGGAATGATATTATTAAAGGGGGAATTTTCAAAAACTAATCTAAATTCATCAATCATATAAAAAAAACAAAATTGATAATAATTGAGAAAAATATTTTAGTTTAATGATTCCATTGTATTTCCAAAAATGGGTTCATAAATTTTCAAAGTCAGTATTATTCTCAAATGGATTTTACTTCAACCAATAATCTAAAAGGAGATAATTTTTTAGAACCAGGGTTTATTTTTAGGAATTAGGATCACTGAAGTGGATTTTTCATGAACCTAAAAATATTACATAGTTGTATATTGAAAAAATTAATGATTTTGAGGTGACTCTAAATGTCACCACGTGCATCCTTAGTTTCACACTACAGTCCACTTCTTTTTTGAGACCTCCAAAAATTCATCACACATCTCCATGATATGAGTGAGACAATTTTTTAAGTATCAACATTTAATTATCTAATATATGTTCTAGTTATTCTTTCATTGATATATCATTCAATTCAACTGTTATGTATGTAAATTTTATTAAAATATAAAACATGATTTTTAAGGGAACTCGATGACATACAAGTTTTGATTATTATGAATATGATTGGATAATTCTAATAAAATTTTCCTAAAAATAATATCAATTTTTATATTGATCCATAGTGTGAATCAAATTTTAATAAATATTTTTTCTTACATAATATAATGTGTATATGAATTAAAAATATGTGATGGGATATCATACATATGAAAAAAATATCATGCTATATTTACATATTTCTAGAGTTTCGTGATGCCATCCTCCTTTGTAACTAATAAATAAAAAAATATATAATTATATTGAATATTATTATTTTTAAGATTTTTTATGGAAAATGTGATATAATGGAAATATAGTTTGTTTCTACTGACAAATAAATATATGTTTCACTATAGTTTAATTTTATAGAAAATATTTTTTTATAGTTGTATCTTATATTTTATTCTCCAGGTGCCATATGTGTTTTGGACAATTTTTCTATTAGTGTATCATTTTGTAGAAATTAGTTAAATATAAATTTAATTTTGAATCATCATCTATGATAATTTCAAGAGTATACCATGATTTTTTTTTAATATATATTATAAATTGCAAATGGAATCATTTAGTGGTTGATTTTTAGCTATGTTTTGATATTTTATTTATTTATTGTCATTACTTATTTATGAATGTACTCAATGATATTTAAATGAAATAATATTCTGATGAGAATTTATGGTATAAAAACAAAATTTAACTTATCATTTCCTGTGTATGAAAACAAAATATGGATATTACATTCATATAATAGTAAAGGAAATGAAAACATGTTCAAAATATGCTATAAATATTTCTATGGGAAAGGCTATCTAAGAGGATAACAATTTTCACTATGAATAGGGGAGAAATGGGGACATATTAATTTAATTATGAATATTGTTTCTAATGGATGTTATTATATTGTCTGTCTATATGGTTATTAACGAACTGTATTTTTTATTACTATGGAAAAATGTTCTTGAAGTAATTGTTTATTTCAAATATGAGACTATAATTTGTTTATTTTTCTAAAGACCACTCAGAACATATATAATTCACTTGAATTATTTTTAAACATGTTACATTGTGATTTATTCGACATTTTATCACATGTCTACTAGATAGGGTTGGTAATAGTGACCTGACGGGTTCCAAAATTTTATATTTTCTACAAATTATAGCCTTCAAGTGATATATTGGTATCCTATTTTTTTGATTAATAATACATTGAAAATTATTCTAGTTATTGTGTGCATGATAAATGATTTATTTTATTTTATTTCTTTATTTTTAAGTTTTATTCATCTTCTAGTGGCTTTTTAGGTTGACACTGATACCTAGTTGATACATGCTTCTATCATTATTCATGACATATTTTTCTTTTATTGAGTTCTTTTGTTTGATTGTCTCGAATCACAAATCAGTTACACCCCCCCAAATTTATAAAACATTTCTTACACTATAGTGGGAATTAATTAATTGTATATTTACTATTAATTGATACACCCCCTCAAAATTATACACCATATTGGGAAAAATATATTATGATTGATATAATAAAATATAGTGGAAGAATGAATGGGTTGATTGAACAAAATATATTGATAATGGAACAAATAATAATACCTTATAGTTTTAATAGATTACATTATGTATATGTAAAATGGGAGATATGATAGATGATCTCAATTGAGGCATCGCTAATATAGTATTAATCATTTCACTAATAGTTTGTGATCTCTAGAAAACAAAACTATATATTTTTTTGGTGTTGAGATTTTTTCATCATTAAAATATTACAATGGTATTATTGATGAGATAATCCATGTATGGTGGTTGAAGATTATTTCATATCATAATTATTGAAATTATTCTCATAGGCAAGTAAATGTATATTTGTATCAATGTAATAAACAATGTGGTGAATAAATTTTGAGGTTTCATTTATATGTCATAGTGTAATATAGAACGAAACATGGTGATCATGGATAAAATATATTTTCATGAAATCATGGAAAATTAACCATTTCATATGACACAGACACATTTACATCAAGTGGTAGACCATGGGGAGGCCTCAAAAAAGAATGGAGGAGTGACCTTATGTCAAAACAAATAGTGAAACACAATGGGTGGGGAAAACCATTGTTTTTTTTAAAAAAATTGAAATATTTTGGTAAATAGATAAAGGGAGTAGATTTTCAAATAGGCGTGGATAATCTTGTGGATTTAAAAAATACATGTATATGAAACCCAAGGGAGAAAAACCAAAATTATATCTTTTTGGAATTGAAATCGAAAATCATTATGGCATGAAAAAATGAACAATTTCATTATGATAGATTGAATATATAACAAGGGGATTGAAATGGATTGAAACGTAAGAAGGTGGGGGTACATAACTATTTATAGATCTTGGATCAAATACTTTTCATCAAAACCATACCATATACAACACCAATAATACATAATAGTAATATTATTATAGAATAATGATGTGTTCCGTCTATATATTGTTATATAAATATTAAGATAACTCGTCAATAATTATAATGAATTTTTTATAGTTTATCATATTAATATTTAAGAGAAGAATAGAGGTGCACATTTGATCCTACATCCTCAAGAACATGAGGAGAAAAGTGAACAATTATTCATCTTTTTTATTCTCATGTAGATCCCTATTTAACATTAATATTATAATAGTCCCCCTAATCCCATTCATTTTTTATTTTTATAAAAAAATAATAATTTGATTAATGGTAATGTAATAGTTAGAAACCAATAATTATCCACATAATAAAAATATTATTTTAACCCTTTAGAAATATATTATCACCCTCATTCAATGTTATATAACCATTGGTTTCATTAATAATAAAATTTTAACGAATGTAAATCATCAATTTTGGGTTTAGTGTTTTAGTAGCCAATGATTTTTAACACACTCTAACTTGTGTTACATCTCTCACCAAGCGTATATTCTTTGGTATTTGAGATTCCTAGTTCTTAATAATATTAATCTTTTTTTATAAATTAATTTTCAATAAATAATACTTTAAAAAAATTGATTCTATGTATTCTAGAGAATCTGACTATTGATTATAATTTCTAAAAACAATTGGTCGAATATCTCTGTGAGAAACAAGAAAATAATAAAAATAAATCCTTCCCCATATTTTATACCAAGGTATTTAATCTATGGAAGGATATGACAGCTCAATATCATTTATCACAAGGAATATTTATTCTTGATACCATCATTGTAACCCCCAAATGTTTTTATGAAATATATTCTTTAAATAAATTTTATTCTTTAGTAAATTTCTATACACAAAATATAGACTATAAATTAACTATGAGATTCCCATATTATAAAATTACCATTATAACATACATGTTAAGTTAGTGGTAATAATTGCAACTAATTTATGAAAATGCACTGAGAATTCATTGGCTCTAAATTATTAATGAAAAATAAAAATCAGTTAGATATTTATATATTTAATTGAATTACTTTTGGTAATGTAATTAATTAGATACTTATGAATTATATAATTAAAAAAAATTTATTTTCATCCAAGGTATATTTCGGTCATTGGGTATGAATACAACAATATTTGATGTATAAAAACCTATATTAAGGATAATTTTACACTATTAAATGGAAAAAAACTTTTTAAATTAAGATTTTGACACATTAAAAGATATTTATGTTAACATAAACACACTATTTTGAAGTGGGATATAAAAAATTTCTTTGGATGAATGTTTTATTTTTTTCTAATAACTTTTATGTTTTGATGAATATTAAAAATAAACTAAATTTTAATTAGAAACATTTTTTTCATTGAAATAATTTATATGATTAAATTATGTTATTTAACATGTTTCAAATTATAAATAGAATATATATTTATCATTAAATATATTGTAGGTAATTGTAATTTATTTTACATTAAATTCAGTTGTAAAAAATTCAATCTTTTATAGTATTTTAATTTTAAAACACATTTTCTTATTTAAAAAATGGGATTAATTTTCAAATTATTGCTACTAATGATTTGTTTTGAATTTTTTAAAAAGGATGGTATATATAGAATCATTACAACCTAGTTATTTAGATATATTTATTTTCTATTTGGTCAATATTAATAATATCTTCGTTAAATTCTGTTAACACGATAAAAGGGAAAATCAATTAATTAAGCGTAAAAATTAAATTATAAAATTAAAGTAACAGTAGTCTTAATTTAAAAGGATAATTATGATTTTCCCTAAAACATTATTGGGAAGAACTGGTATCCATTGTAACCCAATTGGATGAGATTAGGACAATTTGTTTATTTTCTTTAATGAAAATTGGAATATGTCTCACTCAAACATTAATAATTAAATTATTTATAATATAAGTTTATATATAAGAAAAATTAGATTATAAATATTAATTTTAAAGATAAAATTTTTTCTATATCATGGATATTTATATATAATTTTTTATAAATAATTTATTACCTTAAGGAATTATACTTGGATGAGGAAAAAAATAACTAATTGATGAGAAATAAAAAAACAATTATTATTAAAATATTAATTACCATCAAAACACCCAAAAACATGATTAAACCATATTGGTGAAATATTCCTCTACCATAATCACTCAAGGATCGACTTATTGACCATTTTGAAGCTTATATAATAGATTATGACACCAATATTTTTTTATTTAATGTGAAGATAAATTCGTCACATTCATGTTTTAAAAGAGTATAATATCTTTAATGTTAGGTTTTTTACAATATAAATTTGAATACAATTATTGTAATGAAATCTTATTGTTTTATTTGAATTTTATTATTTTATTATTAATTTTAGTGCAAAAATATGTAAATTAAATAATTACACAAAATTGATGTAGTAAAGATTGTATTAATAAAGAGATCAAATAATTGTTATATTGGTATTTTAATAAATATATTATGGGATAATAATTATGTAAAATTAATTTCATATATTAAATTGAATGATTAGGGAAATAAAATATTATATGTATCGTGCTTCACTTCATAGTTTTATATTTTAAAAAATCCATGAAATTAATCGTGCCAAAATTTACACAATTGATATTTTGTCAAAATAAGGATTTATTAAATTATTTAAAAATTATAAAACATTATTAAAAATGTATAATAATTATTATATGGTCTAAAATGGAATAATTTTTTATTTTATGGTCTAATTTAATTCAAATAAGTAAATATTTTACCCTTTAAATTTGAAATATTTGTTACCCTAGTTAATATTAAATAAAATAATTAAGTGTTAATTAACATAATAATGATTAAATTAACATAAAAATATGTCTAAAAATTAATGTTTGATGATATAAAACTCTATTTTATGTTATTTTTGATATTTGAATCTTTGGGAAGCTTTTGTGTTTGTTTTTATTTTGATATAAAATAATATTTTTGAGGTTTCCAAAACTGTCCCTCACCTAAATAATAATAGAAAACTTCCTCCCTCAAATATTCACGTCATTTGGAGCAATCAATCTCGACCAATCCCTACCCAGTAAAACTTTCAACATCCCTAGAAACATTATATAGGACTTTTTCATAAAATACCAAATCTAGTTCTCTATGAAGATATTAAGTGGAGGCACATCGAAGAAGAGGTAAAATGATTTTCTAATTGTTTCAAATTTATTTCTTCTTTTACATCCACTTCATGAGTTGTTTCATTATAATGTAATAACTCTATTATCAATTATATATGGATAGGTTTTTATGATTATTAAATAACCACGGTCTACATTAAACCCATCCTATGAAAAATGAAATCATCAAACGTGCGTAGGTGCGGCATACAATCTCCATGTCATGGTGTCATTCATTTTTCACAACCACCATGCGTGGATTGCTATAATGACGGAATTAATCAATATATATATGATTAATATAAAATTATATTGATTCTGAGATACTATAATCCATCAATTTCAATACCATTCATACAATTATGGGAATGATATAGTTTCTCATTTGTACGTACGACTTACCGTCTCCGGGGTTCGATCTGATTTGTTCTTTCTAATATTAATTAAATAATTATCATATAAATGATTTGAATGAATAAATATGATATATATTATACTTATAAAATAATTTGAATTATATTTCATTATCCTATAAATAATAATATGATCTATTCTAACAAAACCTGCATAAGAACTTAAAGTAATTCACATCCGAATAACGAGTAACAATGAAATGTTTCTAACAATTGGATGAAAATATGATGATAAATGCTATCATAAAAAAATTTATTTTCGGAAATAAATCATTAAAATTATTTTAATCATTATATAGGAGTTATAGATACATACATATCATATCATACATATGGTACATGATAAATTTTCATTCTCTTTATTATCTATGTTTGTTTATCAATAAGCATTTAATGGGGATATATTTATCAACTACGTCCATGATTAAAAAATATATATTATTATTTATATTTATATAGTATTTTTTTAATGTATATTTTACACATTAATCAAAATATTATTAAATTATATTGGTTGATTCTTTCTTTCATTTTTCAAACAAGGTACTTTTCATCATTTGTTGAAAAAGTTAGAGTAAAATGTTTTTCAAATTATATGACATGAATAGATTTTGACATTTTCATAACAAATTATTTCTATGAATAATCCACTACATGATTTCAATTTTATTTTGAACATATATTTTTCTTTTAAAACTGCACATCATTTTGAGAAAAGAAAAGGTTTTTGAAGAAGAAAGGATATTTTCCTCAAGAATTAATTTCAACTGTTTTATCAAAATAACATTCCAACATAGATGATGCTATTTATGTAGGGTTATATTTTTATCCCAATTATTAATATGATTTTATTGTGTTTATTATGGAATATAGTTTTAGAAATCCATTTGCTTTTTATCAATTATAATGGAATGATATTTAATAAATCCATTTTATTTCATGGGTTATGCTACTGTGAATGTCCTCTATTTTTTTTTGGCACGCATATGAATGCTTTCATTGTGGGATTGGTGGGACCTATATATACATTAAATTCATTTGGTAAATATTAATATCTCATGAGATAGAAATTATTTTAATGTAAATTAAATCATGTTCATTAATATAGGGCTGGAAGGTGGATTAAACTCTATTTAGTAATGGAATTTGTTTTCTATGATGGTAATTGCAAAGAGACATTAATAATATGATATGATTATCTATGTAAATGTGTATATCCCAGTAAATTTCATGTCTTATGTATTGACTATTGGGATTATATTTCACATTAATGATTTTTCCCATGACTTGGTATTAATATCTTTTATATAAAGGATAATATTTTCATATGTTACATTTGTATGACTGTTATATAATTGATATTTCCCTTGAATATCCATAATAATAATTTGATATCATCCTTTCATATGTTAATTTTACCAATGAAATTATGAAGGTTATTATGTATGATATGTCAAAAATGATTTTAGTTAATAAGAAATAATATGGTGACAATGAAGAGATTTTATGAACCTATTATCTATGTGTCCCTATTTCTAAAGACACTAAACCTATACAGTCCTAGAATTGTTTTTGTTATATTTTGTAATTAATAATCAAAATATTTGAATTAATATTTATATGTAAATTATGGACCATAATATTCTTTATCAAAAAAATGTATAGTTAACCATTAGAATATACGATGGCAGAACCTTAGAAAGAACCCTAATAATATGAATAAGTGTAGGTTACAATCATATCCTAGTGTTTTAGATATATTCATTAAAAAAAGGATAAAACAAAAAGGTTCCTAAATTGAAATATTTTTCATGAATTTTGTGCTTTTCCAATTATGATTAGAGTTTCTCACACTATACTTCTTGGTTTTATTCAATGGTTAATACCCTTAGGATCCATGTTAATGTTGAATATGAAGGGAAATGAAATGATATTCCACAAGGAAAACCAAATGTCATGGGAGGTAGAATAAAAAATCATTTATCCTTTGTGACATAAATTTCTCAATTTATGAATCATGTCGAACATCCAAACAATTAATGGATAGATAGAAATTTCGTTGAATCATTTATGAGGAAATGTGTACCTTAATTAAGTGGCACAACTAATACATTAATGGTAGAATAATGGATTAATACAACTGAAAATATATTTTTATGTCTATAATGTTTGTAACATGATAAATTTATCTTGGAATTATATTTTTTAGATGTATAAGCTGATCAATGGTGGAATATTATCAATAATATAAGGAAATGATATGAAATTGAGTCCATGGAATGGGACAAGTTCGACAACATATTTTTCAATATGTACATTCCTCTTATTATTAAAAAAATATAGAGAATTATTTCATTGAACTTAATAAAAAGGCTAATTAATCAATTGGTACCTATGAGGAATATTTTTCAAGAAAATCAAGGTAAACATATCAAATTATTATAAAATGTGAATGTAAAATTGATAGATTTTTTAGTGATGTAAAACCAAGTGTCTGAATGGAATTAGCCATAAGGGACTTCAATAACTATTAGGAAATTGTTCGATGTGTTCTCAAGGTTGAGATGAAGACTGGAGTAACCCATCAGAAATATGTTTTTAATAAGAAGAGGAAAACATATGTCAAATGAAAATATAATAACAATACTGAATAGAAGATGTGTTTTATCTTATTCCCATGTTGTGGAAGGAAACATAGAGGGAATTGTATTAATGGGAATTGTAAATGTTTTATGTGTGTAAAAGAACGTCATCTGGTAGTTTAATTCCTATTTGATAGAAAATAATGTCAAATGATGCGAAAAAAGAAGAGGCTACAAATAATGCACCATCTAAACTTCAATTATACAAGTTCAAGGAAAAGGGGAATTATTCCAATTAATTCATTAATCCAGGGGTAGTTGATGATGATCGATGTCAAAAAAATCATAATGCCTAGTAAAAAATAAATATCACATGCAATCACATTGGTGATGTGGAGTACGATAATGATTTTGTGAAATATACGCTTACCATCCACTCTAAAGATGAAAATGTTTTAGATAATTTTGGATCCACCAAATGATTTATTTTTGAAAAGATTTATAAGGGTATCTTCTTGTTACCATAACAATTAGAAATTGAGTTAACTATGACAACTCATATTGGAACAAAAGTCACATAAAATGTTTATAATTATTTTCAAGTAGATGTTTGTGGGAATGTGATTCCTTCCAATAATATGGAACCTCCATTAGTGGAATGTGATGTGATTCATGCAATGGATTGGACTAATATATATATATCTCATATAGATTTGCAAGGAAGGTAAGCCTCAATTCATATTCCAGATCAATCTATGATCGTCCATCGATACAAGGATGAATATAAACTTCCAGTAGAGATTTCATCCATCTTATGTGTCTTGATTATAAAAAATGAAGGGTGTTTTCTCAAATGTTTATTGAGAAATTCATAGTTATGAATAAACCCATTGTACGGGATTTTGAAGATGTTATTCTGGAGGAACATTCTTGAATACCACTAAATCATGAAGTCAATTTTTCAATAGAATTCATACAAGGTGCTTAGCCTATTTTAATTATATGATATTGATTGGCCCTAATTGAGTTGTAGGGAATGAATAAGAAACTTCAAGTGAATGTTGATAATGGATTCATACGCCCATGTGCTTCACCTTGGGGAGCACCTGTTTTGTTTGTAAAGAAGAATTATGGATCAATGAGAATATATAATGATCATTGTGAACATAAAAAGATCATTATAAAGGAAAAATATTCTCTTCCCCATATTTATGACTTAGTTTACCAACTATGTGGAGCTCAATACTTTCCAAATATTGATCCTCATTCAAGATATCATTAATTAAGGTCCAGAAAGGAGGATATAACAATGATGTCATTTTGTATAAGGTATAGACACAATGAATTTATAGTGATTCCTTTTGGTCTTACTAATTACCCTAAAATATTCTAGGATCTAATTAATATATTCTTTATAGTATATCTCAAATATTTTTTTGTATTTTATATATATGATATTAAAATCTATTCGAAATGAAAGGAAGAACATGAAGACCACTTGAGAATAGTACTGAAGACCCTAAGAAAAGATAATACTTATTCAAAATATAGAATGTGTGAATTTTGGTTTCATAACATTTAATTTTTTTGGTCACATAATGTCATGAGAAGGGTTATCTATAGATCCAATAGTAACATATGTTTCTGATTGTTTGTTGAGGGAAAAATATATTATTTGTGATATGATGATTTCTTAGTTTGTCTTGATCTTATCAAATTTTTGTGAAATATTTTCCTTTAATATATAAAAAACATGATGTTGACTTGGAAAGGAGTTTAGGTAATATGGATAGAGGAATGTGAATAACATTTTAAGGTGATAAAATAATGTTTATCCAGTGAACCAATGCTCAAACCACATAGTTGTGTAGAAAGGTTTGTTATCTTTAGTGATGCATCCTAGAAGGGATTGTGATGAATTTTCTTTCAAAATGATATTGTGATATCTTATGCCTCTCAGTAGATGGAAATCGATGATAAAAAATACCCAACTAAATATTTAGAGTCAGTTTTGATAATCTTTTCATTAAAGATATGAAGGCATTTTCTTTATGATGAAAGGTGTGAAATTTATACCGATCATAAAAGTATAAAGTATATTTTCCAAAAAATTGTGTTGAATATGCACCAAAGAAGAATGTTAATCTTTAATAATGATTATGTATTCTCAATAAAATACCACCATGGGAATATGAACAAGGTGGTTGATTATTTGAGTCGATAAGACCATGTTATCCTATCCATGATGTGGATCACAAAATATCAAATATTTTGGGATTTGAAAAGGTTGGATATTAAAATTTTTAAAAAACAGGGAATTTATATCTTTCTCAAATTAATTTTTAACCATATTTAAAGGATAATATTATGAAATTGTAGAAGAAATATGTAGAGATGAAATAGAAGGTGAGAAATATTCTTGAATTCAACATTTATTTTGATGAAATAATTAGGTCTAGAAACCGGGTTATTATTATTCCAATAGAAAAATTAATGAAGGATCTCTTGGATGATGCTCATAGTTCCTGATTATCTATTCTCCCTGGAAATACAAATATGTATAGAGACCTATAATTTTATTTCTAGTGGGGTGGGATGAAAAGATATATCATTGAATAGTTATCTTGATGCTTGGTTTTTCATAAAGTTAAGGCTGAGATACAATATTCTAAGGGGGTGTGACATCCATTGCGCATACCATAAGGGAAATAAGAAAAATAAATATCTAATTTATTTTGAATCTTCCCAAAACTTATAAATTTCATAATCCTATATGGTTATAGTGATCATCTTATGAAGTTAGCACACTTCATTACTATTAGAGTGGAGTTGTCTCTTGATCAACTTTCCATGATATTTGTAAAGGAAGTGGTAATATTGGATTTAGTACCTCTTTCCATTATACATGATTGGGTTTCAAGGATTACCTTAATGATTTGGAAATGTTTTCATCATGCTTTGGATATAGAATTATGTTTTAGCACTTCTTATAATCCTAACAATGATGGTTGGTCTAAGAGGAAAATTCAAAAATTGGATGAAATATTGAGAACATTATATTTTGATTTCAAAATTTGTTGGGATCAACACATACATTTGGAGAAATTTTTTCTCAATAATAGTTTTCATTAAATTATTTATATGGATCTTTAAGTATCCCTTTATGTAATGAAGGGTAGAACTACAAATTACAAGAATCAAGTTGGGTAAAGAAAGATATTAAGTCTTGATCTTTTTTATAAAATAGAAGAAACTGTTAGATCTATTCAACAACACATAAGAGAATATCAGTGTTAACAAAAAAAGTTATGATGAAAACTAATTAAAAGACATATAGTTATAAGTGTATGATAATCTGTTCATATTAATATCTCCCCAGAAGAGAGTAATGATATTTGGAATGAAGAGGAAGATTTTCCCAAGGTATATCAGTACGTTTGAAATTCTCGATCAGGATAGGAAGGCAGATCACTAATTGGTGCTTCCACTAAATCTATCTCAAGTTCATGATGTGTTCCATGTATCCCTCATACGAATATACAAACCTAATCCTTCAGATGCACTAAGATCAGAAGTCATACTGTGGGAGAAATATCCTTCTTATGAAGAACAAATGATAGAGATTGTGTATTGTAATGAAAAGGATATTTGAAACAATACAACTCACTTGGTTAGTATTTTATGAAAGAAAATCCAATTTAAAGAAGCTATATGGAATCATGAGGATGTTATGAGGGAAAGGTATTGTCATCTATTTGTTTCCATATGAAAAATTTTGAGGGATAAATCCAGTTTAAGTGTGGTAGAATGTAACACCCAGATGATTTTATGAAATATTTTCATTAAATAAATTATATTTTTCAGTATCATTATTTGAAAATAATTTTTATTGTCAACAAACCAAAAGATTCCCTTATTTTAAAATTACCATTATAGCCTAAATGTTATGTTTGTGGGATTAATTATGACTAAGTTATGAAAATTCCTAGTGAATTCATTAGATATCAATTATTTATGGCAAATATTAATCAATTATATATATTTATTTTTGGGTGATTAATTTTTGGAAAGAAATAAATGATATATATTTATTTCATATAATTAATAAAATATTTTAGATATTTATCCCATTGATATTTTAGTCATAGCCTATGAAGAAAACCATATTTCAAGTAAAAACCTATTTTTAAAGGTTAATTGTAGACCTTCGAATGGAAACCCCCAATTTAAATTAACATTTAGACACATTAAAATAAATTATTTGACAACATAAACATTCTTTTATGTGGTATATAAAAACTTCTATTGGATTATTTTATGATATTTTTCAAACAAGATTCTTGTATTGATGAATAGTAAAAATACAATAAATTTTTAATGAAAATAACTTATTTTTTTAAAAAAAGTTTGTATAGTTAAATTGTATTATTTAATAGGTTTTAATGTATAAATAGAATATTTTTTATATTTTTATATAATTTAGTTCCAAGGAAATAATTTTTCATTAAATTCACATGAAAAAATATTTCAATCTTTTGTAATATTTTATCTTCTAAGACCTATTTTCACATTTCAAAAAACGAGACTAATCATAAATTAATTATTAAAACTAATTTATTTTGTTTTTTTAAAAATAGATTCATTATTTGGAATCATTAGGTCTAAATTTTTTAAATATATAATTTTTTTTTTGAAATTTGAATTTTATCTTCGTTGAAATAAATTAACATGGTAAAAGGGTAAATCCTTTAATTAAGCCTAAAAGTAATAATATAAAATTACCCTAACCCTTGTGTTAATATAATGTGATGATTATTAGTTTCCATAAAATAAACTCGGGTTGAAATGATATCCATTTTAACCCACTTTGATTAGATTAGAACATTTAATTTAATTTATTTATAGAAAAGTGAAATATTTCTCACTCAAATATTACTAATTAAATTATTTCAAATATAATGTTTTATAGAAGGATATTTTGATTATAAATACTCATTTGAAATATATTTTTTTCTTTATCATGTAAATTTATTTTAATTAATTAAGAAATTAATAATTACAGTAATGTCTTATACATGGATGATGAAAAAAATTTAATTATTTGATGAGAAATTTATAAAACAATTTTTATGAAAATATTAATAACTATAAAAAGGCCCAAACACAAGACCATGTCTTTTTTTTTTCAATTCTATCATTACCATAGTCATCAATGAGTCAACTTATTTACCATTTGGAGGTTTATATAACATATTATGGCACTAATGTTATTTTATTACATGTGAATGTAAAATTATCACATTTATTTTTTAAAAGAGTGTAGTATTTTTATGTTGGTTTATTTAGAAGATAAATTATACTAATATTATTATTATTAAACCAAATTGATTTATCTTCATCATATTTTTTAAAATTTTATTCATAAAATAGGTATATTAAATAATTACAAAAAATGAGGTTGTAATTATTTTATTAATAAAGAGATCCAAAAAATGAAATTAGAAATATTTTAATAAATTTATTTTTTGAAAAATTATTATGAAAATTATTTTTATAGAATATTTTTACCCATAGGGATATAATAAAGTTTTCTTATCTAGGTTCAATTATTATTTTTGTATTTCTAAAAATCCAGGAAATAAATATTTTCAAAATTGACACTATTGATATTCTTTCAAAATACGGCTTTCTAAAATTATTTAAAAAACATATAACATTTTAGAAAATGTATAATAATTATTATATGTTCTTAAATATTATAAATAATTAATTTATGGTTTTATAGACTTAAAATAAGTAGATATGTTACCCTTTTAATATAGAAATAATTGTTACCTAGGTTAAAACAAATTATAGAATAACTAAGTGTTAATTATATAGATAATGAATAAATTGATATTTATACTTTTATATAATATATTGGATGATGAGATTAAAAACCTATATCAAATCATATTCTAAATTATGATATCATGTAGGTTTTCATTTGTGGTTTTATTTTATTATAAAATAATGGTTTTAATTTTTCCAAATGTGAGCTTCACCTCAATTATAAAAGGGCAATTCCTCCATAAACTATTCACTTCATTTTGAGCATTCTTGCTCGACCAATACCATCCAATTTCCCATATAATCTCCCCTATAGAAAATATAGGGGTTCATTTATTCTTAAATGACCAAATCTACTACTCAAATTGGAGATTTAGAAGAGGCATGTCGAAGAATATATAATATCATTTACCGATTAATTAAAACTTCTTTTTTCTTCTATATAAAACTCATGAGTTGTTTGAATATGAATTAATATCTCAATTATTACATATATACTGAAAGTTTATAATGATTATGAAATAACAATTTTTTAACCTTCTACCCATCATATGAAAAATGAAATCACAATGTCTGCGTACATACAACTTATCTTCTCCACGTTGAAGGTGTATTCCGTTTTTCACCACCACCTTTCATGGATGGGTATAATGATGGAATAAATAAATATATTTATGATTAATATAAAATGATTTTTATTATTAGGTAATATACACCATAAACATCAATACCAGTCAACAATTATGGGAACGATATTGTCGCTCGTGCATATGTGCGACTTACTGTCTCCACAGAGCGATGTGATTCATTCTACATAATATTTATTAAAGCATGATAATATAAATGATATGGATGAATAAATTTGATATATATTATACTAATACAATGATTTAAATTATTTAACTATATCCTAAAAAGAAGAAAAAAACTTGTGTTCTATAACATACAGAAGAACTTAAAGTTGTTAATACCCAAATAACAAGTAACAATGAAATGTTACTAACAAACGAATGAAAATATGTTCCAAAATTCTTCCATAAATATTATTTTTTTGGTAATAAATAAGTAAAATTATTTACATAATTATAAATGAGGATTATATACATAAGAATCATATCAAGCCTAAGGTAAGGGATAGTTTTTCAATATCATTATTTTTTGAGATTATTTATACATAAGTATTTACTAGGGTATATTTATTATCCATGCCTATATTTCCTAAATGTATAAAAAAAATTATTCATATATTATTTTTTAAATTAAAATATACCAATTCATGAGAATTTTATTATATATTATGGATGGAATATATCTTTTGTTTTTTATAAGAGGTACTTTTTGACTTTTCTGGAAAAACTACGAGAAGGATGTTTTTTAACATTTACGATATGCATATATTTTTATAACATAAAAAACCCTTATTACCATAAATATTACTTTATGTGATTTAATGTTTATTTTATAATAAATATTTTTATTTTAAATATCCATTAAATTTTGAGAAATGATAACATTTTTGAAGTTGATTGGAGAATTTCCTCAAGAATTATTTTCAAGTGTTGTATCCAAATTATTTTCCATAAAAGATGATGCTTTTTAAATGGGGTTATATTTTTATCACTATAATTAAAATTATATTATTTTAAAAATTATTTAATGTTATTTATTAAATCCTTTTGTTTTCAATCAATTTTGATGGAATGATATTTAAGAAACCCATTTTATTTCTTGGGTTTTGCTGTAGTGAATGTTTTTATGTTTTTGTGGCACACATAATAATGATTTAATTATGAGATGGGTGGGAAATATGTATCCCTCCAATTTATTTGTTTAGATAGATATCTCATGAGATACAAATTATTTATATGGAATGTAAATCTGGTTCGGAAATACTAGGTTGGAACGATGAGTTATCTCGGTTGAGTAATGGAAATTGTCTGGTATGATAGTCTTGTCACTAATCCATGACTAATATGAAATGAGTTTCTATGATTATGTGTGTATGTCACAAAATTTCATGTCCAATGTTATGATAATTGGGATTACATTTCACATTTATTATTTATCCCATGAAATTATATTCTGATCATTTATATTTTGGATAATATTTCAAAATGTTATGTTCTTTTGATTATGATGTGATAGATATTTAACATTGTTTACCTTTACAACTAATTTTATAATTTCATTTCATATGTTGATATACCATAGGTCATGAATAATTTTATTATGTAAGATATTTAAAAAATTTGTCTAGTTATGAAAAAATAAGTGGGAGACACTATAAATGTTTTATGAACCAGTTTTTTATGTTACCCAGTATCTACAGACACTAAACCTATAAAATACTACAATGGGTTTTGTTATGTAATGTAATTAAATGTTAAAATAATATCTATATATAATTTATAATTCAATATAATCAATAATTGTGTTGATATTAATAAATTTTAGAAAATATATGTTATAATTGTTCAAAAAAGTTTTGATGAAAATGGGGGATCATGAAATGTGGTACATTCATCATTCTTAGAGAAAGAATTGAAACATGTTATGTTACTAAAAAATTGAATGGAGTTTATAGAAAATATTATGTTAACCATAATGTAGTTAAAAATTATTTTTTCCCAATGATTACAATCAATTGTTGATAAATGTTTCATTATTTAAATGGGAAATGATTACTTGTTGGTAACACCTTTGTTCAAGTGAGGAGAATTGTGAGCATAATATATAGTTATCGAGAATATCCTAAGGAACATGAAAAGGGTCACAAATAGTTTTTAATTATATTATACATTTATGATATAAATATCTGGAATATAAATTAATGAGAAAATTATTATTATACCATTTATATGTTAAAAAATTACATGATATCTTTTGAATGAGGTATGTGTTAGCCTTCAGTGTGAAAATAAAAAATGAAAATATTAAGTATTAAAATAATCAAATCATTTAAAACACATTATTAATATAGGAATCACAATTATTAAAAAAATTATTTATATGGTTCTATAAATTTAAATTACTTGATATCACTATTACCAACATATATACGGAAAATGTTAAAATTTAAGGAAAATATGTAATTAAAATACATTACTTTCTGAATGATAGATCATTTTTCATCTCACATACCATCCTAATATCAAGAATAGAAATATTTTGATCAAAATAAATGATAATTTAGTAAAAAAAATGAATGAGATCATAATACATTATGTACAAATCAAGTAACATTAATGGCTAAAATCAAAAAATATTATGTAATTTAATCAAAACAATATATTATTTGTCAAGATTAGAATAGTGAAAGAGATTTTGAGGACTAAAATAATGGACCTTTAACATTTTTGGATATAAATTAATAGTATAATTATCTATCTAGTTGAAAATATGGTATTTTTAAATAGGCGAGTAATGACCAGTAGTTATTAAAGGAGTTTTAATTATGGATGAAGCTCTTGGAGTGAAAAATAAATTTAAAACTGTGAGGTAGAAAAGAAAAAATTGAAAAATGATAATGAGTCATGAAATTAATATATTGAATCAAATTATGACTATATATTCAATATAGAAATTATGATGACATTAAAGATGGTAGATATTAGTGATATACCTATACTAAGAGATAGTATTCCAATGATGTTTTTGGAAAGCATGATTTAAATTGATGAGAAAGAGTAGGATATTTTTGAAATTTTGGTGGATTAAGAAAAGTCTATCAGAGTTATAAATGAACTAATAATGTTTTAATTGATACCAATAATCTTTTTGATAATCCCATGGGACCCAGATATGTTATTGTATACAGGCTATATTAAATAAAAAATTGTGGACGTATAGTTAAGAGGCGGAAGAACCTAATTACATTATATAATAATGTAAAACCCCAAATACACATTAAATCTATATTACTAAAAATTCCAAAAAATATTGATTTGTAAAAAATAATGTGATAATAATCTATTCAAAGGGAGGGTCCTAGAAAATAGGGGATCCATCAAAATTGGAAGAATTTGAATGAAATAAATGTTTTTAATTCAATATTAAAATAGGTTAAAATAATTTAAAACATAGTTTACATTCAATGATATTTCTGTTTTAATGAATATGTTAGTGTTTTAGAGCCTACATAAATAAATACCATGTAAAATGATGTAATTATTTAGTAACTAAAAAAAATAGTTATTCTGGATCATGTTTTAGTCAAACTAATCATTTAGAATCTTGTCAATCCACCATCTAAAAAGAGGGGGAAAATCATAAGGAGTTTTATTATCCCAAGGTAGCACGTAGGGGTGTGATCAATTAGAAAACATCAAATAATGGTACTTCACTATACTTTTTGGACCCGTAAACGAAATATGAAAATAGATTCCAACAATAAGAGTAGTAATAAAAAAATGATTAATAGTATTTGATTTCACCCAGAATGAAGAGAAAATTTAGGAACCTTTGATACTGAAAGAGGGATTATAATTTAAAATTAAAATTATTAAAAAAACGTAGATTAATTCAAATGCTATGAAATAGTAGTTATTTCATTTATAAATGACATCACACTAAATTTAAATGTAGTTAGAAGCACCAATTTGGGTGAAAAAAGTTTAAATCCAATAAATTACCATTTTTAAATAGGTTGAACAACATTCCCTTTAATATTTCACAAAATTGATATCATAGGAATGATTTTATCTATTCAAAGAAGAATAAGGATTTCTATATAATAGATTTTCATTTCAGATTTTTATATAGGAATTTGTCATAAATAGACTAATACTAAATCAGAAAAGACTCAACACATGGGATATGTTTATTAAATTCAATTGATTGAAAATGATTTATAAGAAAGTGGGGATTAAAACAATGAATCACACTGAATTGACAGAATCAAATTTCTGTATGATGATCAAATTGAAATGAAAATAATTTTTTGTGACAGAAAAAATATTTATGACTTTAGTCACATATTTATTGTTTATATTCATTAGTCATAGAAAATCATTGAATATGTTTAATTTCATTTAAAAAATAGTTAATTATAATATTTAATGAGTTATCAATATATTTTGAACCAATAATGTATCATTAATACAAGAATAAAGTGCCTAAAAATTAGATTATGAACCACTGGATAAGTCATGAATATACTAGTCCATAAACACCCCCATCAAAATGAAGTCTCAATATTGAAGAACTAGTGTTTATTATACATGGTATGTTCCATATTTTCGGATCACGACACTTCAAATTTATTTGAGACATAAACAAAAATAATATAATTCTATATTCTAAATCGGTTCTTACTATAACAAAATTATATTAATAAAAATAATGGGATATGCATAATTTGGAATCTGATTTGGATGATATAGATAGTATTAAACATTCCATGTTAAATCATGGTAAATGAAATATATTTGGTAGGCTTTTACCAGAGGGATAATGATGAAATATTTCATTGATATGATTCTTGTATAAGGAGTTACCTATATTCAAAATGAATTTGGAATATTATATTAAAGTAAATAATTTGACTTTTTTAAAAAATAAAACATCATTCAAAACACCATTACTTATTTATGATGATATTGTAGATGGCCAAGGAGTAAGTGATAATATGGAAGGGATAATCTTTATATTACTAATATATTTGTGAGATTATATTGTTGATAATTAGAATTATAGTAATGAAGAAAGAAAAAATCTAGATGAATTTAAGTATCAATAAATTATAAAATGTCATAGTCTTAAAGAAATACATTAACATAGTATAATGGGTGATCAAAATCATTAATGTTAGATAAAAAACCCTAATTTTTATATTAAATCACGGAGTGTTTATTAAGAATTGCAACATGAGGACTAAATAGTTGTGATATAAAAAATGGAAAAATTTGAAAAATGGAAAATTGGAGTTAGGGGAACATACAAATGAATGAAATTTTATTTTCAAAAGTATGATTTTTTGAAACAAACACAATGAGTAATAAGAAGTATAATGAGAAAACAATACCTACATTCACGTAAGACAGACACCCAAATGGTTTTATTGAGGTAATTGATTATTTTTCTCCAATTAAAAAAGGTCTAATATTTTATATGATATTCAATAAAAGTAATTACAAATTATTCAAAAAACTTTTTACCTCATAATTCTATAAAGGTTGAAAAATATGTCTTATATATTGAAGTATTAAATGAATTTATCCATGATGGGGAAAATTACAGTGTTTGTAAATTGATTAAAAATCAATATATTCTTAAACAAGAACCTGATTTCGATATTCCAGGTATAAGAAATTCATAATAATTTTGAATTTTCTTCAAATAATGATAGAAAATATATGATAGTTTTATGAGAATGAATCATACTAACTTAAAAAGACTTTGTATATTTAAGATATAATTTTTTTGAAAAAAATGTTCAAAATGTAAAGACAATACTACCTAAATATGTAATAACATTGAGATATTTATGATTACTAATGTTGAATTACCTTTTTATTTACAATTTATAATGATTATGTTTTATAATTATATTCCATGATATGTATCCTCAATAGTTATAAATGTAATTTTTAGTGAAAAAAATCAGTTGATGTTTTGAATCTTATAGAGAAAGGGATAAAATTCTCCCAAAATAAGTATAAACGGAATGTGTCTCAAAATAAATTAAGAAGGAACCTTAGTATCCTACTCTGATAAATATCATTGATATTAGATATCATGTTTATGGATACTCTATATTCATTTTTCCTAGGTAATCCTTTGAATTATTGTTTATAGTTGTGAAATAAATATTACCATACATAAGAAAACTCATGATTATAGCATGCGGTGTAGTGGGCGGAATAGGTATGAGTCTTTGGAGACAAATTAAATATTGGATCTCAGGATAGTGGTTCCAAATAACAATTGAATTTTTCATTTATAATTCAAAAATTGTGTTAGAAATTCTTTGTATTTTCTCAAAATGATATCGTTATAAGGGATATTTTAGTAGATAAAATTATAATTGAATTTTTTATTTTAAGTAGAATGAAATTTCCAAAATGTGGATATAGAAAACCATCAGATACACATCATTGTGGGAAAATGTAATCAGTGTAGGAATCATATGTATCCCATTATTAGAGCCAATGGGGTCCGATGACCAAGAACCCGATACACTATGAAAAACAGAATGGATGGGTTTAATTGACTTGGAACCTAGTAGAACGAAAATATTTTAATTAAAATATATTAAATATTAATTTTTCTTGGGTTATTATTTAATAGAATATACATAGACACATTCTACTGGTCATTGGAAATATAGTGGAGCACACAACTATTTATCTTCATCCTCTATAATTTCTCAACGTTTATAAATTGATTATTGAATTCAACACATAATAAATTGGGGTAATTTTCTCTTATGTTCATGTCCTCTTCCATTATCTTCTATATATTCTATAATTTAAATTTTTTAAAATTATTTATTTCATAATAATTACACTAAAAATGTTGAAATCTTGTTTGAAGAATAGATAGATTTATTTCATCATGGAAATAGGAGGATTAAGAGAGGTGATTACATATTCTAGAACATTTTCCAAGAGGCAAGAAAAAATCATTATTTTTTTCTCCACTTAGGGATTAATATTTTAAAATATATAAGGTTATATTCAGAGGAATTTCTCATTTTAATTCAATATTTGTGTTGGAAATTATTTGTGTGAATAATATAAGGGTTTATCAATTAAAAACTAATTTTAGAGTTTTATCCATTTATAAATGAATTAAAACTATTTCATTGATTATGCAAACAATTATACTATTTTTATAAACAATCATTAACCTTATGGGATGCTTTATGATATTTTATGAGATTATCATTTCATGATTTTTTTGGTGTAGTTTGTGTGATATTTCTTATTGGGTGATCTATAAATTGATGTTGGTGTACCTAATATTACTTCTTATTTTATAGTTGTTCATTATTTTGGGTTGTAAGAATGTGTATGTTTGAGTGGGTGACCGATGATTGATCCTTGGGTGTGTTACCCCTTATGAATCAGGTCTATTGAATTTATTGAGACTTACAGTGAGTCAACATATGTCATATTTTTTTAACTAAATATATATGCATATGATTCATATTATGTACGATTCTCAATGTGGGGGTTTGACCTAAATAGGGTTTTAATTTTTTTAGAAACAACATTGACATACTATAATGGTTTTTTTTTGATAGGTGATACATACCAAAGAAATGCATAGGGGTGAATGTATGGATTATCTTTGTATTGGTTTTATGTGATATGAGAATAGGCTATTATGAGATCATATCTCAGAATAAAGCTGAATTTTGGATCCTAGTTATTAAAAATTCGATATAGAATATATAGTATGTGGTAGGTCCTTCAAACATAATCAGATGTTTATCGAGGTCCATATCACCTTGGGTTTTTGTGTCATGAAACAACCCACTGAATCCTGATCTGTAACACCCCAATACCTCCTCCATACACTAATGGATGACACCTAGTTCTTAGTAGCCATATCAAACACATGTGAACCTTAGAATATCGTACATATATAGATGCACCAACATACATATCGATGGAAGGTGTAGAGACAAAAATCCAAAAAAATTCATAAATACATATATCACACAACAAAAGTACAACAAAAGTACAAGGAAAAAATATTAGCCCACTAAAATAAATCAATGAATCCAACCAGTTTAGAATGTAGAGACTGATATAAAATTAAATTTCTTGAAATATCTTCAGACAAACTCTGGTGAACACCCTAGTCTGTCGAGATCACTATGCTCTACCTACTCTGTGTCCCCATGTGACTCTATTGAAATGTAAATGGTATGAACAAGACACAACATGAGTGGGAAAACCCTACTATTGGGTGACTATAAATATATTTATTAGGAGCCCCAAATCCCTATAACAAAATAGAATAGTTGAACGGAAACAGACTACTCAACCCCGAAAGAGGGAAACCATATGAGAGAGAAACTCCATATCATCTAATTTTCAACTAAACATGAATAGTTATCTCAACAAAATATGGAGTTCTATAAAATAACTGATGACACCATAAGGCCACATAATAAAACCAAATATATACATCCCATACTCCATGTCTCATGAGCTTATAACCTCATAGGAAGGTAAAGGTCTTTACTCATGATCTAAGTTAACACTCAACAAAGAGAAAACAATCTATGAGCCCTATAATCCCAAATAAAAAACCATAATGATATATACTTCATTAGAAAAAAATCTACCATACTGGATAGAACATCATACAGATACCACTCATTTTTTATCATAAATACGATGTCACAACACTGTAATCCCGTATTGTTTTCATATGAGAGGACATGCTAGTCGGATAGGTGATCACTCTTAGGAAGAGTGGGTTATAAATTAATCCCATTCTAGAATACTAAATACCACATCTTTCCGGTTAGAATATCACTCCCAAGAACATTATAGAACACCACAATCCTAGACATATAACTCTATTATCTCTTAGACATGGGATCACAAAGTATTGATCAGAAACCAAAAACCGAATATGTCATCCATAGATCATATCTCTATATTAGGTGGTAACAACCAATGTAGCCTTGTTCACAGAAATTTCACAAACCCCACCTGAAACAACACATGAAGTAGGCCATCTTATGATGATGATACCAAAAACTGTAAATAAACTATTCATTGAGTAAAGGATCATATATCCAATGACAACTTCACAACTACAAAAAACACTGAATATATAGGGGATCATATAATCTATGTTTCCAAAACCATACCTAGTATATCCTACATCATAAAGGACCAATACCCCTGTAGTATTGTTCATAATTTTATAATTAACACAATATATTGAAAATGATAAGATAGATGACCCCCACCCTTGGAGGGTGGAAAAAATCTAATCATATGATAGGGTATCTTGCACCGTCCTGCTAAGAGAGATGGAACCACCCAATATTAAATCATCTCATCAAAGATAGTAAAATAATATAATGAGGAAATAATTCAATGCATTACCCATATAATGATGTACAAATGGAATCACTCCACATCTTCTGGACAATATGTCAGTAACTGATGTGACCCACAACCAACACCTCATGTCCCAATGAAACCATATGTTGGTGGTGGCACCAAGAAATCAGATAACAACAATCTATAGGATAAAAAAATCCATTGTACTTGTATCCTAATATGACATCGTCCGTACTAACCATGACATATCTTTAGTGACCCACCCTATTCACTTCCCATTAACAATCACCAATACTAATGTTTCGTTCTCAAAACATGCCACATTGTATCTCTGTAGGCACTAAGTGGGATACCATCATGCTCTACGTGGAAACATTTTTAAGGTAGGTATCATGTATGCCAAAATATAATTCCCAAATAAGGAGATAAGAACTAATGCAGTATACAATAAGATTACACAACATATATATAGGTCAACATGGGGTGTGACCACACCTAAACACCTAGCAGTGTAATTCCTCCTATGGATCAAATATCCTTTTCCCCACACACATTGTGTACAATTAGCAAAAGTAATACATGTCCTATAAAACTTTCCACATGGATGTGTCATCAACCATTACTGTGTATAGAAACATCGTGCTTATGTTCTTGGGTTATGTTCTTTTGAATGTTAGTGTATCTTTGAAAGGCTACACTACCCAAGTACCTTAGACATGCGACCTGGGTTCACTATATGGTATGTAAATTTAGTTCATTTCATGTTTTACCCAATACTTTTATTTATTTAATTGTAAAATCACATGGTGTTAAAACCTACGATACATGCCATGGGACCATGATTTATGAATGGGAATTCCCTTCTGGTTCCCAAATCACTTTGGTTTTCCCCAAGTCACATAGATCATCCCCTAAAGTGCTCTTATCCATCATAAAAAGTATATATAACCTTAAAAATCATCAAATGGTGTTACAATAATTAAAACTAAATTACTACTACCTTGTGGGGAAATGTCCATGATTAAAGAGATAAATTATAACTAGGAGAAACTATAGCCTGATCTTGTGATGATCAGTGAATGAAATTTGTCTCAAAAGAACCAACTCTACACGAATTGGCCTATGATCACCTATAATCATGGGAGAATCTTCTCCACTACCATTTATATTCATGAGAAGGTGGTGGGGGAATATATTATTTTATTTTCTATAATGTAAAATCATTAACATGCTTGTTAATGCGTCCTCTACCAACCACATGGGGCATAATTTTTTTGGGGAATTGATGGTAAACAATATAGTTTGAACTCAACCACGATATCATATTCTTGATTTGAGACTCTACTGAAGAGTGTTTACATATTTTGAATGCTTTTTTATGCATGATAAAATACATTTAATATTTTTAATGTTACCACATGAAGGAACTTCAAGCCCCCGAATCACAATCCTTATCAATAGATAGAATTTAAAATATTCCGAGAAATTTTCTAAAGTTATATATGTCAAATATTATTTCACTAAATCCTCACCGTCATAAAACTTATATCAATGAAAAAAACCTAGGATGAAGGATAAATATGGATCCCTCTACTAGAACATTACACCATTTATATCATCTATCACCATGTGTTGTATAAAATCACCCACTCAAGGGAACAAAAAGGATAAGAACATACCCAATGTCCACCTCCAACTAGAATGATAGTGTCAAACATAGTGGCCACATGTATCCTCAGTTGGGATAGGTGGAAAACACTATGAACCCATCAATCATTCAACAAAGGGTATAATGGCGGGACACCAATCTAACAAACACATATGACATAGAACTCATCCAACACACCTCGACATTATCCACTTTATATGGTACCAAATATCCAAAAAAATTATCACATCTCAAGAAAGAGACTTTCTCATAGATGCATCCCACGTTCTTGTGATTCTAAAGCCATATCAAACTGCACCATGTTCTCCATAAGCATCTCGTGTCCATGATAAAATCGATAATGTGAGGGATCCCGTGAAAAATATTTTTCTCCAAAAGTAAAAAAATTGGTGGTAAAAGGACCTAAAAGTAAATAACAAACACATAGCCACATCCCAAATAAACACATTAAAGAAATCATCCAATAATCCTTGACAAAATCTAATTTTAGGAAAGTGACTCGCCCAAACAGTTTTACTCACAATAAAAAATGTATCTTTATTGGGAATGAATCCATATTCCATGTGCATCTAGATCTATATTAAACAACACAAAAATAGGGTTCTACCAACAACCACATCAACCAAAAAAAGACTCAAGCAAGAATTTATTAGAAAATATTACCTCAAAATACATTCATTAAATACTATAAAAAAATATAAAGGACACATAGTGTAACTTTATTAAAAATTAAATCCTATATGTCATAGAACTATATAGCCTAAATTATTCTCACCCATCAATCTCAATAAACATTAAATGAGCCACAATGAGTGTTAGTGGAATCACCTAGATTTTTATACCACCTCCATTTTCCACCAACTCCCCACTTCCACATCGTCCCCATGTGGATCTCCTTGCTTCATAGGATTCCCTACTAGGGAATCCCATCAATTATATCCCACTCATAATAAAGGTCGGTCCAAAATTCTGTATCAATATGTGATTTTCAATCTCAATCGTAACATCCCATCTCCCATGTCTAACGAAAACTATCCTGAAATACTAAATCCGCATACACTATATGCATGTGTAGTCTCCTAAAGAATCTCTTAGCCCCTATTCCCTAATACTTCAATCATCTACCAGCTACTAATGTCTTATATCCAATGTGCCCAACACTAACAGTAGGATTATTCTTAGAATGGAGGCACTTCACCAAAAATGAGAACTCATGAACTCCATACTAGGTTGGAATGCATAGTGGTATAACTGACACATTGATTTCTCAGTATACGCCTTGATCAAATAATTATCCTTAAAAAGTGAATATTAAACCATGTCTAGGGAGTAATTTGATAGTTCTATAAACATAAATGTTTAACAATATGTGGTCATTCTATCCCATTAATGCTACAAAAGCACCTATAAACACAATCATCTCAATATGGTGTGATATAAATATTCCATAAAGATCCGATCTAAATCCACCATTTTGGGAATCACCTTATCATGGGTCTATATCAATGGACACCCTCATTTACCAACCAATAGCTTTAGATGGCTCATTGGATATACCACCATCTAGTCAAGAGGTGTTCTTAAATGAAAACAAAATTGCATGACTACCTTGATCTAGTCACCATCTTCCTGGGGGTTTGGATTTCCCTAATACCTCATATGTTTCTTCCTCAATAACTCGTGTAGTTCACTCAACATGTGTATCTATTCATATGAAACTTTTGCAAATTACTACTACTCAATGGGTGGTGGATCAACTCGAATACCACCTGATTGTATATCTTGTTTCTTGTTTCCCAAAACTAAAGCATCATCTCTAAGAAAATAATCACCACAATTCCATAGTAGAACCCTATCATGATGATATCCTAAATGCATAATCATATATAATCATGATTCACCATGATAAAATATTATACGTGGGAATATGACACATGAAGTACATACAAAAAACACAACCAGGCTCTATATGAACATGATCCAAACTATCCATGAAACCATTTAATTAATGTACGAAGTACTAAATAATTCAATTTAAGTCCTTGTGAATGGATATATCAGTTTCAACCCCACTACCAATGTCCCATACTAGAAATAAAATATAAAAAAACAATAACACTATCCCTATTAAATCAAAACTAAGATCACATCATAACAACTACAATAATTCGGTCCCAATGAGGAACCTTCTCTGATGCAAGTCTATCATGGCTTGTCCCATCAGAGTAGAGTATAGGACTCCCCGTTCTAGCTTCCATATACTAGTTGAGGGAATTATGTACTATGTAGGTGTATTAGGAACCTGGGAGGACTTATCTTATGGTATCTGAATGCATATACCCACATACATACACATGCAATAATGTAGAGTTAAAAAATTGGAATGAAAATGAATGCACACATATATCAAAAAATCAGGGTACAAAAGATGTAAAAAAGTTAAAAAATTTCCCACCAAAAAATATACAAGAATCCAAAATATATAGAAGGAGGGTATTATAGTAAAATTAATTTATCAAAAATATCCTTTGGAAAGCTCTGTTAAACACCTTAGTCAGTCTAGCTCACTAAGATTTTCCAGCACTAAGTCTTACATAGAGTTCGTCGAAAAGCATGTTGAATAAAAAAGACACTACATGTGAGGGAAAATTCCATTCATGGGTGAGTATAAAAAAACCAAGTAGGTGCCCGAAATACCCAAAATACAAGGTAGAAAATGAAAGGAACTAGTCTAGTTGACCCTGTTAGAGGGAACCCATACATGATAGAAGCTCCAACTCATGTCATCTATAGAAATATGAAATTATTTAGTTCAACCCATATGATGTCTTATCATTGATTATAAAACAACACGTACGCCCCATGAAACAACTACATATACTCATTCCATACTCATTGTCAAGATGTCCAAACCATATTGCTTGTTAATGGATTCTATACAATGATTAAGGGTTGCACTCAACCAGGAGAACTCACTCCATGAGCCCGGTCATCCAAGATGGTACATTTATTAAAGATATTCTCCATTGAGAGTAACTATTACATCAATGGTGGACCATTTACTACATACCACCCCATTTGTATCACAAATCCAATGGTTTTACCCCATTATCCCATGTATCATTAAATCAAGAAGACACGCTCTTTGGATCTCTCCATAAAGAATGTTACAATGTAACCTAGAGGGTATTGATACTTGGATATAGGATCTCACACATAATTTATGGTTGATGATGTATCCCTACTATATTCTTGAAAATGTATCATCTCATGGAAAGGGGAAATCTCAAACAACCATTGGGGGACACTACGAGCCCATTCTTGGACACTGAAGACCATATCTCCTTTGATAGACGATAAATCAAAGATCCACTAAGGGACACCATAGTCACAATCTGGTAACTCAATTATCTATCAAATTGGGTATAAATCTAGGTATTTCTAGAAAACACCACAAACCATATATGACATTGCTGAGATCAAATATAATATATTAGAAATTATTTCCCATGTAGTGTTGCACATGTTGTTTCTCAAAACACAAATTGGTATGACTCATGATATGAGGGATCATACAACTAACAATACCACAACCCCTTCTTTAAATTTTCAGTATGTAGGTATCATATACTGAATGATTCAACAAACCCTAAAAAACGACTTCCTTTTATCGAATTATGTAACCGACCATTCCACAAACCCTACATGGTATATCTGGCTAGATATGGGATTGATTCCAATTATGTGTTGTTCATGATGATAGCAATAAATTTATGTTGGTAAAATGATATGATAGAGGTTACCACCTTGGCCTCCATAGAGGGATAAAAAATATTATAATATAATATAATATCTCACCCCAACCCCTCTGGAAGGATTCTTCAAATCTATAGAAAAAACTACCAGTGGGTTACAATCCTATATTGATGATTTCATTCGACATTATAACAATAAAGGGATAGACTATGGAAACTCACTCCACTACTTCTAGTTTATACATCACTAAATGAATTGAACCCCAACCAAATCCTTTCATCAGAAGACCCCCATAATTATAGGACTCACACCCTAATAAAGGGGGAGAACAACTTTTTTGGGTCAATGTGTCTAAGGGACCCCCATCCTAACATAAAAGTGGAGAGTAGACACCCAAAAATCTCTCCATTGATCCACTATGAACATGTTCCATTAATTAGAAGTGAAATTATAGGATAATTCTCAAAACATGGAAAATCATGTTTCAAAATCCACCATAGTGGATACCATGGTGTTCTACATTGAATACCGCTCAAGAGAGGCCACTCACAAGCAAGGATACATGTCGTGTAGAGGGAAATACACAGGATGTAAGTCTGCCAGAATTTTAAACAGCATGTATAGGATTCAACACTACATGTATCTATGCCTAAAATTTTTATTATGTCATTATACAATCATCTCGGCCAGCTATTTTCCCTCACGATGTATGGTCCACTAAAATATAACATATCCCAGGTGACTGGACACTTGGTCATTCTATATTTCCATTCATATATCAACCATCCAATGCCTCTACCTTCTAGTTGTTTACTTGTAGATGGCCTTGTCTTTTTATATGGCTACCTTGTCCATGCTTCTTGTCCATAATATATGGGGTCACATATTGACATATAACCCTTGTACACAGCATGTTGTTCCCAAAATTCATCTTACATGAATTGTATAAACCCATATTATGTTACCCTATATAACATGTAGTGTGATCAGTAATTCAATATGGGAACTCCTAGTGAGGTTCATGAATTACAACAATTTTACCTGAAACACGTAGATTGAATCCCAAAATTTCCCAAGATATCATAAAATGGATATATAACAAAAAAAATGAATAAAAATGGGTATTGGTAATTATAACTCAAATATTAAACTCATAAACAAACATTATATTTTTGGGTTAAAAATGATGATAGGGAGTCGTAGCAAAATTATTTGGTGATGATCAGGGACATAAATTGGTCTCAAAAGAACATCTTGTCCCAACATCAACCTTGGTTCATCTATCCACCTAGGATAACCTCCTCCTACCTTATTTGGTGTGTCATAATGTGGTTTTTACGGATATTAGTTTATTTCTAGTAAACTAAAACAATCAATACTCCATCTATAAAACCCACAACAGAGCTTCATATGTAGAAAAATATGAAGTCTTACATAGGGTAAATATTCATTATGAACTCATCTATTGTGCCATTATTATGATATAAGACTTATCTCTAGTTTTTTTTATTTTTTCTAAGAAAAATTGAATACATGATAAAATATATTTAATATTTTTATATCACTATGTTGGGGATCTCCATGCCTGAGAATCCCACCCTAGATTAGTTCCTCAGATCGAAAATATTCCATGAAATATTATGAAGTCTTACTGGACCAAAACATGAGACACCACATAGTGTTATATTATTAATGAATGGAATAATGTGTGTCATTAAATTTCGGTAAATATATTTGTAATAATCCATTAGAATCAATGAGCATTCCACGATTATGAAATCTCGTGTATTATTTAGGTATAGTGATAATATATTATTGTTTATAAAAGGTATGTAACATATATCATTTATATCATTAATCATGGGAAATGTGTGATGTAATTTAATTAAAATATATATTGGGGAAAGTTAATTCATATGTGTTTTATTGTAAAAAACATGCATATGGGTAGCCTAGTGAGGAATATTTCTAAGTGGAACAAATTCCTAAGGAGATAAATTATTCACCTTGAAAATGATATTGTAATGAAATATGAGATATATTATATTAGTATACTTGTGTTGTTGAGTCATAAATCTTTTTGGTTATGTTAGTGACAAAATATTGACCGCTACTTATAATATAGTAATGATAATTCATGATCATTGATTAATGTATTGGTTTTATTTCTTTATATCAATTAATGGGTAATGTTTTATTCACCCTCTGAATGATTATTTTTGATACATCAATCACCATAAGATTGAGAATTAGAGGAATAATATTAATCTCCATCATTATTTTTTAATACCACATTCATCATGTTAGTTTATTTAGTGATATATCATTCATCTTTTGGATACATTTTTAATACATTTTGTTTGTATAGGTTATACATCATTCACATTGATTTATTTAGTTTTTAAAAGCATATTTAACCATGTATTGGGGTTTGGTAATTAATTACAGAAATAGTGATACATATTTCACCCATATAGATAATATATATCATATATCATTCAACTGTAGTATATTAGTAATTCCTATTTCAAAACGTGACACATCATTCACCACAATTTCAATATTTAATGAATCATTTACCTAGAGATAACGAATTCGCGACATTTATATTACACGGACAGTTCATTTACACTTAAATTAATGTATGGTGGTATATTATTCAATTAAAAATAACTTTTACTCTATAAATGATAATATTATAGTGATTACACATTCAAATAATGATAAACTGTTATGAAAAGTTATTATAAATCATCATGATACATTTTTCACCCAGCAATGCCTCATTATCCATTATTATAAGTATAGTAAAACATCATTCACCATGTGATTTTTCATTAAACATTGTTGTTAGTGAAAAAATTTCACATTCATTGGGTCTTTTATTTATTATAATTTTTGCTATATAATTCGCTCTTACATAATGGATTGACCATGGAAAAAACACCCCATTTTAGAACTATCCATGGTAGGTTTAAGATATCCATCATATGGTATTTTTTAAAAACTATGATTAAATAGAATCATTGAATGTGATATAATAGAAATATATTTACTTTATAAATTTGTTTCCATATATTATGGATTTTAGTAAAGATACCATTGTTTTTGTCCAAATGTGTCACCTCATGAATAGATACTCAGATGGTCATGCAAATACTATGTTTGTCTAGATTTTTATGAAAGACTTAATATGGAATAATGAGAATGAATATATTTATTGGGATGAAAATACAAGTATGAGTAAATGTTTATTGAGTCTGTTCGAGTCTCCTTTAATTTTTATTTTTTTAATCTATAAACAATAAGTGACCAAACTATTATTGGATCTGTTATTTTATAAATATATATATGTATATTTATGTTTATAAATTAATATGACATGTATTATTTATTTTTTATTATTGGATTAAAATATAATTCTATAGTTGTGATCTAATATTCAAATTTTTATTTAATTTTTAATATATAAATGTTATTGATTTTTTTGATATTATAGGAATTGTATTCCCACTATCTATTATATACCATTTATAATAGTCACTTTCTTAAGTAATATAGAATGGACCACATTTGTTCATGTGGTACACAATATACCACAATATAATTTTTTGATATTTGTAACTTTAAAAAATTTATTTTCATTGATAACATAAATTACATGCAACACCAAGTATAAACAATGTGCGACATACTAATAAAATATTATAGGTTTCGTGTCAATATAAAGGCATGTATGGATATAAATAACTAAATTTTTAAGAATTATTGTTTTCACATGTGTAAAATTACTTCATTAGTAATCAATTGGATATGAATGAATATAAAATCATTACACTATAAAAGATGTGTTTTTTAAGTAATCTTAATGTGTCCACTGTTTTTTATCATAATAAATGAAATTAACCATTATTGATGGATGATTTAAATGAAATATATATGTTGAATATTCAATCAATTTTTTTTACCATTCATCAAATTTTATTACTAGGTATGTGTTATTCATACATCCAGTTTTTGGATTAAAACACATTTGTATAAAAAATCATTTAATTTTTTGTCGACATATTAAAATTCATTTCTACAACTTCAACAAACATAATATTTACTGTTTTATTCAATTTATTGAATAAATATGTACAAATTTTTTAATTACACAACATTTATTTTTGTTCATTACAAAAAGTAACTTTGGTAAATATTTTTCACTATAGTATGGGTAAAAAGAGTACTTATATTATCAAATAATGTGATAGGGCATAAAAGATAAATCCAACCCATACCTTATTTATATTATATGAGTTATTTGTGGCCATCCACTACCAGTATTATCATAATATTCCTCTTGTTTCAATAATTAGTGGGTAAATATGTATACATTATATAAACTAAATGATTAATAAAAAATTTCACTCTCTTAGTTTTAATTTCTATTACATTTTATCATAATGATAAAAAGAAGTTATGCATAGTTATAAATGATTCTGTCAAATGTGAAATAATTTTTTGTCACATTATTGTATTTTAATTTTTTATTTATTGTATAATTATCATCAATGCTTATAATACATCATTACTATATTTTTTCTGGTGTAATAATAATAAAATAAATTATTTTTAAAAATATTAAAGGAAATACAATTTTTGTAAAATATTTTTTCAGAAATTTTTTTACAAAAACTAGAGACGTATTAAATTAAAATATTGAAATTCATTGTCTATAATGTTTCCTTTAAATATACCTTATAAAAAATGTCCCTAAAATTATTTTAATTTTAGAATATTTTAGATAATATAATATTAAATGAATTATAGAATCTGTAAATTAATACAAATGAGTTTAATATTCTTTGTATTATAAACAATTTTACATTTGAGTTTCAGATTTCCTGTTATGGTAAAACCCATGACCCACAAATAGTAATAAAAATTGATATCATTGTAAATTTCATCAGTGCGAAAGGGGGTCTAAACAAAGCTATAAGTGATAAAATCCCATATAATATTTCATAAATACTATTTTATGATATTGTTTTATCTTATCCTCGTGATATATTCTAAATACATTAATTTTATGCCACATGAACATGATATTTTATTTACATAAATTTAATAGATTATTTAATTCCAAGGGAACTCCTCCAATAAATTATAAAAAGGAAACTCCTATCCTCCCATATTCACAATGACTTATCCTGATAGAATATCCAATTAATAAATAATATAATCCTTATTTTTTCCACCATATAAAATGTATATTTTTCTCCCTAAACGACCATCTGTTTAATGATAATATTTTAATATAAAAGGTTTCTCAATATTGTAGTATAACTCTTAACCGTGTTCATTAATATTTTTTATATTACCTCATCTAAAATATATGTTATATAATTAAAATAATTAATTAACGATGTAAAATATAATTAATTTCTATTCTGATAATGGAATTATATTATCAACCATCATTTTTCATATGGTAAAAAAATATCTCTCATGGTTAAGTATGGACTACCACCTCCAAGAAGTAGGGGGTTTCGTTTTTCATCACCATAAGAAGTTAAAGGTTATAGTTATAGAATGATTAAATATATATTTTATTTATAATATTCTAAATAACATTATATAATGGTGAAATTTTATTTAACTTTCCATTACTCTATTATGTGAAAAGTTGATACAACACTTGTGTAAACATATGGATTACTATAACCATGATGTTATTAAATTTTCATTACATATTTATAACAATAATTATAAAAATAAATATAATGACTATAATTATAATCATGAAATTATTGAAATTATATAGATGATTTAATATTGATCAATTTATACGGATCAGAACTATCAAAGAAATACATATGTGAGAAACCAAGAAATAGCCACTTAGAATAGTTATTTAAAAAATTAATTGACGAAAAATGGGTGAAAAGAAATTTCATGTAAATAATATATGTTTCTATATATCATATTATAGATTATAATATATGTATAATCAATATATATTCTCTTTACATGATATTTTAATACATACGAACAATGATGAGACCTGAGGTAAGGGATTTATTTCTCAATGTATGGAAAACATTATTTTGAGGGAAATATCCATTAATTAATTGTATGTCTCTATGTTTTGGTTTAAATTTGTATTAATTTTTATTTTTTAGAGGTTAAAGGGGTTTATGATGATTTTTCCGAGATCGAAACCTCAATCAGTTAAAAAATGGAATAGGATAACTGATTTGTAGAAAACTAGGTGATCATATCCATGTAGTTTCTCCTAGCTATGATTAGATTTCCAGAGGAAATAGAGTGAACGATTTTACCTAATCAGACACCTGGGGTACACTATTCTGTGGCTGGCCAACAATATTATCAAAGTCACTGAGTATATTTAGTGCTTGGTTTCTAAGACTATGCGACATAACTGTGAAGGGTCCCCCATGAGGCAGTTACATGTGCATGGTTGGCACCCAATTTGGTCAAATATGCATAAAAATATTATGGCATAGATTTTTTGGGATGATTACCAATTTTAAATTAATAATATTTTAATTCAAACCATCATATTTTATTTCTCTGATCCAATTGACGAAGTATTCTTCTTCATTATAGATCTTTCACCTAGGTCAAACCATGGTTTTTTGATAACTATTATATTTGATGTCTAATCCATCATTTTTTGTTCTCATTGAATTCATAGAATAATGATCATTACTCCATAGGATTGGTTTTTCAATTTTCTTTCCCTCGATGATTCTATATTGATGCATTCCCACATACCATATTTTTAGGTTTTTCTACTATTCATCCATTCTCTCTTGATATAATCCATGAAAGGGGTAGATACTGGATGAGGAGAGTATTATGAGATTTAGCTAGGTAGTATATTAATTATCCATCAATTAGTTGTATTTTTATAATAATATCCGTGACTCCAAATGATATATACATATTATGTTGTTCTAAATAACACTAAAATCATGTTAAATTCAATTTCTTAGAGTGAATTTTATTGGGACACAATATTCAGGTCTTGTTTCTTCCTTTCTTCTATTTATAAAATTCATTAGGTTCCCATAAGAATAAACTGATATTATTACATTCTTAAAAGAAAAACCCATCTTCTGAATAGTTTTGTAGTTACTCCAATGTGATATAAAAATAATAAATTAAATTCATTTGTGGTTAGTTGTCATACCATGTCACCTAATTAAATAAATAAATGGTTTTACATTGTAATTATTCAATTAAAATGAGTTAATAATTTCATTTTGGAAAATGATAAATATAGTTTATACCTATCACTTTTTATGTACAAGCATGAAGACCCTTAATATATTTTTTTAAATTAGCATGAAAACACCTAGGAATGTTATATATATATATATATATATATGTGTGTGTGAAAGTATTCCATTATTATACTTTTTATACAACAATAGAGACCCTTTAAAACTATGTTTCATGCATAGAAACCCTAGGGATATGTTACAGGACTTGATTCCTTTATTTTAATATATTTTCATGACAAATCTTACGATTATATTTGGTATTGGAACCCTCATTCGTGATACTAGGAATTTTTTCTCAATTATGTGATATGGATAATTCAGTCCTTCTACTATGATTTTGGGCATAGAATCCTTATTCAATGACACCATGAATGGGGTCAGTAATTAAATTTTACATCAAAATATAGAGACCCCATTTTTTTGATACTATGTAATGTATCCATTTCTAATTTTATAATAGGTGTGAAATCCCTTATAAATGTGATATAGGGAATTGTGTCCCTTGAAACTTGATCATAGATATTCCAGAATAGGTCCAAGTTGGTAGTTTCAACCCATTTTCTATTCAGAAACTTGATCTGACCCATTTACGGTTGTAATTACTAAATTAATTTTGTATATCGTCATGGTTCCATGTTATACACATAGACTAGATATTGATAGATGCCATCGGTGGTGGCCTACTAGATCATCTCACAACTGATATGGGACATTGATGGTATCATTGAAGATTATATGCTTGAAGGTGTAGATATAGGGATATGTCATTTTATGAACATTTGAATTCGTTCATGACAGAATATGGGATCTTGGTAGAAGATAAATAGGCTCAACATTGGTGTTTTATGATTGATTTTGGACGTTTTTTTTATTTTTTATAATATTTAATGTGTCGACTTCCAAATTCTATAAATACATATTTTACTACCTTTTAGACACATCACATAAATATCCAGTTTATATGATTTAGTTCATAAATTATGGTAAGAATTCAATGATTTTTTGTTTATGTCTATTTATATTATGCTTGGATACTGATCCTATTATTATATTGTATGTTTTTGAGGATCCATTAGTTACAAATTCTTGTACTTTTTATCTGTTAGTACATATTATATGTTGTCCACTATAACATGAGTGCATAGTATCCCCACTGATAGACCCTAGCCCCTTGATTCTAGTAAACATCGTATAGTATTCTAGGAGATGTACTTGAGACCATATGGCCTACTGGCATGGGTAATAGTTTTTGTCAAATAAAGGTCTGGACATTACAAAGTGGTATGAAAAACTATTTCTTTTCTTATTTTAATATTTGGAAACAATATTCATGATATTAGGAAAGAAACATGAATTTTGAAATAAATTGTTCTAGGGATTAGCAAACACATGTTCATGATAAATTTTGAGTTTTACTAAAATAAGAATATATGTTATATATTATCCTAATTATAATTATTTTATCCTACTATTTGGTCAAGCGAATACACATAAAGGGTTACTATTATTGATATTGAGTTTTAACTGTCATCCTATGCCTCATGAGATGAGGGAAAGGTAGCATTAATCAAAGATAATTTTAGCACCCTATAAGAAATTCACATGCTAGGCTATATAGGACCCTTGTTGGGTTTTTCTAGCCTATGATTTCCAAGATTTATTTAGTTTTTAAACATTGAACTTTTATCCATAAAGATTTTTTCTGGAGATTGAGAAGGGATATTTTTTGTCTTAGAGTAAATTTATTAACATAAAAATTGATTTCTTTATTAGGATATAGTAGACACCATATGAATTCAACTATGTAATGTTGCGTCATGGATCATTGGTTGAATAAAATAGAATGTGGTATGGTATTTATCATGTGGATTCCAAATTATGGTCCATAAGTTGTATAGACCCTTGTGTTTTTGAATTGGTGAACTATTTGGATCAAACATTACTAGAGGAATTTAATTGAATTTTTAATTTAAATTCAATTAATATAATAAAACATAGATGTTGACGTCATTATCTGTGGAGAGTAGGTAGAGTCTCTTGTGTTATTCTTGATCAATTCCACCACAGAGAGAAGGATTTATGAGCAGGTAGAGGCGTGTGTCTCTTAATAAAAGTCCTTTAACCTATTCAATTCCTATAATTGAGTCATATGTTTTTATCAAATAATACTTATGTCTTGTGTTTGGAATTATTATTGAAATTACACCATGACACCATCTGGATATATGCAAGGAGGGTAGTGACAACCATGTTCAAAAGGTGGTGGTATTTGAGTCAATAGTTATTACAGCCGATGTTACAGATGTGGCAATTATTCTTATTACTACTATAGGTGTTGATGAAAAGTTTCAAGGATCATTCCTACATCCTATGAAGATGATACATGAAGCTCCATAATCTACCCCTTCAATGGGATAGTTGAATTAGGAGTTCTAGTAGTAAAATATGCTCACATCTATAGGGGATTATAAACCAAAGGCTCTATATATATGTCTTGAAATGGTTAATTTATATTAACGAACCTACAATCACCTCTGAATACGAGTGTGAATATATCTACATATAGGTGTCAAGGATCCACAAATTGCTGATATTATATTTTAAATAATAGTGGTCATTATTTTGTAAGTGAATTATAGGGATATCTATTAGATATTATTTGATTATTTATTAAATAATACCTTGAGGGATGATCAGGATGGACATTCATGAACCCACAATTGGATTCTATGATTTTTATTATTTAGTCATATCATTTTACAAAGCTTTGGCACCTTCAACCCATCAATATGGCTGATGTTCCAATGAAAGAGTGATGATTTGAGGATTTTTTGAGGTATCATATTCATTATCAACATTATTTTTCCTAATTTACTACTATATAATATAATTATCCATGATCTTATAAACTAGTGGAACCATAGGTATGTAGACTATGTGAGCTATGCTGGTTTAGAACCCTGTGAGAGTAGTGGTTCGAATAATAGTCAAAAATGGGGCTTTGCGACTACAGGTATGGTAGTGGGATATTGTATAGACCCAAGGAATGTAAAATTGTATATCAGTTGTTTCAAATGTATGTGAATACGTAGATCATGTGTCCCATAGACATCCATCAAGTTCCAATTATATGGAAGATCGGATAATTTACTTTTATTCTACAGGACCTTTCTATTTGTTTGAAGTAGGATATAATCCATTATAGATACACATTTGGATAATGTTTATTTCCATCAATCTATGTAGGTAGTTGTAGTAGTAATGTTTAGACATGAAGAGGATTAGGAAAGGGTTTTGGTATCCAAGTTTCTGATATATAGCACCAGTGGAGAGGATCCAGTACTAGTATTAAGGATGTATCCCAAGGTTGTTGATTGAGACAAGTCTATTTAGTGAATCTTATACCGGTGGAGAAGAATTTAATTTTATGTACTATATGTAGTTCTATTATTTTATCATATACTATAGTGTCTATCCTTTTCAATATTGGTTTATCACTATCTTTTATCAATGTGACGATTTTGGATATCCTTGGACTTCATGTTGTGTACTATTGTTGTAATATTAAACTTGATAAAACATTTGGTGTCTGTTCAATGTATAAGAACTAGTGAAAAAACCATCCACCTCATGAAGGAAGCACTCATTTATTTTAGGACTTATTTTTCCTCTAGATTATTGGCATTGATGTCATTCTTAGGTTGGACTAGTTGGTACCCTATCTCGCCAATGCGGAATTTTTCTATCAGAGTGAGTCTCTTAGATAAGAAGAGGGTGAAAGTATATATTTACAACGGAGAGTAGTTTTTGGGGGACGTAGAGCTTGACCAGTGAATCTAGTGCTGGGTAGAGTGATTTCCCAGATTCCTAGCCTTTAAGAGAGGTTCACATAGTACATCAAATTGAGTTCCTTCCTATAGTCAATTGATCGATGGATGATTTTTCTGATGATCATTATAGAAAATATCTACGAAGCGAGAGGTTAATTCATCTATTGTGCAAGTATCTAGTACTAAACAAAGATTCATTTCTCCTTACAGGATGCCCACTAATGAGTTTTAGGAGTTCAAGAGGATGTTAAATTATTTTAGGCCAATGTTTTAATAGAGATTCTTACATCTCCCTAGGGTACACCAGTTATTTGTTCATGGATAATAGAACACATAGGCTTCTAGTCGATTAATAGAAATTAAATCCTCTTGTCATGAAGAAACTAATATTCCATGCATCACATAGATGATCTCATTGACCATCTTAGAATAGTGAGGGTATTCACAATGATCTACATGAGAATATGTTATCATCTGGTTTATATTGGGCATTTAGATATTCTACATACCACTTTCCATAGTTGGTACAATATATATTAGAATCTCATTATTCCATTTAGTATTATCAATTATCCAACCTTATTCATGGATTTAAATAATATGGGTTTTCATCCCTATATGTATTTATTTATAGTGGTCTTTAGAGATAACATCTTCGTTTATTATCACACCCAGAGTGACCATTCTCCTTATCTTGATATCATTTTAATACACTGAAATTGAAGACTATGGCTATTAATCGTAGTAATTTTCACTTCTGTATCAACAAGTTACCCTTAATGGATCATATTATCCTTGAGGTAGAAACTTATATCGACCAAGAGAAGGTGATAGCTCTGGTTACCAGGGTGCATCCAATGAACTTATTTGAATTAAAAAGACTTTAGGGGGTAGCCAGTTATTAAAAATATTATATAGGACACATCAAGCTTAAAATCACCTCTAATTAACTTGAAAAGAATGGTGTGGAATTTAAATGGTTTGAATCATATTATATATCCTTTATGAAAATAAATAGTCGATTAATTTCAGCATCAATCCTAATTCTACTAGAGAAGGGTCGGAGTTATACACTCTTTTGATGAATCAGGTATTAGGATTAGTGAATTTATAATGTTGGAATATAGAATAATTTTTAATGGGTTTTGAAAGATGTGGAACCATCAGATGGAAAACGGTCACGAACCAACCCGGGTAAACCACTAACTGGTCACCTGGTCTGGACCAAGACATGTCGTAAAGGGTGTTCTCAATCCACATGGGCTAGCAACTAGTGTTAGGCATCAAACTATAAATGTTGGAATTATTTAACCCCATGAGATAAACCATGGCCAGAAAAATGTATAGAACAAACAGAGTATATAGAAAAACGACAATGGAATCTTAAATGAATACAAATTAACAGATCCAAAAGTAACTTTTCTTAAAAATGACCGACCATTCTAGGAGAATCTGAGAAAAGGAAACCTATAACTGAAAATATATAGTAGTATTGCTAACTAAAATGTTATTTTGGATTTCAAATGATCAACCATGGAATCCAAAAGTTCCCTCTGCCAAATCATTATAAAAACACTATTTCGAAATATATCTATAAATTCGGGTTTTCAAAATTTAATAAAAAAATATCATTTTTCCATTTTAAAATCGAACTCGAAGATAAATAATTTCCAAAACTAAATTTCATTTATAAATAAAAATCAATACAAGTGATACTAAAGAGGTTATAATATAAAATTGGTAAATTGTGAAAATTGGGAATAAACTAGTACAGTGGAAAGTAAACAAGAAATGTAAATAACTATGTAACCATGGGTGATCATAAACTACCCTAGAAAAATGTTGGATGCACTCAATTCAGAACCACCAGCCAATGTATGGTGAATCACCTATGTCAATAAAAAACTAACTTCCCTAACATGGTATGTATAATACTCAAGGGGGAACTAACAGATCCAATTTGGGCTAAAAAGAAGCCATCTCTCGATCCATTAAAAGACACCCATGATCCCATAGTGGTAATAGTACTGTGTATGTAGGAAGCCCTTTCATTTGTGACTCTCATTTCATACCATCAGCGCACATGCCTACCATAAACACGAATACTCTATACAATAAATTACAAAGGGATATCCACCAATATAGGTTCCCATTAAACTTACTAACAAATTTTAAAATAAATACAAATATCATATTTAAACTAACATGACTAATATGGACATTAAACCATGCTTCCAACAATGTACACCCAAGTGCATTTTTATAAAACCATTTTAAAACACCCAAATAAATGAAGGTTCAGAAAAGGATTTACACCATTTCAAGTACAATTTCGATTTTATCAACAGCAACCAAGTCAGAATCTTCTACTATCATAGAAACCTTATACTCTAAAAAGAACAAGTTTCATAAAACCCACCCAACACAAGCCAGTCTAATTCCAAAAAAAAAACTATTTCTATAGTTAAATATACAACCAAAACAATTTATGACACTATTTGAAAATAAAAACATTTATTCAAACCAAATAGGCTAGGAATACAAAAGTGAACACACATTAGTAGACCCAAATGGATTGTTAGAATGAGAGGGTATGGCTATGCCATCTGTACCAGCCTGTGCTTGCACAAGAATCCTAGCCAGACAGTTATACAATGGTGTAGAGCTACTATCAGGATGCAGATGTTGGGGAGGGGCATTACCTAGTTGATAGTCTGGTTGAATTTCCTAAGACCTTCGGGTCATGTAATATCCTAAGCCTATGGTCGATGTAATCTATGATCCTATGGTCCTTGTATGGGTTCCCCCTCATCCCTTGAATTGGGGGTTATCAAAAATAAATAAAAATGAAGGCCATCAGGCCATTCAGGAAGTCGTGGAAACACCTACACAAAATATAATAATTTTATCAAAGCTATTTTTAACTGTTTAAGCTAATATGAAAATACAGAAATGAGTTTACTATCATGTGTATTGTGGTGAAAATTAAATTCAATGACTAATTCAAAACACCAATGTGCAATGGTTGTGTCAGAAATGTATCTATATTGGAAAACGCCTACCTCGAAAATTGAGAACGCGATGAGATCCTAATCGGAGGAAGATCAATACCCAATAGACTAATGATGCACCCAAATCAATGAAACAAATGTGTGAATTACCAAACATATCATTAGGGAATCATTAAGATGAAGAAAAAAACAATTTCAAAATGGGAAAACAAACTCATGGGGGAGGAATCCGCATGCTAGAGGGGAGAAGCAGGTGCTACAAAGGGGGTTCGGGTTCACGTAAGAAAACCACTAGACCAAGAGGGGTCGGGTTCACTGGAGAAACACTTGGAAAGGGATACCAGGGTAGGGGCATATCAAAAGTGATAATGAGAGAGTTTTGGGGAGAATCCACCCAATGTATATTAGAGAGGGGGTCGGCAGGCTGGAAAAAGGTTGGGATAGGCTAGAGAAGGCCTCCGGACTAGTTGTGCGTTGTGGGAGGCGATCTGGGTGTTTGCCGCTAGTGGAGTAGGTCAGACGGAGGCCATAGATAATAGAGCTAGAAGGTGGTGCCAAAACTGGCCTCCAAAGACATGGACTTTTGATGGGAGGTCAGACCGCTGGAATGTCAGGAATCTGGGATATTGGCACTGGCTGGGAGGGGTCTAGGCTGGAGGAGGTGTAGAGGCTTGGGATGGTGTGGGTGCATCAGACGTACGATATAAAGAAGATGTGTGTGGGGGAGGGTGATGGATTAGTTCTCCGTCATTTGATTTAATTTTATAATAATAATAATAGTAATAATATATTATTAGAAATTATTATTAATAAAATATTCATATTTTTTGTAATTATAAAACATCATCAAAACTGTCTTATTATTTTTATAATCAAATAAAATTTTCATTTCACAATTATTTATAACAACATCAATTATAATTTATCATTCAAATACTAATAAGGTTTTTAATAACCATTTAATAATAAAAATACCAAGGTCAATCATTAATAATAAAAGTAATAATAATAATAATAATATGCGTTTCACATTAAACTATAATGATATTAGTAAAAATTTAATCACAGTAATATTAATAACAATTTTAATTGATAAAATATGATAAAATATTCTTAATAATATTATTATTAATATCTAGTAATTATTATTAATATTATGTTTTAGATAATTACATTATTTTATTATTTAACATTTTAATATTTTAAATAGTGGGAAATTGTAGGGGCACCCGGGATGACCGCTTGGTTACCATCAATGGTACGGTGCCTGCACACCAGTCCAAATCCAACTATAAACATCAAACATCAAAATATTTATGTCAAGACCTAAACCAAAACATCCCTCAAAGATTCATCGTTGAAAAATAGTTAAAAATATATGAAACAGGATGTCAAGTTGTGTCAATTATCCTAACATGGAGACTTTCTATCTCGAGAAAGTCACCAAGTTGATAGTTTGTTTGGAATTGATTACATGCCAAAAAATCACCAGAAGAAACAAAAAATCTTGGGGTTACTATTAATAACCCAAGTCACACCCGACCAATCATGATGAACCCACAACCAAAAAAAGTGGAAAACATAAGGTGGTTATCCCCATCATAAAAATTCCAAAACCAAAGAAAATTTTGGATTTTAACACCCCACATCAGGGAGGGGATAATGTTGGAACTCTCATCCATTCCATTCAAAATCATATAGCACAAGTGAAACCACCCCATTATCAAAACTAAATACATTCCACGTCATAAAAAACCCCCCGACGCCAATGGTAACCCTTGAAATGAAACTCACAACAAATGACAAACCTCTACATTATACGTCAATTCTACAAGACATAAATTTCTCCAAACGAGCAAAACATAAACACAAAAGGATAAAATAATACAAAAGTATCAATTTTAAATAGGTATAACTATTTAGATTTTAACAGAATCAAGTCCATCACACTCTTACAATGAAATGATTAATTTAAAATAATCGTAATATTTTAACTGCATAAAACAAAAATGAAGAGACATTAAATGATCTAGTCCCAACCCAAAACTCACAACTTAGACTGAGACAGCACACCCTCAGACACTCTTTATTTTGTGAAATCGTCTACCTCAAACCTAAAGCTAAGTCTCTGATGTTTGAACCATAATATTCATTATAATTAGGTACTATCGTCCCCTGATTAGAATGTCTTCTTCTGGAGACACATTCTTCAAAACCTCTTAAAATGACATAGACCAGCGCATTGATGGAACATCTTCAGAGGGATGTGACATGATGAATTTGAGTGAACAAACCAACCATACTAGGAGCTCACCCAAGGATGATCCGATGAAGTAAAAGATAGAATCAAAGAATGAGATTTTTTAAAAATAGGTCCCTCTGGCACACTCGTCTTGCAAGGTGGGGAACCAGCACGAAAAATTGGTTAAGCTGGATTTCCAAACATCTTCACTCTAGAAACCAACCCATCTATGAAAACCTCATCCACCGGCTTCTCGTAATGATTTTCCATTGAATGAAGGAACCACTTCATGATCTCTAGATGAAGTCCCCCGATGAAGAGAGGCGTATTAATAAAATCTTATTATAAAACCTCTAGAGAAAATGACATAAGTTCCATGAAATGATCAACATATGTCTTCATCGACTATTTGAATTGTTGAATATGCATGTGTTATTCCATTTTCATCCTCTTCAACTCTTCAGGTATGAACCATTAAGGGAAGATGGATTTAAAGACACCCCATTTCATCCCAACATACAATGCTGGTGGGGAAAATAGCACCCATTCATTCAAAGATAGACCTTGGAATAGACCCAGTACAGCATGGAATCTAACAAATACAAGATTTCCCAATATCTTGAAGATGTTATCCAACACTTCAAGACACTGTATTACCTCAAATGGACCTTGATCACGGTGAAGTACATACAACATCCAAGAAGGATAAAAAACAATGTGTGACTTATCAGAATCCTTGGGGACCATTCTGGACAGCATTTTCTGAATAACCTATAAAACACAAATCCCAAACCAACATCAAGCCAAACCAACATCAAGAAAGAAACCTTCATCTAGAAAAAACCAAATAAACATAGATAATAATAACTCATTCAAAATAAACCCTTTTATTTTTTTTAATATCTTTATTCTTCCATGGACAATTCCCTAAATCAATTCCCTTTTTAAAAATACACATTAGAAAAATATGTTCCAAAATTTAATTACAAATACACACCCATGCAATCCCACGAACCATTGAACAATTTTTCATCCACTTTCATCAATATGTTCAAATACACACATTCCATAAACATACCCCCACATGTGATAATGTTATAAGGAACATCTTGGGCCACAAAAATCCATTTAATAGTGAGAATATTCAATTCAAAACTATTCATTTTTTCAAAAATACATTTCTATTCTCAACATATTCTTACACCGTGAATATTAGGATGGAGTACAATATACACCAAACAATCCCAGAATGAGGAACTAGTTCTGATTACAATATCGGAAACATGGTAGTCAGCCACGTCCCATGTAAGAAATTACAATATGATGACTTTGAATAGGGAACCTAGGATACACATGGTTTACTACTCCATGTTGGGACATAGAGTGACACTGAATCACCTCTATTGTAATCCCTCAATCCAAAAAAGAAAAAAGACAAAAAATATAGACAACCATTGGTAACTCGGGTCTCTTCAAGAGTGGGGGTGATCAAAAAACAACCGATAACCTAACTCATGATCCCCAAATATCTTAATATCCAGCTATCGATCACCCTAAAAAATAGGGGTCTACTATGAAACCATTTTGACATGAACCAACCCAGGTATACAATTAATCGGTCACCCAAGCTTGTCTACAACATGGATAAAAAGGAATTCTTGATTCCCAAATGCTATAAACTAGTGTTGGGCATCAATGTGTACATAAAAGAATTATTTAATCCCATAATATAAAACCATGAACAGATTAATATATAGAAAAATGTGAGCATGCAGCGAAACAAAAAATGGATCTTAAGAGAATACCAATAAACATATTTAGTTACACGGTATAACTAATAGACAAAAAACAATAAAAACCAAACCGCACTATCAAAACCATCATGTGACCACCTGGTCACTTCCAAACCAAAGACAAACATTTCTCCCATAATGAGAAACCAAGCAATGAGAATCATAGAAAAGGGAACCGCCAACTAAAAATATACAGCTGGAATGAACACCGAAATACCTAGTATAAGTGGCAATGATCAACCAAATTATCCAAATTGTCCCTTTCCCAAATCAATCCATAACCATTTATTTAAATGAAATTGTAAAAAAGGTTTTTAATGATTGAATAAAAAAATTATTTCCCCATTATAATTTCCAACTAAAATACATATCATTTTCAAATAAAACTATCATATATAAATGAAAACCAAGACAAGTAAAAAAAATAAATGCTACAATAAAATAGGTAAAATGTGAAAATTAGGAATAAAATAAAACATAGAATAAATAAAAAATTCAAATAATTAAATAATCATTGGTGATCCTAAACATTCCTAGAAGACCCCTAGATACACTCGGTTTAGAACCACCTAGCAGTGTACGGTGAAACCATAATGTCAATAACTAGCTTCTCTAACCTGGCCTCACTAGTGTAACATCCCACCTTGAATATCTATAACCCGAGGGGCTACTAACCAATCCAATTGTGGAATGAAATAAACTATCACTCGATCAAGGAAAAGACGCTAAGGATCCCATGGTTGTAATAATATATTTTAGGAAGGAGTCCCTCACATGCATGACTCACCTTACCTTCCACCACCACACTTTCCTACCCAAAACACAGACACTATATAAGAAAACCAACTAAGGGATACCCCCTTTAGAGGTGAGCCATAAATATATACATACATATATCATATGTTCACATCATATCACCAAAGGTGCCAACTAGGTCTTCATGCCACACAAAAATCATAATCATTTTAGTAACCATTTTAAATTGCAGATCATGAATTCAGTTATCAAAAAACACACTTTATCAAACATGTTATGCACATATTTAAGAAAGCATATAGATTTATTTAAAAAGTTTCAAATAGTCCTTTGGTCAAAAAAGTAAACAATGGTGGAAATGGAGCCTTTAAACCAAGAATCTACTCATGTGCACCCAATTTCATTTTTTTAAATCATGTTAAATCATACAAAGTAAACAATGGTGGGAAATGGATTTTCCTCTATTTCAAGAACATTTGCGTTTTTATCAACACCAAAAAAATCATAACATTCCACTAACATAGAAACAGCACCAAAACCTAGAAAACACTGAAAACCAAGCATGTAGGTGCCAAATTCCGATCAGTGGGGGCCTATACTTCCGGCGAATCAAAGCTTGGCATCTTCTAAAAAACAAATACAAGGGAATAAAGTCAATGTTCCACCAAACATCGATTCATGAGGGCCCAAAATACCTCAACAATCAAAATTTGACGTTCATTTATGTAAAGGTACAACACAGAAAATTTCTCTATCAAATTGCAGGGATTCTATCAAAGAATCTATCACAACATCATTCATAATCTACACAATGTCTATCACAACAACATGAAATTGTTAATGCACCCTAGATGGAATGGAAAGAATTCATGGCATGTGATTTCTAACAAGTGCTTATGTGATGCTTGAGAGGGAATACCCTCATCTCATCGGGTTGTGACAGAAATAGAACCGCAATAGAAACAACAATAACAACAAATCATGTGAGTCACTCAAGGTGATATCATATCACCCATAAAATCTCAAAACTAGAAAACTGCAATAAATGAGGTAGTTGGATTTTCCCTATACTCTAGTTAGCTACTCCTGGGAACAACTTATTACCATGTACCGAATATTTTTTATCCCTAGCTAGAGGATCCAAAAAGTAAATCAAGAGAAAATAATCCATCTAATACCAATTTGTAATGTTCTTGTTCCGGAAGCTACCTAGAGACGCCCCATGCCCAGTTGGTCACATGGCCTCATGCACATTTTCCCAATTTCCATAGGTTTCCAACTAGTAGCGAGGGCCTTGGGTGTGATAGTGGGGAAACTATGACTTCATTGGCAGAGTACACAACAGAAGTAAACAAGGCACACAAGTTTCAGAAGCATTAAATATCCTAGATCAATAAAAAGAAGAAGACTAAAACAATAAACAAATAGAGCACAGATGTATATATGAAATGACACACAATACATATGTCTAGAAATGTAGCCAAACAAGTCACAATGCTGAAGACAATACTAAATCAAAGTACAAATAAAATTAAACAAATACACAAATATTCAGCATCGCAAGCCTTGTCCTGGTCCCATGCTCTCCTGCTTCAAAGAAATCAAGTACCAAAAGTCAAAGGGCACTTTCCCTTGTCTATACCAGCAACAACATAGTCTGTTTGGGCCCAAATTCATGGCCCAACAAGGTGTGAGACTAAATCCCAAAAGGCAACCACCTGAAGATATCTGCCTAGTATTCTGTGAGCATATGGCAGGTAATAGTACGGTAATCATTAAACAATAACCGAAAACAACATGCAGCAAATAGTAAGCAGTAACATGATGTTATTTAATGTTAATCAATATACAGAACAACAAGAAAGAGTAAAGAAAATAGCTAAACACAACAGGAACCCCTCCAGAATGTACTCACAACCAACCCCTCTGATTCTATATAAGAAGTACCAACAACCCTCTGGGAAGTGCACTCAGCCTAACCCCTCTGGTTAGGTCATATGAAATTACAATACTCTCAAGGGTAGCTCGCTTCGTCAAATCCCCTTATAGTCTAGGGTGGTCAGAGACTCTCTAGGGAAGATCACGCTATCTGACCCTCTTAATTCTGCAAGGTCTAGAAACTCTATAAAGAAGCTCGCTCTATCAATTCCTCATATATTCTCAAGTCTATCACAAACTCTCTAAGGAAGATCACTCAGTCAATTTCATCTCAATCCTGGAAAGGATTTAAAAGAATTAAACAAAGTAAAGACTCTCTGAGGAAGCTCACTAGGTCAACCCTCCTATAGTCTATAATATCCAATACTCTATGGGAAGCTCACTCAGTCTATCCCCTATGGTCTATAATTTCTAAGACTCTCTTAGGAAGCTCACTCGGTGTATCCTCGTATAGCCTATGATATCCAAGACTCTATCGGAAGCTCACTCGATCTATCCCTTACAGTCTATAGCACCAGGTTCTCACGGTCTCCTGCCAGTCAGTGCATAATAATGCTATAATCCCAAAGTAATCCTATATAGAAACATGTCTCACCAGCCTAAAACATAATAAGCATGTCTAGAAAATCATTCCATTCTACGGTCACTAGGCAGGGAAAACATGTAACATAGAAAAAGGATAACATGAACCAAAGGTCATAATAAGAACAAGGCATGGGAAGAACATCCAAGCATAAGAATTATCCAAAAATATGACCAAATTACCTCTAAACAAGCATACAAGCAAGGCAGGAAAACAACAGGGTCAAAATAATAAACACGCAATACACCATTCACTGGTATTTATTGAATTTGCACATAAAACTCAATGATTTTGAATTTTAAGGCATAAACCACCTAACATGATACTGGGCGATCAAAATACTAGCTCCAATAGGATTGATTTTTCATTGAACATCGTATATCTATAAAAATGCACAAAACATTCAACCCACGATAACATGAGAAAGAGGGAAAATCATGGAATGAAACTCAATATGAAGGAAGATCTCACTACTGCAGTTCCAATGCAATCGACAACGGTCGATTCATCAAATATTTGGAGGCTCTGTGTATTGAAGGATGTTCGCAGCCGTACGGGTCGCTCTCGGTCAAGGAACCTGTAGAAGAAGGTGTTTTCGTCGATTAGGCGTGACCCCAGTCTGTTTAATGAAAAGATTGAAACTACACGACATGTACTAATGGGGTACACAACGCGTACTTGCCCTTTCCATGCTCTACTTTAAACGACCTCCACATTGCCCCTACACACCATGTGGGTGGCCCAGACACGACCACCACACGGCCTGGCACTGCATCAAAGTACACAGTGTTTATTTTGAAAATTTCCAGATCTTCTTATTTTTCGAAAAAACGACCAGAAAAGGATCATCATACCTAAAACGAAGATCTAGGTTCTTAAAAAAGGGGTTTTTTAGGATGATTTAATGAATTATTTATGAAATTTGGGAATATATATATATATATATATATATATATATTGTTTTCATCATGTGATTGTATCGTCCTTGAACTCCCTAAATTACTTTCATAAAGCCTCATACCTCTTATTAAAAATATGTAAAATGGGTTTAAATGTTTGATACACTATGAGAAATGAGTAGGGATACTTTACCCATTATGATATGGTAAATATGTGGTGATGGAATATATCTTAATAAATAAGAAAAAGGTGATGATTTGTGATTTGTTATTATATGTTAAATAGTTTTGTATTGATGATTAAATAGGATATGATGGTATCAATAATCAAATCTGACAAATGATGTGGTCATTGTGTCTATGATGGTGACATACTATGATTAAATGTTTAAATAGTTTCTAATCATTACATATAGGTCATGATTTTTTATGATGATTTTGTACTCCTATTATTAAATTATTTTCTAATTATAATTATTTGTTTTATAATTCATATTTATTATCTATGACATATTAGGTATGATATTTTTATATTAATATTATAAACTCATACACTTATGATTACATTAATTTCATATATGATCCTCAATTGATATCCCTCATGTCAACATGTATTGACTATCTATTCTTAACCTTTATTTTGTATCATTACCATGTGTTTTGAAGAAATTATTTAGGTAGGGTATTTTACGTTATGGTATACATTGAGAGGGACATTATAAGAGATAAGGAAAATTTATCATTAAATAATTTTTTATGTTTTTATTCTTCATGTACACTGTACCTTTTAAGATTCCAGGGTGTGTGAATTTTTTAGATGTATTGAATATTCATCAAACATTTTGTAACAATTTCATTCAAAATTGTATGGTCACCTTAGATAGTAAAAATGAAAGGTGTAGTTATTTTAATTGATTCTGATTATAGAAAATTGGTGAAATCCCTAGGGAGAATGCAAAGTATATGATAATGATGGTTTTTTTAATGCTAGAGATTATGTTTTGTCCATTTTTAAATCCTTACATATAGACTAAAACTAGATGTGGGTTTGGAATAGAGGAATCTAAGGTTAATAACATTGAAATTTTTTATTTAGTATGTATCTTCTATTATTGTCGTGCACTGTGAATTGTACATCACATCAAACATGGTCTGAAATTCTCCTGGGATATTCTTGGATTAATTCATGTTTTCCATGTTAATTATCTTAATGAATTTTAATAGGGAAAGATCTTATATGTCTTAGGTAATCCTAGAGTTTTGTAGATTTAATATAGGTTTTCTTGTTATAAGCATCCTGTGAAAGAGTTTTTAGAATTATCTAATTTACAACATTCATTTTTTAACTAGATTCTAATATATTTCTTTTTGATTTTAGTTAATTTATAGAATGATGAGGAATTATTATATAAATGAAATCAATAGAAAATGAAATGATTATCCTCCTATAATTTTGTTTATGGGATATGGAATGAAAAATCATGTTCAAAAAACTTACACAAATTTCACAAGATATGAATAATGAAAATCATACAAATAAAAAATATTTGAAACAACATACCAGTGAGAATATAATGAAACAAAATCCTCCTAATGTTAGTGTTTTTAATAATAAAATACTGTATATGTGATGGATTAGATTCAAAAAGGAAATATGTTCATTATTCCAATTCTTCGATCAGGAAAAATTCAAATTTTTTTCTTATGATTATGAAAGAAGAGCATCTCAATGTTAGAATGTTATAAATAATACAAAGACGTAAAATGAAATTTAATCCCTATAAAAAAAGTGTTAAAGAGGGTAGTTTTCAACAAGTACTTATCTCATATTCAGTATATAAGAAATAAATAATGAAATCCCTAAGTTCATTATGAAAGGTAACAAATACCTTGGATCCTATAAGGAATCATTTATAGAATTTTCTATAAATTATTCTTGTATAAGAACTATCCTCATAAGATAAATTGAATTTTCTTGGCTTATAATAATTTATCATAAATTAATTCTCTTTGAGATAACATAATAGTTATTATTAAATTATTCAATGTTCTCTCATGGTAGAAATTTAAATTAGAGATTCTAATTATTCTTAATGTTTTAATAGGAATTCGAAGATGGAAACTGATAAAACACATACTTGAATGGAATTTTAGCCAACTATATTCCATAAATATGGGAAAAACCAAGGAAATTTATTGAATGGAACTAATAACTGCATTAAATTTTGAAATACAAGAAATAAATCACATGATTATTGAATGAAAATCCATTGGTGAGTTGTTACAAAATAAGAAAGAATGATACGTACTAATGAACCAAATAAATATATAACTCTCGAAATTCAATGAGTATATATTACACACTAACTATAGTGTGAATCTCATTTTTTATGTTGATGAACAATGTCAATAACCTATCATGTCTAATTAAAAAGAGAAAAATCATTTAATCATGACTCCCGAAGTGGATCACAAGAATTATGTGGTGAAAGAGACACATATTATCCAAAATAGAATAGAAAATGTATTATTTTATAATAGATATACCCATTCATTTATATCAAATTAATTTTCTAAGGGTGTAAAATTACAATCTCAATGACATGTTTGTTCTGGTAGGAGTATAAACCTCTAATGGAATAATGATCAAATCCCAATTACATCGTTTATTTCTAATTGAATTATATGGATATTTTCTTACTAAAATCAAATGACTCAACCTATATATGAATTTAATATGATTGTAATCATTGATTATAATGTTTCATAAATATCTCATATCAATTAATACGGAATTAAAGTCACATTTAATTTTTCAAATGAACTATTAATTTTTTCTTGGTATGGGGATGAATATTATGTTCTATATAAAATCTTATATATTTTATGGGTGATAAATTATATCACTTAAGTTTAGTTTTATCATATGGTTAGGAAGAAACTCAATATTGAGAATATACCTATTTTATCTATATTTGGTTATATCTATCTTGAATAGCTTCATAAAAATCAAATAAATTATAATTTTGGGATTCAAATAGTACTTATACCTTGGGTTATGCCTATCTCAAAGGCTACATATAAAATATAACAAATTGATTTAATGTTATTGAATAAGAAACTCAATGAAAATAATTATTTGGGGTTATTTCTCAATATTTTACGACATTATGGTTTTCTTGATCTATATTTTTTGGGGAAATATGGGTCAATGCACCTTTACAATGACAATCAGAACATAAAAATTTCACTAGAAAGAAAAAGTATTATATAGTCAATATCATCTAATTGTTTGAAAAATTATGATAATAGAAATACTTTTCCAAGATTTAATATCATAACGTATATTGTCAAATTATTATTAATAAAGAGGATATAACAAACACACCAATTAAGACATAATATTTATTCAATCTATAATTTTCAACTTTAGAAATTAATTAGCTTTCATAAATTTTGGGGATCATTTAAAATTTATATATTTTGGGAATTATGTCAAAAATAATAAATAATGTACCTATAAAAAAGGGGACACTTTTACTCTGTATACATTTTAATGACAATACGAAACATTTCAATTGAAACATTTATTCTCTTCATGAAAATTCTCATGAATTTATACTTGAATTATTCATCACTCATACCCATTATATAATAATGCCAAAAACTTCAAAAATGTTTAATGAGAAAAAAACCCAGTAAGTGTAATAATGGAGAATGATTATGAATAATAGTTGGTTGTGAAACCATTTGATCATTAAACAAGTTTGGATTAAATCATTAAGTTCACTAAAATAATCTTTATTGACCAATGTTTTTTCAAAAAACACTTTATATTAAATAGAATGTAAAACAATAATTAGGGGGTTTTATAGAAAAAATGATACCCACATAAATAAAATTTCATAAAAAATCCTTTTTACCCTAACACTGAATACTACATTCTTTAAAAATATTATTTTACATTCTCTTAAAATCGAAGGATTAATATGTAAAGTCATTGGAAATAATTTAAAATTCATGTAGATTATTTTAGAAATATTCCTCATAAAACCCCTAAAATATCCCGTAGTTTTAGAATAACCATATTATTGACTTTTAACATAATAGTTTTTATATATTCTCATTTCATAATTCACAAGATATTTCTACTGGGGATCACCCTTCATATTATCTATATCAAGAACAATAATCTTCAATTTCTATAGTGAGGTGAACCCCATTTTATAATGTATATCTAGACCACCCACTCCACATATATAATTATAAGGAAACTTTTCATTAATAATTTTTTTTTATATTTTCAACATAAATCCATTTAATAAATCTTCTTAAGACCTATATAATACACATTGGGTATTGAATTACTCATTTGTTTTAAACTAAATTTTCAAAACAAATATACTGACAAAGATAGTACATAGGGTTTTTAAATGATTAAATCAATAAGTATTTTATTTGAATAGAAGAATAATATAATTATAAATGTTATGGTGAAATTCAATGTCACCGTATATATAAAAACATGACATTTATTTTATCTTTTGTAATGAAATAAATAAATACATAAAATATTCTATTATAAAAACATCAAGAGAAAGAAAAAATGAGAATAAAATTTCAATTAAAACTATTTTACGTAATTATAAATATATTAATATGATATCATTATGAATATTAACATGGAATAAATAGGGTAAGAAGGGAAACAATAAAAGAGGATTTTAAAAGAAAGTATCTTACCATATGTACAACATATCATGTTTGTTCATTGCTATCCTAAATAATAATATGGAAATAATGAAATTATTTTTGAGGTACCTGTTTAAATTTTTTATTCTTTTTAAACTGATATAAAAAATTAAATAATAAATTACATTTATGTTGGAAAATTTGATGAAATTTCGATGATATATCCATATTCAATTCAGAAGGTTGTATATGATCAAAGTTGTCTTTGTTAAATTTTCTATATAATACTAATCATGGAATTAATATAATTTTTATTAGAAAAATGTTTTTGTAGAACCTAAAATGATAGATGGTTTTAAAAATTAATTATGTAACAATTACAGATATGATACGCCACATGTATACAAGAGTAACATTTCCATTTTTCAATGATCATTATTGAAAGAAGTTAGGAATTAATATATTTTTACAGAAAATTTATTGTATATTAAATATCATATTAATTATAATAATGTACTAATTTATATCATCCATGTGATGTTGTGATAAAAATGAATCACATCACTTTGTGGAGGTGGTAGTACACACGTATGAATGAGAAACTGCATTGTTTCCCATTTAATGGATTTTCATAGATATAGGTCATGGATTAAACATAATAACATCCCATTATATAAAATATACTAATTTTATTATTTTCAGTATTTTTTAATACTATTAGAATGTTGTTGAAAAAAATAAAAAAAAATTATTTCTAATGAACTATATGACTTCTTCATACTGCATAATTAATTTTACACCGAACGATTTTTATTCATTATTTATCTAATCATAAAATGTACAATGATAGTTCATGAGGGATGTGTGAATGTAATTTTGGATATAATTGGCTAATCAAAAAAATTTAATTCTCAAATAAAATAGGAGAGGATGTTTCCTTTTACAAGAGAGGGGAGGGGAACTATATGAATTTATTAATGTATTGAAACAATATAAATAAATTTTTTATTAAAATATTATAAAATTGAGAATAATTGATTATGAGATGATGTTCAGTATAAATCCAGTCATCTATAAATTATTTTTCTATTATGTTTATTTTTATACCTTTTTTTGTTTTATCCCGTGTTAACCCTTTATAAAAATTTATATGGTGTAACTATTTTTCAAATTCATGGGTTTTGAAATTTATTAAAAATGAATAATTAATATATTGACAATGGTTGATATTATAAAAAACACCCCATTTACCAATCCAAGGATAATATAGTTTGTAATTTAAAATCATTTAATAATACAATATTTTATATAAAATAGGAGTACTGTTATGTTTGAAAAAAATCATATAATTTGTGTTAATAATAGAAATAAATATAATTTAGTAGTTTTTTAAATTATTGGAAGACAATAATTTAATCAAATTGTGTTACTCATATTATTTTTAAAATCATTTTTTTTATTTTGCTATTTACCAAATATTCTCACATTATTTCATTAGAATTTAATGTTAATATATAATTTCCAAAAAATAAATAAATAAACACAAATTGAATTATTTAACTACTCAAAAAATAACCATTAATACACATTAAAAAACATTCATTTTTTACTTTCAAATATAAAAGATATATTTATAATTAGATTGGTGACATTTTCCCATTTACATTACATAAAATATTAAATAAGGCGCATTCAAGGAAAAGTATCCCAAAAACAAACCCATACCACACATAATGTGATAGTGGTTGAAATATATTAAAAATTAGGATTTAGTTTGGAAACATTTATCTTTATCACTTAGTTGAAACATATGTTTTCCTTATTTTACCTTTTATATTAGTATCATATTTTTTTATTGTTTTAATATTCATTTTTTCTAAAAATTAATTTTGCATTAATAAATTACTATTAATTATTATGTATCAAATTATTGAATTATTTTTACCAATAGAAATCTCAATATGTGATAAGAAATCAATTTATATTTTTCCTAAAATTTACGATGATTTTTTTTAAAAAAATCATTTTTAAGACTATATTAATTTTATATAATTAATAATTATATTTTTATTCTTGTGAAATTAATTCAATTATTAATAATCAAATTATTATTATATTAATTTATTATCAATTTCAATTCATTTTGTGAATTTTTGAATGAAAATAAATTATCATTTTATAAAAATCAACATTTTTCACATTCCAATGAAAAATAAATATATTTAGAAAAAATCCATAAATTCAACATAGAGAAATTATGAAATTATGATGTCAAAATTGATATCATTTTTATTATAAAAATATTCCTAAATTTCATATAAATTAATTAATATGTTTTCTTACCAAAATAAGTAAAAATAATAACCATTTTTTAAGAATGTGTATTCTAAAGAATAAAATGACATTTGTATGATCTCTATGAATATTTACCAAGAATTTATCAATACATTTATAATTATAATTTCCTTTATCAATATTTCATAAAGATGTCAATACTATTCATAATCATCAATTTAAAATATATTATGTCACCCTCATGTGTAAATAATAATATCTCGTTGTATGTTTAGGTTAGGAGTTGTGTATCTTATACAATATAATATATATAATTCATTTTTTACTCTTAGTTTGTCAAACCCCCCCTAAATAATTTTCAATAATAAAATTTAAACATGAACTCTGTAATCAATTTTAGTTCACTTTAAAATACACTTCTTTAAAAATAGAATCATAAAAAATAAATAATAAAACCCCATCCTAGGAAAATAGAAAAGGGAAATATGATGTTCATTAGAATAACACAAAATTAGCATTCATTATAATACAACAGTTGTGGGAATAAGTTATATACTAATGTAATAAAAATGCAATTCATATATAATTATTGATACTGATAGAGAATATTGACCATAATAAAGAGATTGATCTTGATAAAGTTTACAACCGCTAAACCCTAAAGAAAATATGTGTGAAAGAGGCCATCTAGGAAATAGTGTTAATGTGATTATAACATGTTTTTAGGACACTCATCCATGATTTGGAGAGTTTCTTTCCATAAACCCCATGAACATAATGAAAATATTTTAATTTCAAAAGTACATTTACAACCATTAATCAAATTAAACTACAATCTAATATAAATCTAAAAATTATGAGTACTCAAGAATAATTTTTATGCATATTGTACAATAGTAAAATTAAAATTGTTCACATAATTAGAAAAATATTTAAAACAATATTCATATTATATTAACATATTAACAAAAAAATGTTTAGTACGAGGTCAGGTAATTCCCAAAATGAATATTCTGTTTTATACATAAATAATAAATCAATCTCAAAAATTCATTTGTAATACCCAATGTTCAATGTAAATCATTTTAATGAAAACTAACCACAAAATTACTGAAACCATTTTTGGATGGATGGATACAAAATGATTTGAATGATTTGAACTCATATTCTTCAATGAAAAATTAAAACAAATTCTACAAATAAATTCTATCACTCTAAATACTAAAATTTTTTATTATTTAATCAATAAAATCTATAATATTATAATTATTTTCATATATAACATGAGTCACCGTAATGAAACATTATAATAATAAGTGATTGAATAAGATAATTCAACATTTATTCCATCATTAAAATGTCTTCTTTTATTTTTAGCTCATTCATATAATGTTCAATATTTTTAATCACCTAATCCCTAAATCACTTTTCAATCCAAGGGATATATCTATAAAAAAACATATATTCCCAAAATTAATGTAATCATTATCTATCATTTCATTTAAAATATGATATTTTATATTAACCATGATATCATGTATTCTAGTGGTGGGAATTGTATAAGAGTCACTATTAAATTGTGGGTTCATTCCCTATGACCTTTAAAGATGGTATGAGTTGAATTTTTTTTACTAAAATTAAATAATTATAATACAAATAATGTTCCCTTTAAAAATGAAAATATGATAAATATCATTAATCATAATATCTCATTTTAACATATAAGGATTTATATATAGCTCATTTTTTACAAAATAATATAATATAAATTGTATATTATTACATTACCATAAAATAATCATTAAATCGATGTTTTATTTATCCCATTATCATATTTCATTTAGTGGTTGTGTCTAAAATTTATCACATTTTAACTATAAAACATCACAAATATGTAAATTCTTTCATATGTTTCTATGTTTTGAATACCAAACCTAATATAAAATAACCATTACTTGTTTCATTATTCACATTATATTTATAATATATCCTAATATGATTGAAAAATTTATATTGCATCAAAATTATGAAATCACTATACCCAAGCATATCATTTTCTCAGAATCCATCTAAAACCATTACACATACATTATTGAATTATTCCTTTTCAAAATATTCCTTCAATCTAATATATGTGTCATGTAATTTTGATTTATAAAAATCATCTCAAACATGATACATACTTCAATGCATTTAAAATAATTCATTCCATAAATTTAGATATTAGTATTTCCTTGATATTCTATATATCCTCTAGAATGATTCCTAAATTCCACAAAATAAATGATCAAGTAGATTATTGAATTTCTATTTTCTCTATAATTTTAGGTGTATATATTTTAAATTTAAATTAAAACTACAATATGATAATTTTTTATAGAAATCAGAAGGTTTTGGATATATTAAATTTTTTCTTGAATACCAATTCAATAGTTAAAAAGTTATCAAAAACAATTGACCAAATATATTTTCATAATAGTGAAAATCAAATCACCTTGAATGAATTAAAAGGAAATGAAATACTTTTTCTTTAAATATATATTAATTACCCTTAATCTATTGGAATTTTAATCATTTTAAATTTATGTGAATTATTAAAAGGATAATATTATACAAGAGTAAAGATGATACCATACAGTAGTTACAATACTATAATCCATCAAACACTTTATATCTATGTTGATTTAAGTGTTATCCAATCACAATAAATTACTACATTTCCCTACAAAATACAATTATTTATTCTCATTAAATGTTTTTATATTATTTCAATTAACATAACAACCTATTAATGTATGTAGACAAATCCATTGATACCAATAATAATGACCATATAACTGTTCAACACATAATTATTATTTTTATATATGAATTCACATTCTTTCATTTTTTGGATATTTTTTGGGTTAGAATATAAGAAAATTAGGTTCTAACTCTTACATAATAAACAAATAAATTACAATTAGACCCATTTACTCCATATCCATATATCCATAGTATGATATATATAAAATAAAACATTATTATAATTAAATAAAAATATTCTTGAATTTCAAATTTACTTCATATTTGTTCTTATACATCATTAAAACCTGTTCAAATATATTAAATCGTGAAATTAGAATAGTTTTCTTATTAAATAGAATAAGAGAATCAAAAAATATGTAATTCAATTTTCAAATAATGTGATCATGAAAATATATTTCCTTTAAATATTGAGATCAATTAAATCATAATTAATTACTATTTTTTCATAAAATCATTATAAAAACATATAAGAAAAATAATAACCCTAATGGTTTTTTATAAAAAATTAAAAACAATGAAATTTTATTTTATAAAACAGTCCTTTTTCCCTAAAATGGTATATTCCTTCCATTAAAAATCATTATCTTGAATTTTGAAATAATATGATTTTCAATAATGTCATTTGAAAGCATAGAAGATAGCAAAAAATTAATATCATCTTCATAGAACCCTTGAAATAACAAATAATATTATAATAACCATATGTCCTTCTTCCAATATAATAATTCTTAAATTATAATCATTACATAATTCATTAGAGATCTATAATGGGTTTCATCCTTGGTTTATTTTATTCCTGGGGTCACCCATCATCATGGTACATTGTGAAGATAAATCATTCATATAAGATATATTGGTATCCATTGATTATAATATGTAATTATCATTTTCCAAATCATGGATAAAATAGTCATTTATTTCAATTTTTCAACATAAACAATTTTTAAAACACTTTTGAACCCATACACACAAAACTTTTTGATATAAATATTCCCTTTATTTAGAAAAACATCTTTCAAAACTAAAATAAAAATAAGGAAGGTAAAGAGTAGGGTATTTTGAAGAAAGCATGAAATATTGTAATAAAATAAGAAAATAAAATAATAATTTCAATGCTGGGAAATATTGTCATCGTCATAAACATTAAAAAAGAATATTCCACTTGTCAATCATAAAAAAATTCTTAACATTTGGAAAAAATATTTCATATTAAGATTCATTATTAAAAAATTATAAAAAGGCTTAAAATTTTCCATTATAATTAATCAAGTTATATATATATAAATAAATTATATATTCTAAAAATATTAGCACGAATGTAAAATAGCTGGAAGGTAAACATTAAAAATATATATTTTTAATTAATATCTCTATCGTGATTCTGAATCAACTCGTATGTTCTTTATATTCAATAAATACAAAAAAATGTTAATAATTTATTTTCAAAAAAACATTTATCATGTTTAATAGTCCTTTTACCACGTTTTAATGAAATATATAATCAAATAATGCCACTTCGATTATTTTGAATATTTTCAGCTCAAATATAGAAAAGACCTTCAGTAGTTTGACTATGTTAAATGAGTTTATAATTATGTTATATGTAGATTAACAATGATGACTTATATTTCGTATTTATGAATCAAATATTCTTCCAAAATTAGTAATGTGAGATAGTTGTACAAAATGAATTATGTTACAAAAATCTATATGGTAGGTCATATGTACGCATGAGTAGTGTTTCAATATTTCAATTATCATTATTGAAAAAGATAATTATTATTTTATATTTAAAAATTTTCATGATATCATAAATTCCATATTATATCATTAAATATAGTTATTTATACCATCCATGTGATGTGGTGATTAAAACCTAACTATGTATCATGTACTTCGGATTCATCAACAACATCTTAAAAAATGCATCATACATTAATCCTTTTAAAATAAATAATTCCATAAATTTATATATTAGTATTTCAATGATATTCTATTTATCCTTTAACATGATTTCTAAATTCCAAAAAATAAATGATCAAGTATATTTTTAAATTTCTTATATATAGAGAGTTTTAAGAGTTTATATTTTGAAATTAAATGAAAACACATATATGATGATTTTTTTAGAAAAATAAGAAGGTTTTGGTTGTATTAAATATTTTCTTTAATATAATTTGAATACTCAAGAAACAAACAAAATAATTTGAACAATATTCTTTCATAACAATGATAATCAAATCACCGTGAATGTATAAAAAGGAAAGAAAATTCTTTATCTTCAAATATAGGTAATTTACCCTTAATATAATGGAATTTTAAGAAATTTAAATTGATGTGAATTATTAAAATTTATATATTCTATAAGAGTTAAAAATATACCATAAAATATTTACAATACTCCAATCCATCAAACCCTTTATATCTATGTTGATTTAAGTGTTATCCCATCAACATAAATTACTATATTTCCATTTAAATACCATGATTTGTTTACATAAAATGTTCATATGTTATTTCAATTAACATAATTACTTCTAATGTTATCTAATACATTACATTGATACCGACAATATTGACCATATAATTATTCAACACATAATTTTTATCTTCAAATAAGAATTATCTTTCTGTTATTTTTGGGATATTTTAAGGATTACAATATAAGAAAAATATGTTGTAACTATTACATATTAATAACATAATTACAATTATACCCATTTAATCTATATGGATTTTAAAAATGTATGATACATATAAAATGATACATTATTATAATTCAAGAAAAATATTCATGACTTTTAACATGACTTATATTTGTTCTTACGCATCTTTAAAACATATAAAAATACATTATAACAAGAAATTAAAACAATTATCTTATTATGTGGAATAAGAGAAACCAAAGATAGATAATTCAATTTTAAAACCCTGAGATCAATAAAATATATATTTCTTTAAATATAGAGAATAATTAAATCAGTATTAATTCGCAATTGTTTTCATATAAATGTTATAAAATCATAAGGGAAAATAATAATCCTTAGGGATTCTTAGAATAATTGAAATCCAATGAAATTTCATTCCTTATAAAATCCATTTTTAACATAAAAGGAAATAATCCATCCTTTAAAAATTGTTATAATGAATTTTTAAATAATATGATTTTCAATAATGTCATCTGAAATCATAAAAGTTCATTTAAGAATCAATGTATATAATATTCATAGAATCTACACAATAAACTATACAATTAGAATAACCATATCGTTTTCATCCAAAATAATTCTTCTGAGATTATAATATTTACAAAATGCATTGGAAATCTATAATGGGGCTCATCCTTGGTATATTCTATTCCCGGGTCATCCATCATCATGGTACATTGCGGGGATAAATCATTCATATAAGATATATTTGGATAACTTTTTTATTATAAATATAATTATCAATTACCATATCATGTATATAAATTATATTATTTCACATTTTCATCCTAAAATAGATGGAAATCTCTTTTGAAAACATACACACAACATTTTCAAAATTTTAAATACCACATATTAAAAAATACCTTCAAAATAGAAAAAAATAAGGATGGGAAGGAGTGGGTTTTTAAAGAATAAGTGAAACATTATAATGTAATTAGAGAAAAAAATATTATTTTAAATAGGGGTAAATGTTTTCATAATCATATAAATTAAAATAGATAAAGTCTGTTGACTTTGTTGACTAAATTCATAAAATATTGTAAAAATATTTCATATTGTAAATTTTTATTATAAAATTAAAAAGTGGCATAAATTTTCCTTTAAAATTCATTGAGGTATATATAAATAAATAAATTTCATATCCTTAAAATATAAGGAAGGATGTAAAATAGTTGCAAGGGAAACATAAAAAGTGGATTTGTCAAAGAATGTCACAACATTCAATCTTAAATAACTCGTATGGTCATTATATTCATGAATAATAAAAAAATGTTTATATTATATTTTTTAATGAACATTTTTCATGTTTATAATCACTATTACCTTGTTGTAATGAAATACACAATCAATTAAGTCCACTTCTGTTGTTTTGATTATTTTTATCTCAAATGTACAAAATGACTTCAGTAGGTTGACAATGGTAAATGAGATCATTATTCAATTATATATAGAATAAAAATCATTAAATAATTATCATATTTATGAATCAAATATTCATTCAAAATGATGAATGTGATATAGTTGTACAAAATGAACTGTGATACCATAATAACGATTTTAGGCCTTATGTACGCATGAGTTGTGTTTCAATTTTTCAATTATCCTTATAGAAAGAAGATAATTACTATTTAATATTTAAAAAATGATCGAAATATTATAAATATCATATTATTTCATTAAATATAGATATTTATATTATCCATATGTTGTGGTGATTAATACCTAATTACAATGCTTCGTGGAGGTGGTGGTTTACACCTATGCATGAGCGATGTTATCATTTTTAGTGACTGGATTGTTAATAAAAATAAAAGGTATATGAATTTCAAAGAATGATAAATATATAAATAATATCATCTATATACATAAATAAATAATTGTGGCTAGTTTTCAGGGTCAGTGATTTAAATAAAATTACATCTGTTTGTGCTGTAGTAGTTTTCTCTAACAAAAATTAATGTTTTCTATACCATTTGACAAAAGAGTATATGTATGTATGTAATCACATACACATAACAACATAATATTATATAGAATATATTTTTGTTATTATTTTATCACGATTGAAGATGAACTGAAAGAGGTTGAAGAAGAATTAAAATAAATACACATGATTAAGATATCTACCTCTTCGTTGGACATCCTCTATAGGTTAGAAACAAACTATTTTCTTGGAAAAGGGTATATTAAATATAGGTATTTTGTAAGGTCTTTTAAAAACCAAAATTTTATTTAGTGTAAATAAAATAGAAGATGTTGTTTCTGTTCATACGAGATGGGATGGGAACTCTTCGATTTTCCTACTGAATTAAAATAATTTTAATTAATTTTAATATTTAATTGGATCTATATTGATAAGATTCTGTTATATGATAAGTATCAGTATAAATTCAATAATTTTATTTAAAATATTTGACAATATTTTCTGATTTTTTCACTATTATATTTTTCTTAAAATCATGTGAACCATTTTGACCATTATCACGTGGTTAGTATTTTTAAAGTTTTGAGGTCACGAATGATTATAAAAAAGAAAAAATTCCCAATAAATGGAAACTAGTTGATATTATTAACCATTTCCCATTTATGTTTCTTAATATAAGATTTTTAGTTATTTCAAATCATTTAATATTACATTAATTATTATAAAATGTTAATTATTTCAATTTTGATGTTATTTATTTAATTTCACATTCAAAATAAAAAATGGTTGAACTTTTATCCAACCTGTAAAAATACAAAAATATTAAAACCATATTATGAAAATTGAAAAAGTAATTCACTCAGATTATGTTACATTCAATGTTTTTTCAATATTTTATTTTATTTTACTTTTAATTAAATAAATACTACATCATTGTTGTGTAAGCATCTAAGGTAATTAAATAATTACTAAAAAATTTAATTAAAATACTACAAAAAAAATACTTTCATTCATTTCAAATTAACCATTAACAATAATTCAAAAATTATTTTTCCCTTTGTGAACATATATTAGATATTAAAAATAAAGAGGGTGACCTTTTATATTATTATTTATATAAAATATAATATTGGACACTTTCAAGGAAATGTGTCCCATAAATAGATAAATAATGAGCCAAAGGTGGTAACAGTATAAATAGCTTTACTCAACATGATTAATAACGAAATTTGGTTTCCTTATGACTTACTTTTAACTTATGTTAACCCAATTTATCCTTTTTTACAGTGATTATACTTTTATTATTCTTTCAATTCATTATCAAAAAATAACCCAGAAATAGTAATTTATATAAATCTTTTAATTTTAATTATGGGATCCATTTTACCAAATCTGATCTCTTTAAGTGGAAAAAGTCCTTTTACATGTATCCCTCAAGGGGAAATTAAAAGTGTTTTGTTGAAAAAAAAAATATCTCTCAAGTATAAATAAATTTTTATACCAAGATCATTCATAATGTTTATTAATAGATATTTAATTAGATTATTTATAAATAAGAATCATTATTTTAATATATATTAAAATTCAAAATGTTTTGGTGATTTTTCAATGATAATAATTTAGAAATTTTAAATGGCAGTTTGTTTAATATTTATTAAAAAAAATATAAAATTAAACTTAAGATAATTTTACACGTGTAATGAAAATTTTACATCCTTTTTACTCGATAATATTTATAACATTTCCAAAAATTAATTCTCATATATTCTCATAAAAATAAGAAAAATCATTTTTTGAATAAAACATTTAATTGAATAATAAATGGAATACTAAAACATGAGTGATTATTTACTATTTATTAATTAATATATTTAAATTGTGTATGAACTATAAATATAGATCATTATTTAAATAATACAATTAATATATGTCAATTTAATCGGTAGGTTATAAATATCATATTTAGATAATTATATTTCATTGTTCTTTTAAGAACAATTTTTTATTTAATATAAGCAATCAAACATTGTTTTCATTTTAAAAAATTTGTTTTACATAGTCTTAGAATCATGTTTTTTGAATTATGAATTTGTTTTTATACCATATAGAAATACTAATTCATTTGGTATCATCATAGATTTATTGAATAGGGTATTAAACAATTAAATTCATTATTTTATGGTATTATTATAGATGATATTATTCTATATTCAAGGAGGAATGAATATTGGATGAATAATTTGAAAATTATATTGATGATCCTCAAGAAGAATCACGTGTATGATAAATTTAAAAGTTGTGAATTTTCACTTCAAATAGTTTCATTCCAATGTCATATAATCTCATTTGATGGTATATTAGTGGATCCTTAAAAGACAAGGGTCATTGGGATATTTTTCATAGCATAAATGTTTCCCAATATCAATTTTTTTCTTATGTTAGTAGAATACTAAAATCTTTTTGTGAAAAAGCTCTCAAGAATATCTAATCCACTCGTCATGTTGACTGGGAAGGGTGTCAAAAATTATGCTGATAGATAAATATTGAAATAATTTCTTGCAATGTAAGATTTGTTTGGTCAGTGCACCTAAACATTCACTACATTATAGTAGTGATATTTTTGTGACATATAGTAAAATATCAATAAAGGTATATAGAAGTGACCCCAAGAAGAATAACATACTAATATCATATGCCTAATAATGATTCAAAATGTAAGGTAAAAATTACATGAATCATGATTTGGAGATGGAAGGGGTTGTTTTTATGTAGAATATATGATGGGATTATCATTATGGTTAAATTTGAGAAATATATACTGATCATAAAATAATTATGTTTGTATTCATAAAAAACAATTATGTCTGATACAAAATTTGTTTAGAAATTATTAATGTTTATGAATTCTCAGTACATTAATAGATTAGAAAAGATATAATAGTGGCTGATGCTCTAACTAGGAAGGGAAATGATTTTTTGGACATGATACATATTGGTAAATAAACATATAATTATGGTATTACTTAATATAGAACATGATTTCATGACTAAATAGGATAAACAATTTATTTCTCGGATGAATATTGAACCTTCAATTTATGTGCATATTAAATAGAAGAAAAATGAAGATGTTTAATAATAGTAAAATATGAGAAATATTCACATGTGCAACAAAAAAATGTTATAGAATGGTAAGGTCCAAGGTCTAATTTTGTGTCCCATCAATAATATACATAAATAAGTAACTACTTGATGAAACTCATACTTCATAATTTTTTATTTATCATAGATTTAATAATATTTATATAAATATGAAGAATTATTTTAATTGGGATAACATTAAAACAGATATTGGAGAGTATGTATCAAAATGAATGGTATCATAGCATGTTAATGAAGGTAGATAAAATTTTATGTTAATTTTACAACTATTACATATAAAACAATTAAAATGTGAATTCAATTCTATATATTTCATCATTAGACAACCTAAAAAATCTAAAGGAACAAATTACATATGGGTTATTCTAAATAAAATTATGTAATCTAAAAGTTTCATTACAATTAATGTATATTTATCCCTACATCGTCATTCCGTGATATAAATTAATGAATTTGTAATATTTTATGGGGTTCCATATTTTATTCTAATTATTCTGGTTCCATTTTTTATCACAACATTCAACATAAGTCATCAGCATGATTAAGATATAGATTTTCCATCTAATAATACATATCAACCATAGAAATATTTTTAGTCTTACGATACCAGTCAAACACGTTAATAAAATAGATAACATACACTATAGATTTCAAATATTATGTAGATAAAAAATTGATTTAGAATAATTTTCATCTGATAAATGATTTCACATAATCATTTTTGTAGATACATATACATATCCAATTGGTATGATGTTCATAAATGTAACACTAAGGGATGATGTTTGAGAATGAAAAATAATTGGGGATAAATCTGGTGGATTCAATGGAAGATAAGGTCTTCTATTGATATCGATATTCATAAAAATGTATTCCAATGAATATATGAATGGAATATTGTTATGAGATTTTGGGAAAAGGAAATTTTATGACCTATATATATGAATCTCATTTATGTTTTTGATTGAATTAGGATGGTATCCTATTTATTAGAACTTTAATAGAATCTATCTCAGGTTAACAATGTATTTTATGTATCTCTTTTGGGGAAGTAAATCTATAAAAATATACATGTAAAAAACTCATAGTTTATTCAACTAATGAAAAAAATATTCTTATGTGGAGAATATGATATGTATTTTGAATCATATAGATATGGTGTAATGAGACCAGAAAACTAATTTGTTCAATGATTTGTGGAGAAACCATAATTTTGATGTTATTGTGTTGGTTCAAGAGGATATAATGGGGTAAAATTTTAATAATTTATTTGAATAGAATTGATTAAATATCATTGATTAAATTAAGATAAGGTTTTATAATTTAACTAATAAATATTCTAAAATATACCCCACTATAAATAATTTTTATTTCTATTATAGATTTATTTATAGAAAACACATAGTTTAAACGAACAATGATATTATATTCAAATATATACACTACATACCTAATATAATTATTTTTCAATTAAAACTCCATAAATTATAAAAATTAATCGTTTACACATGTATAAAATTAGTTCATTTGTTATCAGTGGTTTTGAAATGAAAATTAAATCATATATATGAATAAACATGATATTTTTGAAAATGTTTATATCCAGGAAATATGTTTATATTTAATAAAATTAAATAAGTAACTGATAATAAACTATTTTTATTATTTTTATAAAATAATATTCCATTAAAATGTTTTACTACCCTTCTAATGGTATTTATTAATCATGGTTTGATAATAAATATTGTTTAATGTTAGGAAATAACATTTCTAAATAACGAGTTTCATTATGTTTTATACAATTATTTTAATATAGATTAAATACAACTATAGAAATAAAAAATTGAAAAATGGATCCCATATATTAAATAATGAGGGTAATATTTTTTTAAAAAAATATATCGACATTTCATTATTAATAGTGGCAATGGTAAATATTTGTAACCATGGTAATGGTAAATTGGGATATTTTTCTACAAACTAAAATTATAAGGAATAAGAAATATATCTAAATTATAACATATTTCTATTGGATGAATTTATTTTCACTATCATCGTCCAATATTCTAATATAAGGAATATTAATTTCATTTTTAATTGATAATAAACTTTATATTATTTTTATAAACGTATAAGTAATATTTTTTTTCTCTATTTTAATATATATATATATATAATATTTTCATTTGGACCAAATAATTTCATGTTAAATTATAAATTTTAATTTAAATTAGGGGTTAATATTTATTATCATTTAATTTTTTATATTTTTTTTGAAAACAATTATTTATTTTAAATTAATTCTTAATATGGACATAAAATTTGTTTGAGTACAATACAAATAATATATATTATATAAAAAATAATAAATGTTTTAAAATTATGATGATTTATTGTGATACACGATTTTAATGATAAATATATCATAATAGTGATGTTTTAAATGTTTTTATTTGAACTAAATTACATTCATGTTTTATTTATTGTCTAAATGTGTGAATAGTCATTGATATGATTTTAATGGTATCTTATGTTCAATAATATGTCATTAAATAAATTATAATTCAAAAAAATATTATACTCATACATTTGAATGTAATTTTATTGATCATATCATCCATGTTCCATATATGGTTCATCATTAATTTTATAGTGAAATTATTTTCCACTAAATATTAAAAACAATATGATATCAAAGTAATTTCCAAATTCATTAATGGGGTTCAAACTACGAGATAAGAATAAAAAAATGAACTAAATTTGTCTAAATATTTTTGGATAATAAGAATTCAATCAATTCTATTATTATATTCTAAATTTTTCATTTCATATGTACTTGAAAATAGAAATTTTTTATTTTATTTTAATGTAATAAGTGATTCCAAGTTTACCCTCTGCTAAATTATAAAATGGTACAGATTATTCTCCATTATTCAAATTGACATAGAATTAAATATCCAATAATTTTTTTTCTAATATCTTACTTATATGATCCTAATTTATTATTTATTTTGATCATCTCAAATACCATCCTTTTAAGGATTAATGTGTAATACAACGAAATTTTCTCAACTGAGATGTATAACGCATAACTGAGTAAATTCAATTTTAGTTCCTCTTCCAACTCCTCTAAAATCAATTATATAAATTATAAATAAATAAATATTTATATTTAATATAATATATTATTATATATGTATCATTTCCCATCTCATTTTCATCATATTTGAAAAGAAAACATTTCTCGTGTATACTTGTGCATTACCACCTCCCGCAAAGCCATTTATTTCAATTATTATCACCACACCCTGATGATCGTAATTATGTTTGAATTGGTGAATATTTATAAATTATTTGATACTAATATAGTTCAATAATTTTTATTTATGATTTTATTTTATCTTTCCCATCTATTTATAGGGGGAAAAATTTCCTGCACAAACGTAAAGATTACCATCTCGACATACTTTTGTAATTCATTTTTGATTCCTTTTTTTATAAAATTTCACTAATGTGTATATATAATTTAATTATATTAATATTACATGAATATAATTATAGAACTAATAGATCTATTATCAATTTATATTTATCAGGAATGAAAAACTAAAACATAAAAGATGAATGAAGCAGTTATCCCCCAGAATAATCATCTTCATAAAAAATTTAAAATAAATATAATGTAATATGTTATATGTCAATGATATAATTTTTTATATATAATATTATTTATCTATAATATACATAAAATAAATATATATTTATCATATATGATTTTTGAGCACAAACATTGAAATGTGTGACATGAGGTAAGGGATGTATATTTTAAAAACATTTTAATTCCTATTATTTATTTTGTATATCCATTGAATAAATTATATTATTGTTATTCTATAAACCCTTTTATCTTTTCTTAACCACTAGTTATTTCCCAAATTTTGTTAATTCCATATGATTTTCTTTAAATTTTTATAATGATAGTTTAGAAAATGTTTACAAAAATGGAAAAAAACATTCCTCCTCTTTCTATTGGGAAAATTATTAATCTATATCTAAATTTACAAGAAAAAAATTCAATAATATTTCTAAATAGTCACTAGTAATTATTTAAATTCATTTTGACCAATGTTTTATTTGTTTTACAAATTAAAATAATCTTCTTGTTGTATATGAATGAGGTAACTTTTAATGATGGTGTTGACAAAATATTTGTTTTAATGATTATGTGCATGAACAAGATCTTCCTATATCATAAAAACCATTTCATTGAATATTCTTTAAAAACATTTCAAAGATGTTATCATAGTTTATTTTTACACTAAATTTATGGAATCAATTGGACTTTTAAAAAAACTGTTTTCAATATGATATTTTTAATTTTCATTAGAAATATTATATTGATCTTAAAAAAATCATATAAGATAACATATATTCTTGTTAATAATGAATTACTAAGGATATCTTACAATTATATAATCCCTATTATTTATATATATATTTTATGACTATGATAATGAAATTCCTATGAAACTTGTTTATTAAACATTAGTTATGTATGATGAAATGTATATAAAACAAATTTTTATTCAATGGGTTATGATATGATGTAATTATGGATGTTTTATGTTATTATCACACAGATATGTATTATTTAATTATGCGATTTTTGTGTCTTAATAAATACCATTATTCATTTTGTAATTCATTATATCTTAGTATAGATTTATGGTGAACTAGTGTAAGTGACTGATCCTATTTGAGGAATAGGTGGGGAAAATTGATCTACAATGATATAGAAAACATGTAGTGATTCATAATCTGAAATGATATGGGGAACATGTGGTGATGCATCAACTATTATGATATTGGAAACAAATTATGATTCATTATAGGTGATGATATGGGAAATTGGAATGGACACCTGGTTCACTATGATATGATGGTTTTAATGGTTCTCTTTGACATATTATGGGGTTTATATGCTTATGATAATGTCAAACTATTATTAAATGTTTTTATGATTAATTATTTGAACATATTTATCATCATTTAATTATTATGATTCCTCAGTCTTTTGGTTTCTTTTTTAAAGTTAAATATTTATTCTACGACTCATGTTTATGATGAATGTCATATTGATTATAGAAATTATATATTATTATCATGATTTAATTACAATGTTATTATATAATTTATTCATATAATCATCAAATGACATCTCTAATGTTTATCCACACTGAGTATCTAAGATCATAATTTAATTTTTTTTATTCCTCAGTTTATGGAGAATGATTTTAGTAAGGGAATTTCAATATAAGATAAAATTTCATAATAAAATTACAAGACATATTAACGATCTATCATAAACTATTTTTTGTATGTCTGTTCTCAATTTTCAATAAACCCTTTAGAATTATACTGCATATAATTCTATTTGGTGTATTTAATTTCCATATAAATGTGTGTAATATTTTTTTTCATGAAAATATTTGGTCACCACACATTGTCGATGGAATATTGTCACCTACTAAAATTAGGAACATAAAAATTTGAATAATAGCTTTATTTCTTTCCCTTAATAATTTGTATATTGTAAACTATGAAAATATTATTCAATTTAATGTGGTTTTAGTTTTTTAATCTCCATATGAAGACAAGAATAATATTATCACCATTTATCAAGGTTTTGAGATTCATGTTCACACATTTCACTTTTACGGTGGAGTTTATCCTATTATTCAAAGAATGATGTTAGGTTTTACTGATTTATAGTTTTATTCATCCATTTGAGTTGTATGTGTTAATTTTTATAAATTTTTTAAAACTTTAATAATTCTTATGATATTTAAATCCTTTTAGTTGATTTATATAGTCATATTTTATTATGTTTTTCAATGACAAAAAGAATTAACGAAAAATAATTATGTTTTTCACAAGTATCTCATTTTTTGTCCTACTTGTACAAACATGATGGATATGATATTCTACTCATAAATAACTATAATTTAATATCATAATTATTAAATGGGGTGTGATATCACTCTAATGAGAGGATTGTATGTATGGTGCAAATATACTTGGTGAAACATAGAACCATATGGATGGTGGTTTTGTTGGGGGGGGGGGGGTATTTTTGTTCATGTTATCATTTATATGGGGAAATTATAAATGATTTTATTTTTGATATAAACTATCAAACCATGTGAGAAAAATTATGGGTAATTACAAATAATGTTTATGGTCCATGAACTATGTTGATGAACCAAGTGTTTTTGAGATGTTACATATGATTTTAGTGGGACATTGTATGTTATCAACAAGGTTGGATGCATGATTCCTTTTTATTATGATGAGTTATAATATATTATCATAAACCCTGAGTGAATGGTAATCCCAAGAACATAGGTGAATTATATACATAAATCATGTGTATTTTTTTTATAGTGCTTGAAATTTCTAAATGTTATATGTATGGGAATCGTGCCATGGTTATGTATATTTAATGAAATGTGAATTAGTATTTATCTGAGTGTTTTTATGAACATATATGTCTATAATGGTTTCTTTATAATTATGGTTTTCAACATAACATATAAAAGGAATGACTTAGGGATACATTATTGGGGTTATTTATCTGTTTACCACAAAGATGTTCACTTTCACGAGTATGATATTTGATAAATAACAGATGTATTTTTTTATCAATCCATTTTCTCAAGGATCTCTATCAATGAAAACAATATAGTAAATATATTCTTGATATATGTGGTTTATATATTTCTGTTAATAAATATCAAACATGTAATAGTGATTCAGTTCGTGGATATGTATGATCATCTATGGTTGGAATATAATATTTTTCAATGGATCAATATTTACGGTCCTCTAAGTTAGGTGTAGTGAATATGTGGACACCAAAACACAGTAGAAAGTCCATGATGATGTCATTGAGACATGGATATTATATATGGATCTATCCCAATGTGTGTGTTTTTTATATTGTAATGTGTATCAATATCCATTAATCTTATACGACTAATAATATACTGAGATATGAAAATGAGATTTAATATTTAATCAATGTCATAGTGGGATAATGTTCTATCAGATTGGGAGGATTTGTGAATTACCGTTTATTAAACAAAAAGTGTAGGAATATAATATAGATTCATGATTCTATATTGTTGGTTGGTCTCACTAGGGGTCTTTCTAGAGATGTCCTTCTGTGTTTTTCAATATAATCTTTGACTTGAGAAATGTATACTATGTAGGATATAGACACTGAACATAATTTGGATAAATTCAAGGATTTATATGAATTATAATAATGATAAAATGGTTATATTATGTGAGAGATTAATTGAGACCATTTAGATAATGTCATGTTTTTTATGATGACTCATGATTGTAGTAAGACATAGCGAGGATATAATGTTTTGAATAATCATTGAGAAGTACACATATTTAATAAACCATAGTGGGGTTCTCTTTGATGTGATTATGAACTACTATTGGGATGATGTGTGGTCTGCAGTGGGTCATAATATGAGAGTTTTGTGGTAGTGATTGAAATAATTTTCTTTGATTTATAGAATGTGATATATAATGTTGTGGATAAAAAATATTAATGAAATTGGAAAATTATTTTAATGATTATTTAAATTTTATGGTCCCTAGTGTGAGTCTCAAGAGATTATACCATATAGATAAAACATGGTAGGATTTTAATATGGGTCCATCATTGTATAATGAGTATGGAATATTAATTTCAAAATTCAATTGAATGTGAATTTGGGTTTGATCATGATCAACTATCCAAAATTATCGAAAAAACCATTATATTGGGGTACACATCATTTCATTTTTTGGTCCCTCCATATGTTTCAGTAGAATTATGATGAGCATTGATAATTATGAATATGGTGAAACATAAATAGTTTCTATTGATATTGTGAGTGGGTGTGTGATTTCATGTGGAAAATAATGTTTTATCTATTCATATAATACCGAAGTATGCATATTATCGTAGGAAGATCCACAAAGGTTATTATGTTTGGTATCTCCCATGTGGAAATTTTTTGAAATTGACTTATTTAGTAATTAGGACATTTAAATTTCAATATTCTTAGATAGTATAATAATACTTAAAAAATAAACGAGGCTTTCTAGTATAGTAAAATTTTAGGACTAAAAATGTGGTTTTTAGGATTAGATATTTTTTAAGGAACTCATGTTTTGTGTTGATCTTATGATAGCCTCATGCATACCTATAACATTAATAATTGTTGTATTAAATCTATAGATAAAAAATAAAAAACATTTATCAAAATTATGGAATCATAAATGAGTTTTTAGTGTTATTAGGAAACAACGAAAATCAACAATTTTTTGTAGCTGGATTGAGCTAGAAAAAAATATTCCATCTAAAATTATTCATAACTATTTTTATGTAATGGATATTTTATATTTTAATTAATTTTTTTCATGGTATGGTTAACATATATGATGGACCATATTTGGGTGCATTTTTTTTTTGGATACCCATTCTGGGAATTCTTTATCTTTTCCAATACTATTATTATATAATAATTTCATGTGCATATTAGATATTGGTTACTAGTGTTTTTAATTTGAGATACATGAGGATATTTCATGATAAGGAGAATTAATATATTGGTTAGGTTGTGATAATTATCAATATTTTGGTTAGTGGAGTTAGAGTAAAGTTATTATCTTAAGGAAGTTGATCCAAGACTGATTTGTTATTTTAATTCCAATTTGGAATTGAAATAGTATATTTTTTATGAATTCCCAATGGGATTTTATATGTTGTATGTTCTGGTAAAAAAATGATACAAAAATTATTTTTCTGTAAATGTAGATTAAAAATTTTGATGGAGGTGTTTTAATAAGGTTATTGGGTACTCGGTTTGATAACACTGCATATAAAATAGAGGAACCTGGTTGTGTCTCTTTGTATGAGAAATCATGTGGTTGGTACTGATAGACTAAGAACATAATGTGACACATATTTTATGAAAACATATTAAAAACATTATTTTATATTGAAAAAATTCATAACCGTAAACAATGTTACCTTTCTCCTTACCCTACACAATGAAGGTTGTAATGTTTCAAATTTTACACATTCAATCAAGGAATTGTTGATCTTAACAGATCATAAATTGAGGTAATGTTTTCTTCCTTCTCCAAACTCCTTCCATATATATGTGTTCTATAATTATAGTGGATATAAATTATATATTTGGTATTTATTAAAGATATGATGGAAAATGGATATTTTCTTCATTATAGAGAGATTGGACTTGAATTTTCACCAGGTGATACATCATTATCCCACATTCATAGTATTTATAGTGATATATCATTCACTCAGTGATACGAAATTCCCCATGATGTTATTATCATAATGTTTTATCAAACACAATGTTTAATATTCTAATATAATGTAAAAAAATGAACCACATTCTAATGATAGAACAGAGAACCATCATCACATTTTTACATAGGTAAAATTATGTTTTAGTTAGGATTCAAGGGGGATTTTTTGAGTACCCTTGGTTTAGAAGGTGAATTTCAGGTAATGTAATGAATTCTTATTCATTATGTACATGCATTTCTTTATAGAGTAGTTTTTATTACTAAAATTATTAGTGGTGGAAAGCAGAATTTAATGATCACATCCTTTATAAGAATTACATTTTGCATATAGATCTTATTGAAAATAAACAGGAGGGGGTAATGGACATAGTATAGGCAGAGAAGAATGAGGACCTCAGTAAGTATGTAGAGATTGGAATGATGAAATTATGTGTATTATGTCTGTTTTTCATTTATTGTATTCCAAATATATATGTATCATATATAAAATTATGAATTTAGGATATTTTTATAATGTATAACATTATATGTATAAGTGTATAATTTTTTATTTCATGGTTGTGTCATTTTCATATTGCATGATTACATTGTATTACTATATGTATAGTATGTTATATATCTATATATTTAATTATAAATTAATTAACAATTATTTTATATAGTTTTATTTAGTGTATAGTATTCCCACATTCTATTAACATACTCTTATTTATAGTTCGAGATCTTCATTCAATGGGGAGGCATATATAAGGTCATGCAGTTCCCTATCTCATGATATTGTATGCTAACCTCAAGGATCAAGTGGAATTGGTTATTATACATATACATAAATTTGGTTTATTTCATATTACATTACATATTTTGTAGGTAACATAAATCATTGTATTTAAAATTCATAATATATGTTCTTTTTTGGAAAATGATTTATTTTTTGGCACTCCATGAAATAAAATTATGATTTCTCAAAAAAAAGAGAATGAGTATGTTTTGGAAAATGAAATAAGAAAAAAATTATGTGGAATAATCTTAATCATGAAGATAATAGGAAGGTTATATCATACTAAATTATGATTATGTTTGATAATCAATGTGTAATAAATTTGTTATGTAATCCATAGAAACGTTCAAGAATGAATCTTGCTGATATCTTGTAACAATTCCTTGATATGAAATTGATTTAATATATATTTCATTAAAATAATATTCATTTAATATAAAGATAAAAATCTCATAAAATTGTAGAAATTTAGGATTAGATCTAGTACTGTGTCTTTTTTTGGTGTCTATCCCCTCCAAATTCCTTTTTATTAAGTTAATACTACCTCTTTAATTCATTATCAAGATTTAAAAAAGGGTTAAAAATATATAATATATTCTATAAAATGGAGAGATACACTATATCATCATATATATGATGATAATGTGGGAGAATATAATACAACAATAATTTATCCAAAAGTATGGAAATATAAGGTGTTGGGTGTTAAATCCTTCTCGTTAAAGTTCTAATAAGTTTTTTTGTTATATGTCAAAAAATAAATGGGGTAGATTGATGAGACCTAGGTGGTTATAAATATGTCATGAATAGAATTAAAATTTTTGGAATTGATATTTTCCCTCAATTGTGCTATGTTCAAAAAATTATTCAATATTAAACATAAATATTAAGAAATTTAAAAAAAACATGTATCCACTGGAGTGATTTTTAGATAACTTCCATAATGGATAAATATTAGGATTTCATTATTTGTAGAAGTAATTCAGGGTTTTTAAATTTAATTTCATACTTATTTATTATTAACATGTTTATGTATAATAAATTTTTTTTGAGAATATATTGAAGAATTAAAATTATATAATTTAATGTATTCATTATTAGTTCCATGATGTACACCATAATAAGGATTAGTTATCATGAATAATCACTCATGTGAAAATGTTAGTGGGTACTTTACATTTTAAAATTCATGGATTTTTGAATTATTGAATTTATCCCTTTAGGAATCCCAATACTTGTGAGTTGGGGTGTATTTGTTCTATTGTTGATGAGTGAAATTCCTAAATTGATGCTAACCATTGTACTAGAATATTTATGAAGTATATTAAATCTATCAAATGTGTAACACCCTAGGTAAATAAAGAATATTAAATTTTTATATTTATCCATATTTTTGAATAAAATATTAATATTACTTTAAAGGGGATTCTATGCTCGATGGCGTACCCAACACACAACAACGAGTTTCTTGGGAATCTTGCATTGCACTCTAATAATAAAATATTATTACTTTAAATGGTAGTTAACGCCTAGCCGTTTTAATGGTAGGAATGAACAAAAATAACAAAAAATTATTATATATGTTTGTCAAATATTTTTACTCTTTACAATAAATGTTATAGGATTAAAAATGTGAATGAATCCAATTTTAAGCGTAAACATTCCAATATTCTTTAAAAGGTCGATTAACATCCTTTTAATGGGGAACCCCTATTAAAACCCCATTTTGACAATTTTATGTGTTATATTTGACAAAATAAAATTCTTCTTTAGAATTGGGACATCAAAATTTACATTGTGTAAATTTTTGGTATTTTTCCGAAAAAGTTCAATTTTTGATGAATAGTGAAAAATGTTGTATTTTAATTCAAAACCTATTTTTAATCTAATTTATTTATATGATTAGATTTTATTTTTAATTGGTTTTAAAGTGAAATTAAAATATATTTTTACCATTTAATCCAATAGTGTTCGTTGGATTTAATTTCACTTTGAAATCGGACTTAAACTAGTGTCACTCTTTTGATACATTTTGTTCCATAAAAACACGCTATTTGTTTTGACAGCGGGAATTAATTATTAAATTAATTAATGAAACTTATATGTTTTGATTTTTGTAAAATATACAACATTTTTGAATTTGGAATATCAAATATATCTTAGGGTGAACTTTTAGTAATTTTCTGAAAAACTTCAATTTTGATGAATAGTGAAACCACTAAGTGGTACTTATAAAAACTAATTTTCCATTTAAATGAAATTTTGCCATCTTTGTGTTTTGAATTTCTAAAATCCAACATAAATGGTTGTAATTAAGAAGTAAAATGTTGTTCAATGGGATTAAAATAATTTTTTGCTGAATAGTAACTTATTAAGTTTTTAATCGCGATTAGAGGTAATTACTGTAGTTTAAGGTAAGAATAATGTTTTAATAAAATGAAATGACCTAGAAACATGTCCTACCCTCATTTTATGTGTCATGGCCTACCAAGAAAATCCATGGGTAATCTTGGGGACCCCATGTAGCCACTTTGGTTGGAAAATGACATAAATACCTTTTTATTTAATGTTAAAGTAAAAATGACACAAACATTAGATGTTTCACTAAAACAGTTTTGACATGGGGTTATACAAGTAAGATTTTTTACTATAAATATTAATTGGAAAGATAAAACGATTTCCTACATCATAGTTATTTTTTTATAATTTTTAGAAATTAAATAAATTAAATTACTCATGACATCATGATGAAGCAGTGATGACCTCATTATTTAATGATTTAAATAAAATCGAAAGATAATGTAATATCTAAGACCTACACATATCCAAAACCAACTGGATGGTTTGATTTCTAACCCTTATCACCTTAACCTCGATAAAAATCAATTTGGTACCATTAAAATCCGAATCTCATTCTAAAATAAAGTAACAGTTCCTTACATTCCAAGAGTGCCCTTCCTCTCCTCTAATAAAAGGCCCCCACCTCTACCTCCATAACCACACTTCCAAAGCCTTTGGCTCGACCAATCCCTGCCCATTTAGTCTCTCCAAATCCCTCTCTAACTTCTTGAAGCCTCACTTTGGTCATAAGTCTTTCCAAGGAAGCCTTTGAGCTCAACCCAAAGGGACTTACCCGATTTTAAGGTAATGTCTTCACTTGAGTCCTTTTGTTTTATTTTGCTTCTCCAACCCCCTAAACTCTTTTTATTCCCTTAATTTGTAAATACTCCATTATCTTAAATATACTAGTATGTTTTTATAATAAGTATTCGAGATACACATACACACACCTTCATCTAATGGTTAAGGAACCTACTGTTTCTGTGGTTGGCGAATTTCTGCCTCACGAAACGATGATTGTTCAACACTCATATAACACCTTCAAAGGTGGACATTAAGATTTAACTATATTTATATAAGATATATAATATGTTTATTTTTTTACTTAAGCTTCTGTATTTTAATATATGACATACCTTTATGGTTTCCATTATGGGTAAACGCGATATCTTCATTTTAGGAAGCGCGGACTACCGCCCCTCAAAGTGATTTGATTCATAAATGCCATATGTGGGACGTATAAAGGATGGATTTAAAGTTATTATATATTATTTTATACTGGAATTATAATATACCTTTATATCATTATTGTTTTCTATCCATTAATGTATGATATAGAAAGGAAAGTAGCGTTCATGCATACGTACGGCTTACCGTCTCCACGAACGGTGCGTTTCATTTCTTATCCTCAAATGTAATGTACTATTATAAGTACATATAATGGATATATATGATGTATGATACATATAAAGGATTAATATAATTCTGTAATTAAAAATATGCACATATCTAATTTAGTTTTAATTCCATTAATATGACATAGAAATGAATGTAGCGTTCATGCGTACATACGGCTTACCGTCTCCATGAATGGTGCATTTCATTTCTTACCTGTAAATGATTATGTAATATTATAAATACATTTATATTCTGGATATATATGATATATATGATATCCAAATCAGGAATGTCATTCTAGATATAAAGAACCTTTGACCACACGAACAACATGTAATTGTAAGAAGTCCACTTTTGACTTAAAAACCAAATATCGACAAAACAAACATTATTGACATAAATGATTAAATAATGTTTATAACTTGTAAATAATTTATATAAAAGGAATAATGAACTTGAAAAGGTTCTTATGAAAGTAGAAATTAATTCATGTTTATTATTCAGGACGTTAAAGAATGATCGAGTCAAGTCGGACCCGAGGTAAGGGATCCTACTCCTCTCTTTCTTTTTAAGTACACTCTTTTATGTCATTCCTTTTAAAGCTCATATTTCTTGTTATTGGGATGTTATTTTATATTAATATTACTGTAATTTTTATTTTCATGTGATGAGAGACCCTATTCTCTCTCATCAATCCATTTTAGAAGTTTTGAGTGGCGCCTTTAGGCTGCCGAATTTTCATAAGAGATCCAACCTCTCTATTTCTTTTTTAAGTACAATCATTTATGTCATTTCTTTTAAGCCCATGTTTCTTATGTTTGGGGATGTTATTTTATATTCCTCATACTTTACTTTTTATGTTCATATTATGGGAGACGCTATTTGATCTCATAAATCCATTTTTGGATGTTTTAAGTGGTGTTGTTAGGCTGCCGAGTTTTCGTAAGGGATTTTTCATCTCACTTTAATTCCAGTGACATTTATTCTACGTTTGCCACAATTTCCTTTGAGTGGTGTATGTACTGCCCATTATTATACACTTTGTGTAGTATAATTTTATTTATTTGTTTTTACATCTTCATTGTATGACCCTTCTTCCATGGGGTGTAATTTTCGAAAGTTACCCATCTCGGTAAGGGGACCTTTCACCCTCATTTTTTTAAAGACTTATATTGTTATGTCTTTTAATTCACATACTATTATGTTGGGATATTTTCTTATATATCCTTATTTATGTAAATTTTATGTCCAATTGATGAGATCCCCTTTATCTCTCTCATCAACCCTTTTTGTAAAATTTTATGTGACGTCGTTAGGCTGTCGAATTTTACCAAGGGAACTTCTTAACCCAATTTCAATTTCTTTGGGTTCAACATGTAGTTATTGAATATGTCATCCTTTGAATATTTGTGAATGAAATTTGATTGTTTAACACTTAATATCCACTTATATTGGGTGTATTTATATTTTTCACACATAATTATGAGATTGATTTATCCTTAATTTAAGGATACCTTTTTTATAATGGATTTCATCTCATTTTACATTTCTTTTGAGGCTTAATTGTTGTTATGAACCAATTCACTCTTATATGATGTGTATATTGACCATTGAAATATTATATCATTAATACCTCTATTCTCATGATATTATAAAGTTCGGATTAAATGTTATTCCGCAATTTGTTTTTGTATTCAAGAGTCTCTAATTTGGTTAATAACTCTTTAACAAAAATATCATTTTAAATGTTTTAAAGATTTATTATTATAAATCTTTATCTTTAATTTCCATGTTTTTAAAATGGTTTTCAGTATTTATTAATATGGACATTAATGTTTTAAAATTATAATCCCATTAAAAGCTTCAATGTGGTATGGGACACTTTGATTCAAAAATCTCTTTCAAATGGTTTTTGAAAATGTATTGATTAATTCAATATCTGGGAATTACTTATTGTGATTGAAAAAGAAATTTTGTTATTTAAATGATTATATTTTCAATATTTTATGTTTAATGATGGTACTTGGAAATTTTACGGGTGGTTACGTGATAAACCATATGACAGGTGGTGCCGTGAATACTTGGATGGGTGGTTACGTTATAACCTCCAATGCATTAGGTATGGAAGTCGGCCGTATGGATATTCCATTAAGTATGTGTGGAAGTTGGCCGTATGGCTATTCCATTAAGTATGTGGGGAAGTCGACCGTATGGTTATTCCACTTATGTATGTTTATGTCCCAAGTTACCTTTATATGTTATGTGATCATTATATGGGTTTTATGGTAATCTTTTGGTTACAGAAGGGTAAGTAATGAACTTTCATTCAGTGAAGAGTTTTTACTACTTCAAAAAGGTGAAAATTATTACTTTGATATAGTATAAATGGTTTACTTGTTGTTTTGAAAAACTAACAGTTTTCATTCTTTTTGTATCCCTTACTGAGCTTTTTATGCTCATCCCAAGTTTTTGAAATGTTTTTCACTGGACTTAACGTGTAATAGTGTCAAGGATGGGATCAAGGGAAAGTCATGCTACCTAAAACATGGAACTAGACATGTTTCTTTTTATGAGTTTTGATTTTATGGAAACTTAGTAGAAGTTTCTACTTTGTAATCTTATGTGATGTAATAGTTATTTCCTAATTCTATAAAACTCTAAACCTGAAAAGATCCTCAATGTGAATTATTCATTTAATTCAATATTAAGTACGGTTTAAGGTTGGGTCCTTATAGTTTGTATCAGAGGTCAGTTTAGAAAACTTTAGAGGTTAGGGTATTCTCTAAGCATAAGTGACAGTACCATAATGGATTGGATTTCAGAAAGAGTCCTAGTTTTAGATAAAGTGAATGAGTAAGTTTATCATAGTGTTTATCTTCCTCTTTAGTACATGATGGTTTTGTTGATATGCTCACAATAACCTTTTTGGTTTTAGTAAATGGTTGGATCTAGCAGGCACCAAAGTAACGGTGGATGTGAAGGAAAATGTGACAGTTTTCTGATCGAGCAACTAAATGATATGGGAGCTGCAATGAGAACTCTTGTGTTTATCCTCAACCAACTATCTGGAGTCATGATTGACCACCTAAACCTTGGTGATTTCTATAATGCATCATATATGCGAGAAAAAAATCCCTACGGAACTACAGGTAATAATCATAAAGGTAAGTGTGTTCAAAAACCTATGTGTCATAGATGTGGAAATAAAAACCTAGGAAAATGTTTCAAATGGACAGAAATATGCTATAGATGTGGAAATGAAGGTCATAAAGCAAGAACCTTCCATGGAAAAAGGTAGCATCCAGTTGACTCGAGGAAAGGGAAAGAAGTTCTTTCGGAGGGATCAATTGAATGTTTTAAATGTGGTGTGCATGGTCATTATGAAAAAAAATGTCCTATGAAGAAGTTTCATAAATGGGATCACCACGATCATACAAATACTCATTTACCAATACCTAATGCCATTCCGATTGAGGATGAAGAAACTGACAATGACCAATCAAAGGTATGGATTATTTCTTAACTTTTGTTTTCTATTTTGGAATCTTAGGATATAATTCATGATTTTGTTTGTAGGAAAGAAGTATTTCAGAATAAGTTGGAAAGGAATGGTTAATGGATCTTGAAGAATATTTAATGAGTAAGAAGTCAACATATAAGGGCTTCAAGAGTTACGGTGAAATTCTGAAGAGTATTAAGTGTCTTTTGATGATGGGGTACATTAGAATACTTTTTATAGTATGTGTAAGACTGATGTTTGATATATGAAAATTTTATTCAAAGAATAGTAAATCTTATCTTTTTTGGACATAGTTATAAAGAACCATTTGGGTTTATATGATCCTTACATTTGAGGTAATTATGGGTTACTATATGTAATGATGGAAAGTGAAAGTCATGAGATAGAATTGAGGTTAAATTACATTATAGTTATTTTTGAAGAGTTTATCTCGTTATTGGGGAATGTTTTAAGAATTATGTAGTTTTGGAAAAGGGACAACACACAGACCAGGTGACAACCCGTCACGTCGGACAAAGCTGCGGGAATCGAACCCACAACCAAAGTACAACTTGTATTTATCACCTACCACTGGACTACGTGAAGTCCATGGTTAGTTTCACTGATTCTTTTTTAGTTAGGTGATTTTATGAATTAACAATAAGTTTATTTTGGGTTATATATGGAAATGATTAACCTATCATGGAGGATATGTGATTAGGTTAATTAATTTTCAATACGAGACATTAAGAGAAACTGATGTTGTTTGGAGATAAATGATATGATTTTACTTGGAAGACTATGTGACTAAATCCTTTAAATATTTGGGTTTCAATCTTAGTTTGGTTTACTTTGAAAAATTTTATGGACAATTTTTTATCAAATGGTCTTCATTGAACTTTGGGTTTTGTTGGACAAATTTTGGAGATTAAGAATAGATTTTCTTTTTATAAAGGTTTATCCTTTTCTGGATTATCTGATCTTGTACTAACCATTTTGGTTTTGGTTTTGGTAAAAGTCTAAGGACATGGGAATTATATAGTTCTCTTTTTTGGATTAGGTGATCCTCTAGAAGTTGATTATAGTACTCTTAATGTGAACTTGTCTTCCTAAATACTCGTCTTTTGGAGAAAATATGAGTTTGTGTAATAAATTTAATTAATGTTGAAAGTCAACATGATAAGTAATTATGTTTCCTTATGAATAAATTCCTCAATTAAAAGTAACTTAAAACAAAAATGTTGTATATTAACTTTTCCTACTGGGGAATCGAATACCGTTTAACCCATCAAAAGTTTGTGATTTTCTTGTGGTTAACTTTCTCCTAAACATGTTTACTATAACTCTCCATCAAAACATGACCCTTTGTTTTCTCCTCCATTTCCATGCTTTCCTACATAGAATCCTAGTATGGGTTAACTCGGGTGACCTCTATACTTCTCTTTCTTTATTTTTATGTTATTTTTTTACCGACTCTTGTTCCGATATGGGACTTTCAAGGATGTTTCCGAGCCCAATTTTAAATTTGCGAGGACGCAATTCCCAAAAGGGGGAAGGATGTAACACCCCAGGTAAATAAAGAATATGAAATTTTTATATTTATCCATATTTGTGAATAAAATATTAATATTACTTTAAAGTGGATGCTATCCTCGATGGCGTACCCAACACACAACAACGAGTTTCTTGGAAATCTTGCATTGCACTCTAATAATAAAATATAATTATTTTAAATGGTATTTAACGCCTTTCCGTTGTAATGGAAGGAATGAAAAAAACTAACTAAAAAATTATTATATATGTTTGTTTAATATTTTTACTCTTTACAATAAATGTTATAGGATTAAAAATGCGAATGAATCCAATTTTAAGTGTAAACATTCCAATATTCTTTAAAAGGTCGATTAACCGCCTTTTAATGGCGAACCTCTATTAAATCCACTTTTTGACAATTTTATGTGTTATATTTGACAAAATAAAATTCTTCTTTATAATCGTGACATCAAAATTTACTTTGTGTAAATTTTTGGTATTTTTCCGAAAAAGTTCAAATTTTAATGAATAGTGAAAAATGTTGTATTTTAATTCATAACCTCTTTTTAATCTAATTTATTTATATGATTAGATTATCTTTTTAATTGGTTTTAATGTGAAATTAGAATATATTTTTACCATTTAATCCAATAGTGTTCATTGGAATTAATTTCACTTTGAAATCAGACATCAACTAGTGTCAATCTTTTGATACATTTTGTTTCATAAAAACACGCTATTTGTTTTGACAGCGGGAATTAATTATTAAATTAATTAATCCAACTTATATGATTTGAATTTTGTAAAATAGAAATATTTTTTGAATTTGGAATATCAAATATAGGTTAGGGTGATTTTATGTTAATTTTCTAAAAAACTACAATTTTTGATGAATAGTGAAACAACTAAGTGGTACATATAAAAACTGATTTTCCATTTAAATGAAATTTGTGCCATCTTTGTGTTTTGAATTTAAAAAATCCAACATACATGGTTGTCATTAAGAAGTAAAATTTGGTTCAATGGGATTAAAATAATTTTTTTGGTGAATAGTATCTTATTAAGTTTCTATTCGAGATTAGAGGTAATTAGTGTAGTTTAAGGTAAGAATAATGTTTTAATAAAATGAAATGACCTAGACACATGTCCTACCCTCATTTTATGTGTCATGGCCGACCAAGACAATCTGTGGGTCAACTTGGGGACCCCATGGAGCCACTTTGGTTGGAAAATGCCATAAATACCTTTTTATTTAATGTTAAAGTAAAAAATGACACAAACATGAGATGTTTTACTAAAACAGGTTTTACATGGGGTTATTCAAGTAATATTTTTGACTATAAATAGTCATTGGAAAGATAAAAAAATTTTCCTACATCATAGTAGTTTTTTTATAATTTTTATACATTAAATAAATTAAATTATTTATGACATCATGATGATGCATCGATGACCTCATTATTTAACGATTTAAATAAAATGGAAAGATAATGTAATATCTAAGACCTACACATGTCCAAAACCTATTGGAAGGGTGGATTTAGGACCCTTATCACCTTATCCTTGAAAAAAATCAATGTGGGACCATTAAAATTCGAAACTCATTCTAAAATAATGTAACATTTTCTTACTTTCCAAGAGTGCCCTCCCTCTCCTCTTATAAAAGGCCCCCACCTCGACCTCCTTACCCACACTTCCAAAGCCTTTGGCTCGGCCATCCCCTGCCCATTGTGTCTCTACACATCCCTATATAACTCCTTGAAGCCTCACTTTGGTCAGAAGACTTCCCAAGGAAGCCTTTTATCTGAATCCAAAGAGAGTAACCCAATTTTAAGGTAATGTCTTCACTTGAGTCCTTTTGTTTTATTTTGCTTCGACAACCCCCTAAAATCTTGTTATTCCTTTCATTTGTAACAAATCAAGTATCTTAAATATACTATGATGTTTTTATTATTATTATTAGAGCTACACATACACATACCTTCAACTAATGGTTGAAGAACATACTGGTTCTGTGGATGGCGAATTTCTGCCTCACGAAACGATGATTGTTCAACACTCATATAACACCTTCAAATGTGGCCATTAAGATGTCACTATATTTATATATGATATATAATATGTTTATGTTTTACTCAATCTTGTATATTTTTCATTTATGGAATACTTTTATGGTTTCCATTGTGGGTAAACGCGATATCTTCATTTTAGGAAGTGTGGACTACTGCCCCCTCAAAGTGATTTGATTCGTTAATGCCATATGTGGGATGTATAAAGGATGGATTTAAAGTTATTATATATGATGTTATACTAGAATTATAATATACCTTTATATCATTATTTTTTTCTTTCCATTAATGTATGATATAGAAATGAAAGTAGCGTTCATGCGTACGTACGACTGACCGTCTCCATGAACGGTGCATTTAATTTTTTATCCTCAAATGTAATGTACTATTATAAGTACATATAATGGATATATATGATTTATGATCAATATAATGGATTAATATAATTCTGGAATTAAAAATATTCACATCTCTCATTTAGTTTTAATTCCATTAAAATGACATTGAAATTAAAGTAGCATTCATGCGTACGTACGGCTTACCATCTCCATGAACAGTGAATTTCATTTCTTACCTCTAAATGATTACGTAACGATATAAATAAATGTATATGCTAGATATATATGATATATATGATATTCAAATCAGGAATGTCATTATGGATATAAAGAACCTTTGACCACACGAACAACATGTAATTGCAAGAAGTCCACTTTTGACTTAAGAACCAAATATCGACAAAACAAACATTATTAACTTAAATTATTAGATAATGTTTATAAAATGTCAATAATTGATATAACCGGAATAATTAACATTAAAAAGGTTCTTAAGAAAGTTGAAATTAACTGAAGTTTATTATTCAGGACGTTAAAGATCGATCGAGTCAAGTCGGACACGAGGTAAGGGATCCTACTCCTCTCTTTCTTTTTAAGTACACTCTTTTATGTCATTCCTTTTAAAGCTAAATATTATTGTTATTGGGATGTTATTTTATATTACTCTTACTATAATTTTTATGTTCATGTGATGAGAGACCCTATTCTCTCTCATCAATCCATTTTGGATGTTTTGAGTGGCGCCGTTAGGCTGTCGAATTTTTGTAAGATATCCAACCTCTCTATTTCATTTTAATTACTCTCATTTATGTCATTTCTTTTAATCCCATATTTCTTATGTTTGGGGATGTTCTTTTATATTCCTCATACTTTAATTTTTATTTTAATATTATTGGAGACCCTATTTGATCTCATAAATCTATTTTTGGTTGTTTTAAGTGGCGCCGTTAGGCTGTCGAGTTTTCGTAAGGGATTTTTCATCTCACTTTTATTTCCGTGAAATTTATTCTACATTTACCACTATTTACCTTGAGTGGTGTATGTACTACCCATTATTATACACTTTGTGTATTATAATTTCATTTATGGGTATTTACATATTCATTGTATGACCCTTCATCCATGGGGTGTACTTATCAAAAGTTACCCAACCCGGTAAGGGGACCTTTCACCCTCGTTTTTTAAAAGACTTATTTTATTATGCCTTTTCATTCACATAATATTATGTTGAGATATGTTCTTATATATCCTTATTTATGTAAATATTATTTCCAAGTGATTATATCTGCTTTATCTCTCTCATCAACCCTTTTTGTAAAATTTTATGTGACACCGTTAGGCTGTCGAATTTTACCAAGGGAACTTCTTAACCCAATTTCGATTTCATTGGGTTCAACATGTAGTTATTGAATATGTAATCCTTTGAATATGTGTGAATGACCTTTGATTGTTTTACACTTAATATCCACTTTTATTGGGTGTATTTATATTTGTTAGACATAATTATGAGATTGATTTATCCTTAATTTAAGGATTCCTTCTTTATAATGGATTTCATCTCATTTTAAATTTATTTTGAGACTTCATTGTTGTTATGCACCAATTCACGCTTATATGGTGTGTATATTGTACTTTGACATATTATATAATGAATACCTTTATTATTTTGATATTATAATGTTCAGATTAAATGTTATTCCACAATTTGTTTGTATTCAAGAGTCTCTCATTTTGTTAAAAACTTTTTAACAAAAATATAGTTTTAAATGTTTTAAAGATTTATTATTCTAAATCTTTATCTTTAATGTCCTTTTTTTCAAAATGGTTTTTAGTATTTATTTATATGGACATTAATGTTTTAAAATTATAATTCCATTAAAATCTTCAAAGTGGTATGGGACACTTTGATTCTAAAATCTCTTTTAAATGGTTTTTGAAAATGGATTGATTAATTCAATATCTGGGAATTACTTATTGTGATTGGAAATGAAATTTTGTTATTGAAATGTTTATATTTTCAATATTTTATGTGTAATGATGGTACTTGGACATTTTACGGGTGGTTACGTGATAAACCATATCTCGGGTGGTGTCGTGAATACCAGGACGAGTGGTTACGTTATAACCTCCAATGCATTGGGTATGGAAGTCAGCCGTATGGCTATTACAATAAGTATTTGTGGAAGTCGGCCATATAGCTATTCCATTATGTATGTGTGGAAGTCGACCGTATGGTTATTCCACTTAAGTATGTTTATGCCCCAAGTTACCTTTATAAGTTATGTGATCTTTATATGGGTTTTATGGTAATCTTTTTGTTAGAGAAGGTTAAGTAATGAACTTTTATTCAGTGAAGAGTTTTTACTTATTCGAGAAGGTGAAATGTATTACTTTGATAAAGTATACATGGTTTACTTGTTGTTTTGAAAAACTAACAGTTTTTATTCTTTTTGTATCCCTTACTAAGCTTTTTATTCTCATCCCATGTTTTTGAAATGTTTTTCACAGGACTTAACGTGGAATAGTTTCAAGGATGGGATCAAGGGAAAGTCATGCTACCTAAAACATGGATGTAGACATGTTTCTTTTTATGAGTTTTTATTTTCTGGAAACTTAGTATAAGTTTCTACTTTTTAATCTTTTGATATGTAATAGTTATTTCCTAATTCTCTAAAACTCTAAACCTGAAAAGATCCTCAATGTGAAATATTCATTTAATTCAATATTAAGTAAGGTTTAAGGTTGGGGCCTTATAAAATGGGGGTAAAATATTAAAATATGAATGGGGGATCACATGGTTTGAATAACAATAAATGTATTCTATCAATTTATATGGAATTATCATAGAACTACTCAATGTATGTTATCATATGAAAACACTACAACTTAGAAGTACTCATTATAATGTGGTGACCAATTGTGTATGTATCTAGATGATACCATTGGCATGATGAAATTGGTATATAGTAAGACATATTGGGTAATGGAGATAATATTTCACTAATAATTGTAAGACCATTGCATTAGAAACACCAAAAATCCATTTTAGTGATATGAATATAAAAATTGATGTGTTTTATCAATTAATTGAGGATTAAATAAAGAGATAATTAGCCATATATTCTAATGAATATTCCATAGAGTATTTTTTATGGTTGAGGAGTAGAAGAAATGGGAAAATATTTCTAACATTTAGAGGAATTTTGAGAGAAAAATGACTGATTTAACAACTTTTAAAAAATATACAATATTTCCCATGTACATGGGTTGTAAGATAATATTATTTCTAACATTTTTTATTCTCATTGAAAATAACCTAAAAAATGGGGACTATGGGATCATAGCCAATTTAACACAAGTACTATAAACTCAGTAAATATAGTGTGTAAATTTTGTAAATGAAATAATATTTTATTCTAATTATATATCAATATATCTTAGAAAATCAATTGTTTTCATTCTACCCATCTCTAAAAAAATGAGGGTTATTGTTTTGAAAAATATTGATTCATGATCACCACATCTATTGGGATTATCATATGAGTGGTCTATACCCATGATCATTATGGTGGATTAGTTAGGTGTGTTTGGGTGAGTCTAGGTTTTGGAATTGATTTGTTATGTGGATTCAATTAGAAGATAATGATTTTAATATAAAATCATGTTTCTTTATCAGTGATGTAATTTTTGGTTTAATTTTTATGAAAGTAAATCCTTGCCCAAAATACCAAATCATAATTTATTATATAAATAATGTAATGTGAGTCTAAAAAATGGTATCATATTAAAAATTTTCACATATATGGGACTATGTTGTCAGGTAGATCATCCATTCAGGTAATATCATGATTTAATCCATTATTGTAAAGGCCATCTGCAACTATATTCACTTCTTAATATAAATGAATTTTAATGGGATTGATTCCACAGAGTGAATAGAGAAAATCCATCCAACATGTAGTATATTACCATGCAAGATGAATAAAACCATTCCAAATCATTGTCAATATGGTAGTCAAGTCACATTCAATCCATATGTTGTTCTATCCTTAGTTATTATGGAATGAATTAGAATGAATCAAACTCAAAATTTCAGCTTACATAGATGAGGAAATCCCTCAACATCCAAAGAATCAAACTAGGATCTGACATAGGTGATCCATGTAGATGCCACCACATACCACAAGGCCTGGATTTCCTTTAAAAGAACTGTCCACAACCACTTTGATTCTGCTAGATCATGGATGTCTCCAGAAAACCTCAAAGGTGTGTCACGAGTGGTGATAAATACCATCAACCCAAATCAGACACAAAATCATAATGTATTTCACTCAATTGTTGTAGAATTCATTTTTAATCAAATTAACATCAAAAATAGAAATGAAGCTCCACATCCGACCTGCATTAATATTAAGTGATCAATTTTTGTGAACAATTGAACTCCTATCATACTAGATAATAGGATGAGGCTCATACCTACATCATGGAGTTATATTTTAATTAATGTTATTAATTTATGTATATTTTTTTTATATATCACATGCATACCTTTATTATATATTGAATTATCTTGTGGTACTATGTCCTGGTGCATTGTTACCTATAAAGAAATAGAATGAATTTTTAAATATTGATTTTTTTTTTCAATATATAAGTGTAAGGAAAATTCAATGTGGGACAATAAAATGGTAAGTAAATTAACTTATGAGTATAAAATGTGGATGAGGATGGTTCTTGAAAACCTCACATTGATATGAAAAAACTAAAATTAAATGTAATGATTATAAAAACAATCAACAAGGAAACTATTGAAATGTGTCTCTATATAGAATGATGTTCTCTAAATTTGTTTACATTTGGTTTTATGGGGAAATATATAGCTTTAAATATTGAAGAGACTATCCAAAGTGTCCTATGGTTGAATATTTAAAAAATATAATTTAATGGATTTTAGATTTAAATTTTTATTGATTTATAGTGCTTGAAAATTTCCTCAATATACTATATAAGGTTTTGAGATTATTTGGGTAACTTGTAGAATATAATGAATATAGTTGAAAATGGATAAATTTTTATATATATTAGAATACATTGAAAAATCATATTATACATTTTCTCTGATAAAAAAACTATTTGTTTTGGTTAGATTTGGAAAATACATGTAGTCTTCTTGTGAATTCAAATCATTAAGAGTGTGCACATAGGGCATTGAGTTGATTTCATAAGAAATTAATAATGGAATATGATATTTTACAATGTACTGTATGAATATCAAAACTAGTTTTTAATTTATATAAAATAAAAAAATTATTTATGTATCTATGAAAAATTCATGGAACCATAGATAATTCAAGAGACTTGTATTGTATTATAAAATACGACAATAGTTGAGAATAACAGTTGTATAAACTATTGTTATTTGTAAATATTCAATCCAAAAATTTTAGTAATGGTTATTGAAGAGTAATCTTATATCTAAATATTGTAATTTCAAGACATAATAATGATTCTTGCATACCTGAAAAAATACATTGTGATTTCAAAATAATATATTGGAGTCTAGAATGGTAGTATCAGTCTTCAGAACTATAACTGAAGTTATTATTTGTGTAACTATAATATATGAAGGATTATTAAAAACATTTGATGTGTATATATTATATTCATAAGATTTATTAGATAATTCAAATGGGTTTAAATATATTTTCAATGAAATTATTAATGATCATTTATAGATGGATTTTCTTTAATGGATATATTCGTTAGACAGGTTTCCATTCATATTATGCTTTATGTTGTTTTCCACTCCATATTGATCCCAACAATTCAAGTTTATTATGATACGAGATGGGATAAAAAGAAAAATAATTCAAAACTTTTTCCATTTTTACTATATATCAAAAGGATAAATAAGAATCCCATGCTATAATGAGAAGTAACACCCAATAAATCAATTTAAGCATAAATTCATTGTACAAATTTGAATAAAAATGTTTTCTATAAAAAATTTATCCAAAATAATTACTATATCATGTGATTATTATTACTACTCAAATAAAGGCTTTAAATTAACTATTGAAATATAATAAATTATATTTTAATGAGGATATTTCCTCTCATCAATAATAAAAGAGTTTCAAGGATTAAAATATTCTACTAGTATACAGGAATCAATAAATAAAAATAATGAAAAAAGGATGAATAGATCATGGGATGAGGGTGGGTAATTGATAAAAATGTAATAGACTGGATACTAAAGTGACATATTTTTTTATATAGATTTAACTGGTTGGAGGTTGTGTGAAGAACCTAATTGGGAAACCCTCTATATTCATAAAAAACAAAAATATTTGGATTTTTAATGATAGGATATTTAGGAGATATTATATATGTGAACTTATATTGATTTAATGTCAAAATATAGGTCTAAGAACAGAAAACAAACTTTCTAAGGATTAGAATCTCACATTGATGACTCACCATTTAAATCCTCATGTGATTATAATTCATTAATTTACTTTTACTTTTGGACAAGTTGGGAGAAAAATAACGATTTGATCAAGATATCTGTCAATTATAGTTTTAAATTATATAATTTGAGTTCATAGAATGAAATGAATCATTGGGTAATCCAATCCTCATTTCAGTGCTCTCATTAGACCTTTTCATTTCAAGTTGTATTTTTTCTAACCAATATAATCATGAAACATCTTACCATGATAGAATCATAAGATGGAAAATATAAATTCCATAAATTTTTTAGGTTTTCATACATCCATTTATAATAATTTTAATGTAATTAGTAATATGTTACTCAAATATCTTTTTTATATTAATGTTGAGGTTTTTCGTATATCCACTACATGATTTCACATAAGGGAAAAAGATGAACCCATGATATTTAGGTATATAAGGAACGTGGAGATTGTTGGAAAAGATAAAAATTTTATACCGATATCACTTTTTTGATAGAGAATACATAAAGATAATGAGACTCTAACCCTATAAGGAAAAATGTGATAAATTTTGAAAATTTTTAGGGGAATATAATGTCTAACGAATACAATCTGTTGAATCAGTGGAGACAGTTTAAAAATTTTATGGTGGATTATGAAGAAATAAAATATAATTAAATCCTCCATGTGGATTTAATTTATAAAAACATCATTGTTTGGAGATAAATTTGATGATTCCACTATTATATTTAAATTATATATTAACATCCAATTATATTTAATAACAGTGATTTTATATTGAATGATATAGATGACTTATCTATATATAATACACAAAAAATAATTGTTTCCCATTAGAAGAGGAAATCAATAGAATTTCAAAAAAAAAATGATGGACGTGGAATTTAATCTCCTAAAAATAAATATAGTTAATGTTTGAGTAATGATGGAATAGAAATATAAAAAACAACACCATGGAAAAATAAAAAATAATTCAATGTAAATAATAAGAATCCTATGACAATGTACATAAGAAATCTGATTAGAAGGGTAGAAGACAATGAATCATAATTATGGAGTGATAAAAAATATTAAGGTACCTCATAGAATCAAAATTACTTTATATATCTCATTAAAAATAATAATTATTCATCAATTTATGTTGAAGAATATGAAAAATAAATTTATACCGGGAACATCTTGAAATCATAATCGGTATCTTAACATGAGGAAAATATTAAAATCATGAATAAAATATAGACTATTGAGAAGGTAAGATGGATAATTCCCTCATTGAATAGACTAATAATCTCAAATTCATTATTATATAATAAGGTAAGCTACTCGAATATTAAAAAAAGAATCATTTCTCTAAAAATGGTGAATATATTGAGCCTCAATATAAAAGCCACAAGGATGAAAAAACCAATAACATTAAAATTACAAATTATTATATGTATTTTTATTTTTATGTATAATTATTCAAAATTTATACAATTTTCATTTCAAAGAAAAATATATCATTTTTTCATATTTTTTATTTGTTACTAGTACTGGTTCATTCATATTCTTGGATTTTGATACTCAAACTAGAGATGTACATGATGGATAAAGATATATAATATATAAAAAAAATTATAGGATATATAAATGGGATAAAAAGGGAAAATATCCTTAATTCTTTTAAAAAAATCTAGACCGGACTTACACAACATGAATATTTTCACAATGGGGACCGTTATTATTATGGATGACTAGAATTAAAGGGTTATTATTAGTGTTGTGGGACCTTTTTGAATAAAAATTACTTTTTCTGGTATAGATTATCTATTAAATATAACATATTTTATTTATTGGGATAAATTAGTGGGGCATAATGATTAATTCCATGATATTAATAAACCACCTTAGAATGAATAAATTTTCAAAAGAGAATTCAGTAAATAAAACATTACAATCTATTATATTTGATATGGACCGAATAAAATAAAGGTGTTATATTAAATATAGTTTCATTAAAAAATTTATTTGAGTAAAAAGAATAAATGTACATATATTGATGGAAGATGAATGGATTTAGAAGATAAAACTAATGTACATGATAGGATTCTAGATGATGATGATATAATGTAGGTTTGAATGATATATAAGAAATAATTCCATGATGAAAAATATTTTTGGGCAATCCTTCCATAAAAAAATTTATGATAAATGAAAATAAAAAATTCAATGAAATATCATGTTTTTATAACATTATAAAAAATAGTTGGCATATACAGATTATTTTGAAAAGAGAAAGAACTAGTTGCTTTTTTTGTGGACATGTGACTAAAAATTTGGAAAAAGAATCACGAAGAGTTAATCAAATATATAATGTAGATAAATTAAAGAATCATGGTTGATGGAAATAAATCAAACTTATTGTTAAAATTAATGATCTTGCAAACCCTATCTATATCCCCATATCAATTTTCTTATGTGTACTAATAGACATTGAACATATCTGGGTTATTTAAATGGATTTAGTTAGTTTTTGTAATCACTGAATAGGAGGAATGAAAATACCCCTTAGGAAAAAGTGTAATTAAAACCTAAGGGGGATTTACCATGATGTGGAGCCTTTCTAAAAAGGTTATTTTTTGAACCTTTAATATAGGTAGATCTTTTAAAAAATGGGAGTTAATGCCTTCCAATCAATCATTTAATGATTTTATGATGATAAATCATTTTCCAAATAGTGAGTTATTGTGAATGGAAAGATAAATTTAAGGGTATATATATATATTTGACATGATGTTTTTAATATATTTTCTGACTGTTGGTTTTGGGGGGAAAATAATTAATGAATCTTTTTGTAAAACCCCTTTAGAGAAAAATTATTTTTATATCATATGTTATTCAGTTTTATGAATAACATTTGTGTCCTCATAATTGATTTAAAATGGGTAAATATTCTTTAATTCATAAAAAATTAAATTAGAAATTGAAAAAATTTACTATATAAATACCATCATGTTATACATGTGACATAAAACAGTTAGATTGACATTGTTGTTACTAAACATTTAGGTAATTCTACTGGGTTGAAAAATTAGACTTTAGGTGTAACACACCAGGTAAATAAAGAGTATGACATTTTTATATTTATCCCTATTTGTGAAAAAAATATTAATATTACTTTAAAGGGAACACTATGCTCGATGGAGTACCAATACGCGACAACGAGTTCCTTTGAAATCTTACGTTGCACTCTAATAATAAAATAATATTATTTTAATTGGTATTTAACGCCTAGCCATTATAATGGCAGTAAATAATAGAACTAAGTAAAAAAATGATTATGTATGTTTGTAAAATATTTTTACTTTTTACAATTAATGTTAGAGGATTAAAAATACGAATGAATTCAATTTTTAAGCGTAAACATTCAAATATTCTTTAAAAGGTCGATTAACCGCCTTTTGACGACGAACCTCTTTTAAATGCACTTTTTGAAAATTTAATGTGTTATATTTGACAAAATAAAATTATTATTTAGAATTGCCACATCAAAATTTACTTTGTATAAATTTTTGGTATTTTTTCGATAATGTTCATTTTTTAATGAATAGTGAAAAATGTTGTATTTTAATTTAAAACCTATTTTTAATATAATTTATTTATATGATTAGATTGTATTTTGAATTTGTTTCAAAGTGAAATTAGAATATATTTTTACCATATAATTCAATAGTGGTCGTTGAAATTAATTTTATTTTGAAATCGGATTTAAACTAGTGTCAATCTTTTGATACTTATTATTTCATAAAAACACGATATTTTCTCTGACAGTGGGAATTAATTATTAAATTAATTAATGCAACTTATATGTTTTGAATTTTCTTAAAAGAGACTTCATTTTTTTATTTGGAATATCAAATATATCTTAGGGTGATGTTTTGGTATTTTTCTGAAAAACATCAGTTTTTGATGAATAGTGAAACCACTAAGTGGTACTTATAAAAACTGATTTTCCGTTTAAATGAAATTTTACCACCTATGTGTTTTTAATTTCAAAAATACAACATACATGGTTATCATTAGAAATTATAATTTGGTTCAATGTAATTAAAATAATTTTTGGTGAATAATAACTTTTAAGTTTATTAATCGCGATTAGTGGTAATTAGTGTAGTTTAAGGTAAAATTATTGATTTAATAATATGAGATGAGCTTAACACATGTCCTACCATTATTGTATGTGTCATGGCCGACAAATAAAATACATGGGTCAACTTGGGGACCCCATGGAACCAGTTTGGTTGGAAAATGACATAAATAACTTTTTATTTAATGTAAAATTGAAAATGACACAAACATGAGTTGTTTTACTAAAATAATTTTTAAATGGGGATTTACAAGTCCGATTTTTGACTATAAATATTAATTGGAAAGATACAATGATTTCCGACATTATAGTATTTTTTATAATTTTTAGACATTAAATAAATTAAATTATTTATGACATCATGATGATGCAGCGATTACCTCATTATTTAACGATTTAAATAAAATGAAAAGATAATGTAAAAACTAAAACCTAAAATTGTCAAATATCTATTGGATGGGTAGATTTAGAACCCTTATCACATTATACTCGAATTAATTCAATTTGGGACCTTTTAAATCCGAAACTCATTTTTAAAATAAAGTATCATTTCTTTACATTCCAAGAGTTCCCCTCCTCTCCTCTTATAAAAGGACCCCACCTCTAACTCTTTACCCACTCTTCCAAAGCCTTTGGCTCGGCCAAAACCTGCCCATTTTGTCTCTCCACATCACTCTCTCCATAATTGAATCCTCACATTGGGCATAATCCTTTACAAGGAAGCCTTTGAGATCAAATCAAAGAGAGTTACCCGATTTCAAGGTAGTGTCCTCTCTTGTGTTCTTTTGTTTTATTTTGCTTCTCCAACCCCCTAAAATCTTTTTATTCATTTATTTAGTAACAAATAAAGTATCTTAAATATACTTGGATGATTTTATAATAATAATTCGAGCTACACTTACACACACCTACATCAAATGGTTAATGAACATACTGTTTCTGTGGATGGCGAATTTCTGCCTCACGAAATGATGATTGTTCAACACTCATATAACACCTTAAAATGTGTCCATTAAGATGTAACTATACTTATATATGATATATAATATGTTTATGTTTTACTTAAGCTTATTTATTTTTCTTTTTTGGTATTCCTTTATGGTTTCCATTGTGGTTAAACACGATAATTTCATTTTAGGAAGTGCGGACTACCACCCCCTCAAAGTGATTTGATTTGTTAATGCCATATGTGGGATGTATAAAGGATGTATTTAAAGTTATTATAAATGATTTATGTTACATATAAATGAGGAATATAATTCTGGAATTAAAATATTCATACCTCTCATTTAGTTTTAATTCCATTATTATGACATAGAAATGAAAGTAGCGTTCATGCGTACGTACGGCTTCCCGTCTCTATGAACGGTGCATTTCATTTATTACCTCTAAATGATTATGTAATATTATAAATACATGTATATTCTAGATATATATGATATATATGATATCCAAATCATGAATATCATTCTTTATATAATGAACCTTTGACCACACGAACAACATGTAATTGTAAGAAGTCCACTTTCGACATAAGAGCCAAATATCGAAAAAACAAACATTATTAACATAAATGATTAGATAATGTTTATAACATGGAAATAAGTGATATAAAACGAATAATGAACTTGATAATGGTTCTTAAGCAAGTATAAATTAACTCAAGTTTATTATTCACGACGTTAAATAATGATCGAGTCAAGTCGGACCCGTTGTAAGGGATCCTACTCCTCTCTTTCTTTATAAGTGCACTCTTTTATGTCATTCTTTTTAAGAAAATATTTCTTATGTTTGGAATGTCATTTTATATTAATCCTACTTTAATTTTTATCTTCATATTATTAGAGATCGTATGTTCTCTCATCCATCCATTTTGGAAGTTTTGAGTGGCGCTGTTAGGCTGCCGAATTTCCGTAAGAGATCCAACCTCTCTGTTTCTTTTGATGTACTCCCCTTTTTGTCACTTCGTCAAAGCTCCTATTTGTTATGTTGGGGGATGTTATTATATATTCCTATTTCTGTAAATTTTATTTTAATATGATGAGAGATCCTATTTGATCTCATCAATACATTTTTGGAAGTTTTAAGTGGCGCTATTAGGCTAACGAGTTTTCGTAAGGGATTTTTCATCTCACTTTTATTCCTGTGAGATTTATGCTACATTTGCCACCATTTCCTTTGAGTGGTATATGTAATGCCCATTATTATACTCCTTTTGTAATATAATTTCATTTATGGGTATTTACATATTCATTTTATGACCCTTCTTCAATGGGGTGTACGTTTCAAAAGATACCTAAGTCGGAAAGGGAACCGTTCACCCTCCTCTTTTTAAAAAGACTTCTTTTGTTATGTCTTTTAAATTAAACCTTATTATGTTATGATATGTTCATATATATCTTTATTGATGTAAATTTTATGTCCAAGTGATGAGATACCCTTTTTATCTCTCATCAACTCTTTTTGATGTGATGCTGTTAGGCTGTCAAGGGAACTTCTTAACCAAATTTCGATTTCTTTGGGTTCAACATGTAGTTATTGAATATGTCATCCTTTGAATATGTGTGAATGACCTTTGATTATTTTACACTCAATATCCACATATATTGGGTGTATTTGTTTGTCACACATAATTATGTAATTGATTTGTCCATAAACCATGTATATCGTCTTTGTATAGGACTTCGTCTCAATCTCCTTTCATTGAGGCATATTTTGTTTTATACACAAACTTTTTTTATATGGTGTATCAAACCCTTTTACTTTTACATTTATTCAAAGGGAATCTTTGTTATATGAATCATTTACTAAATAACAAAAGGGAATGTTTTTGTCATACGTATGCGGCGACAATGACTTCTTCACCGTCGTGACCATTATTTGAGTTTCGGCTTCCTCTACAAGCCATAACTTTTTTTAAAAAGAAAAAAATACCATGTTTTACTTTTCTTTTATTTTCGTATTGAAAATGATTTTCATAATGTTTTTATATCAATGTGTTGTATTGATATCTTGTGATTGAAAGGTTGAAATGTTATGTTTCCTTTATGCATGTTTTATGTGATATGATTATGTTGAGGTTTTTGGGCATTATTATGAAGACGGGAGGTTCCATGATAAACTAAGGGCAGGTGAGCCCGATATAGCTCTCCAATGTATTGGGTAACATGAAGGTGTGAAACGTTAAGGTATCTCCGAAGAGATTTAGGGAATATACTGTGATGGGTATTCAAAACGTTACCAAGAGGGTTACTCCCTACGTAAGAATGTTATGAATGCCTCAAGTTACCTTGATGTCTTATGATTTCTATGATTTATTCATGATTTTATGAGGTATGTTAAAGTTCTTATGTTTTATGGGTAAAGTATGATTTCATTCTTATGTATACATGTACTCATGTTTCCTTTCCATATTTTTATATCCCTTACTGGGCTTTTTATGCTCATCCCAAGTTTTTTGAAAAGTCTTTTCACAGGTCAAGGGAAGGGTACATGATATGATGATAGTGTCAAGGATGTGTCAAGAAAGAATCCATGTTTTATTTTAAATATGTTTCCGTTGATGGAAAAAATGAATACTATATTTTATGTAACCACTTTGTTTAAATGTGGAATGTAATGCAAGTTTTATGATCTAATTCTCTAAAACTCTAAAATTGAAAAGATTCTCAATGTGTAATCTTGTAATAACTCAAGATTAAGTATGGTTTAAGGCTGAGGCCTTATAGTTGGTATCAATGTTCGGTTTAGATAACATTAGAGGTTAGGGTATTCTCTAAGCACAAGTGACATTACCATAATGTTTATGATTTCAAAAAGAGTCCTAGTTTTAGATAAAGTGAATGATTAAGTATATCTTAGTGTTTACATTCTTCATTAGTACATGATGGATTTGTTGATATACTCACACTAACATTTTTGTTTTTAGTGAATGGATGGATCTAGAAGGCACCAAAGAGACAACAGGTTTGAAGGAAATGGTGGTGGGTCTCTGATTAAGATACTAGATAAAATGGTGGATTCAATGAGGAAACACGTGGTTGTTCTAAACCAACTATCAAGGAGTCATGATCAACCACTTGAACCTTGGTATGATCTGTAATGCATCATGTACGAGATGAACAATCTATGTGGAAGTTCAGGTAATAATTATAAAGGTATCCATTAGAGTTTATATGATCCTTACTTTTGAGGTAATTACGGGTTATTATATGTTATGATGGAAAATGAAAGGCAGAGATAAACTTGAGGTTAAAATATGTTATTATCTTTTTTTAAGATTTTATCTCGTTTTGGGGAATGTTTTAAGAATTATATAGTTTTGGAAAAAGGACAACACACAGACCATGTGACAACACGTCATGTCGGACAAAGCTACGGGAATCGAACCCACAACCAAAGTGCGACTGGTATTTATTGCCTACCACTGGACTACGTGAAGTCCCTGGTTAGTTTGACTAATTTTTTTTAGTTAGATGATTTTTGGAATCAATAGTATGTTTATTTTGGGTTATCTATGGAAATGATTAAACTATCATCGAGGATATGTGATTAGGTTAATTACTTTTCAATATGAGAATTTAAGAGCAACTGATTTAATTTGGAGATAAAAGTTAATTTGTACCTTGGAAGACTATGTGACTAAATCCTTCAAATATTTGGGTTTCAATCTTAGTTTGGTTTACTTTGAAGAATTTTATGCACAAATTTTTTATCAAATGGTCGTCGTTGAACTTTGGGTTTTGTTGGACAAATTTTATAGATTAAGAATAGATTTTCTTTTTATAAAGGGTTATCTTTTTTTGGATTATCTGATCTTGTACTAACCATTTTGGTATTGGTTTTGGTTTTGTTTAATGTATAAAGACATGGGAAGTATGTATTTCTCTTTTTTGGATTACGTTATTCTAATGAAGTTTACTATAGTACTCTTAATGATAACAAGTCTTCCTAAATACTCTACTTTAGGAGAAAATATGAGTTTGATTAAGGAATCTAGTAAAAGTTGAAAGTCTACATGATAAGTATGTATGTTTCATTATGATTTAGTTAATATCAAAAATAAATTCCTCAATGAAGAGTAATATAAAAAAAATTGTTGTCTATTATATTTTCCTACTGGGGAATCAGATACCGTTTAACCCATCACAAGTTTGTGATTTTCTTATGGTTAACTTTCTCCTAGACATGTTTTCTATCACTCTCCCTCAGAGCATGACCCTTTGTTTTTTCCTCCATGTCCATATTTTCGTACTTGGAATCCTAGTATGGTTTAACTTGGGTGACCTTTGTACTTCTTCGTCTTTATTTTAAAGTGATTTTTTTACTGACTCATGTTCCGATGTGGGATTTTCTATGGAGTTTCCAAGCCCAATTTTGAAATTGCAAGGACGCAATTCCCAAAAGGGGGGAAGGATGTAACACCCCAGGTAAATAAAGAATATGACATTTTTATATTTATCCCTAATTGTGAAAAAAATATTAATATTACTTTAAAGGGAATGCTATGCTCGATGGCGTACCCAATACGCGACAACGAGTTCCTTTGAAATCTTATGTTGCACTCTAATAATAAAATAATATTATTTTAAATGGTAGTTAATGCCTAGCCATTATAATAGTGGGAAATAATTGAACTAACAAAAAATATGATTTTGTATGTTTTTCAAATATTTTTACTTTTTGCAATTAATGTTAGAGGATTAAAAATGCGAATGAATTCAATTTTTAAGCGTAAACATTCTAATATTTTTTAAAAGGTCGATTAACCGCCTTTTGATGAAGAACCTCTTTTAAATCCACTTTTTTAAAATTATATGTGTTATATTTGAAAAAATAAAATTTTTCTTTAGAATCGGGTCATCAAAATTTACATTGTGTAAATTTTTGGTATTTTTCCGATAATGTTCATTTTTTAATGAATAGTGAAAAATGTTGTATTTTAATTCAAACCCACTTTTTAATATAATTTATTTATATGATTAGATTATCTTTTGAATTGGTTTCAAAGTAAAATTAGAATATATTTTTACCATTTAATCCAATATTGGTCGTTGGAATTAATTTCATTTTGAAATCAGACTTAAACTACTATCAACCTTTTGATATATATTGTTCATAAAAACACACTATTTGCTCTGACAGCGGGAATTAATTATTAAATTAATTAATGCAACTTATATGTTTTGAATTTTTTAAAATAGGCTTCATTTTGGTATTTGGAATATCAAATATAGCTTAGGGTGATGTTTTGTTATTTTTCTGAAAAACTTCAATTTTTGATGAATAGTGAAACCACTAAGTGGTACTTATAAAAACGGATTTTCCGTTTAAATGATATTTTACCACCTCTGTGTTTTGAATTTCAAAAATCCGACATACATGGTTGTCATTAAAAAGTTAAATGTGGTGCAATGGAATTAAAATAATTTTTTGGTGAATAGTAACATTTATGTTTATTAACCGCGATTAGTGGTAATTTGTGTAGTTTAAGGTAATTTTTTTTAATAAAATGAGATGAGCTTGACACATGTCCGACCCTTATTAGATGTTTCATGGCCGACCAAGAAAATCCATGGGTCAACTTGGGGACCCAATGGAGCCACTTTGGTTGGAAAATGACATAAATAACTTTTTATTTAATGTAAAAGTAAAAATGACAGAAACATGAGTTTTTTACTAGAACAATTTTTAAATGGGGTTATACAACTCCGATTTTTGAATATAAAAAGTAATTGTAAATGTAAATATATTTCCTACATTATACTATTTTCTTTATAATTTCTAGACATTAAATAAATTAAATTAATTATGACATCATGATGATGCAACGATTACCTCATAATTTAAGGATTTAAATAAAATGAAAAGATAATGTAAAAACTAAAACCTACACTTGTCAAAAACATATTGGATGGGTAGATTTCGAACCCTTATCACATTATACTTCAATTATTTCAATGTGGGACCTTTTAAATCAGAAACTCATTTTTTAAAATAAATTAACATTTCTTTACATTCCAAGAGTTCCCCTCCTCTCCTCTTATAAAAGGCCCCCACCACTACCTCTTTACCCACACCTCCAAAGCCTTTTTCCTCGGCCAAACCCTGCCCATTATTTCTCTCCACATCCCTCTCTTAATCATTGAAGCCTAAATTTGTGTAGAATCCTTTCCAAGGAAGCCTTTGAGCTCAAATCAATGAGAGTTACCCGATTTCATGGTTATGTCCTCTCTTGTGTTCTTTTGTTTTATTTTGCTTTTCCAACCCCCTAAACTCTTTTTATTCATTTATTTTGTAACAAATACAGTATATTAAATATACTAGGATGTTTTTATAAAAAGCATTCGAGCTACACTAACACACACCTATATCAAATGGTTAAAGAACATACTGTTTCTGTGGAAGGAGAATTTCTGCCTCACGAAACGATGATTGTTCAACACTAATATAACACCTTAAAATGTGGCCATTAAGATTTCACTATACTTATATATGATATATAATATGTTTATGTTTTACTTAAGCTTATGTATTTTTCTTTTGTGGCATACCATTATGGTTTCCATTGTGGGTAAACACGATAATTTCATTTTAGGAAGTGCGGACTACCGCCGCCTCAAAGTGATTTGATTCGTTAATGCCATATGTGGGATGTATAAAGGATGTATTTAAAGTTATTATATATGATTTATGTAAAATATAAATGATTAATATAATTCTATAATTAAAATATTCAAACCTCTCATTTAGTTTTAATTCCATTAATATGACATAGAAATGAAAGTAGCGTTCATGCGTACGTACAGCTTACCGTTTCCATGAACAGTGCATTTCATTTCTTACCTCTAAATTATTATGTAATATTATAAATACATGTATATTCTGGATATATATGATATATATGATATCCAAATCATGAATATAATTATTGATATAATGAACCTTTGACCACATGAACAACATGTCATTGTAAGAAGTCCACTTTCGAATTAAGATCCAAATATCGACAAAACAATCATTATTAACTAAATTGATTAGATAATGTTTAAAACATGGAAATAAGTTATATAAAAAGAATAATGAACTTGAAAAAGGTTCATAAGAAAATAGAAATTAACTCATGTTTATTATTCAGGATGTTAAAGAACGATCGAGTCAAGTTGGACCCGAGGTAAGGGATCCTACTCCTCTCTTTCTTTTTAAGTACACTCTTTTATGTCATTCATTTTAAGCACATATTTATTATGATTTGAATGTTCTTTTATATTACTCCTACTGTAAATTTTACGTTCATATGAAGAGAGATCCTATTTTCTCTCTTCAATACATTTTGGATGTTTTGAGTGGCGCTATTAGGCTGCCGAATTTTCGTAAGAGATCCAACCTCTCTTTTTCTTTTTATGTTCACCCCTTTATGTAACTTCTTTAAAGATCCTCTTTGTTATGTTGGGGTGTTATTTTATATTCCTCTTTCTGTAAATTTTATTTTAATATGATGAGAGATCCTATTTGATCTCATCAATCCATTTTTCGATGCTTTATGTGGTGCTGTTAGGCTGTCGAGTTTTCGTAATGGATTTTTCATCTCACTTTTATTCCCGTGAGATTTATGCTAAATTTGCCACCATTTTCTTTGACTTTAATATGTACATCCCATTATTATACTCCTTGTGTAATATAATTTCATTTATGGGTATTTACATATTCAATGTATGACCCTTCTTTAATGGGGTGTACGTTTCGATTGTTACCCAAGTCGGTAAGGGAACCATTCACCCTCCACTTTTTAAAAAGACTTATTTTGTTATGTCTATTAAATTACATCTTATTATGTTGGGATATGTTCTCCTATATCCTTATTGAAGTAAATTTTATGTCCAAGTGATGAGATACCCTTTTTATATCTCATCAACTCTTTTTGATGTGACATCGTTAGGCTGTCAAGGGAACTTCTTAACCCAATTTAGATTTCTTTGGGTTCAACTTGTAGTTATTGAATATTTCATCCTTTGAATATGTTTGAATGAACTTTGATTATTTTAAACTTAATATCCACTTATATTGGGTGTATTTGTTTGTCACACATAATTATGTAATTGATTTGTCCTTAATCCAAGGATACCATCTTTGTATGGGACTTCGTCTCAATATCCTTTCATTGAGGCATATTTTGTTTTATACACAACCTTCTTTTATAAGGTGTGTAATCCCCTTTGACTTTTACATTTATTAAAATGGAATATTTTTTATATGAAGAATTTACTAAACGAAAAAACGGAATGTTTTTATCGTACATATGCGGCGAAAACGACTTCTCCACCGCCGTGACCATTATTTGAGTTTCGGATTCCTCTACAAACAATACCTTTTTAAAAGAAAAATAAATACCATGTATTACTTTTCTTTTATTTTTGTATTGAAAATGGTTTTCATAATGTTTTTATATCAATGTGTTGTATTGATATCTTGTGATTGAAAGGTGGAAATGTTATGTTTCCTTTATGCATGTTTTATGTGATACGATTATGTTGAGGTTCTTGGGCATTATTATGAAGACAGGTGGTTCCGTGATAAACTAAGGGCAGGTGAGCCCAATATATCTCTCCAATGAATTGGGTAACGCGAAGGAGTGAAACGTTAAGGTTTCTCCAAAGAGATTTAGGGAAAATACTATGATGGGTATTCCAAACCTAACCAAGAGGGTTACTCCCTATGTAAGAATATTATGAATGCCTCAAGTTAACATTATGTCTTATGATTTATATGATTTATTCATGATTTTATGAGGTAGGTTTAAGTTCTTATGTTTTATGGGTAAAGTATGATTTCATTCTTATGTATACATGTACTCATGTCTCCATTCCATATTTTTATATCCCTTACAGAGCTTTTTTTGCTCATCCCAAGTTTTTTTAAAATGTTTTTTCACATGTCAAGGGAAGGGTACATGATATGATGATAGTGTCAAGTAAGTGTCAAGAAAGAATACATGTTTTATTTTAAATATTCTTCCGTTGATGGAAAAAATGAATACTATCTTTTATGTAACCACTTTGTTTAAATGTGGAATATAATGCAAGTTTTATGATCTAATTCTCTAAAACTCTAAACCTGAAAAGATCCTCAATGTGTAATCATGTAATAATTCAAGATTAAGTAAGGTTTAAGGCTGGGGCATTATATTAGGCATGCGGAAAAGTCAACTAGAAAAGTCATTTGAAGAATAATTCACAACTATTTAGAGAAAATGATAATGGATTGTCGATTGTATATCTCAGAGGTAAGTGATATGACATTTACAACATGATCAACTATAAAAAGTGAGATATGGGTATAAATTTATGTTTCTATCTAAATGAGGAATAATGTTTTATACTATATCCTCAAGTTCAATATTTTAATTCTTATTTCATCCATTAATATAACAATTTTCAGTGTTCTCCTATGGATGTTGGATGAATGTATGTCCAATGTAATCTTATGTGTCCATTATTTTTTCATATTATTGTTTCATTACAGTGAGTCCATTTGTATTATTTTGGTGGGTCATAGATGTTGTGATTTTGGTGTATAATAATAATAGTTCCAAGTACCAAAGAGAACGTATAAATTACCATATTTAAAATTACACAACGTATAACTACCACTATCAATTATCGTCCAGAGAGAATAATTTTTATAATTCATAGTTTTCATTAATTATTCACACATCCCAATATGATATTATATTTTTTGGTTAGGAAAACTATAATAATCATGTAACATTTTTCATTTTACTAATCATGGTATTAATTTTTGTTTCACATCAAATTATTCTAGTAATATTAAAATGGAGGAAAGAATTGTTTGTATCAGTCTGTTTAGTGGAAGAGAATATTGTTTCTAAAATAGTTTGATGGAATAATACATCATACAAAAAAAATTATGGTGAGATAAACCTAAAAATATAGGCATAAATGAATGGATAAATATATAAGTTAAATAATCAAATATAGTGAGTATAATTTTTTAGGAATCTCAAGCAAAACATACATGTATAATTAAATATATTATATGAAAACATAATATATTACACAATAATTTATTCAGAAAAAACATAATGTATTAGTATATTTAGAGGATAGATACATTAAAAAATTATATGGTGATATGTCATCAACATCTCCCATAATAATCTTCACTCATTGTATCATTTTAAAATATATCGTACATAAAACCATTCTACAAAACACAGAGAAAATAAAAACATTGAAAATGTTGAGTTCAGATGCATAATAAGAATAAACATGTTTGATATCTATAAAAAATCATATTTAATAAAAATATAGTAATAAGTGTGTGATATCGTGATCATATGTTGTCATGTTTATAGCCAATTAATCATTTTTGATAAATTCGGTGTCATAGAATACAACATTAGTATATCAATATAAATAATTCACAATATTGATGAATCTCCATTAATCAATAATGACACATGAGAAAATATTATAATAATAATATTACATAATAATTTTTTAAAGATCATAATTACATTAAATAATTCCATTATCAAATAATCACATCCAATTACATCATCACATAGAAGAAAAAGTATCATATTGGATTAGGTTTTCTTCCCATCCTCTTTACATTCTATGAATGGGTTCACTCATTATTCTGTTTTATAATATCAAATTTGATATCAATAATTACCCAATAAATTTGATTGATATAAAATTTTTATCTCACTAGTCACATAATAAAACCCATATATATATATATGTGTGTGTTCCACAATAATTTTAAAACATTCATTGTTTAATCATAGCCTAATTAACCCATGGAAATTAAAAGACTTTTAAGGAATCATTATAAAAACATTAAAATAAAATTCCATCATGGGAAATAATTGGGATGGTATCATTATATAATATTATTAGTGATGTGTTAAAAATATCAAAGTAGGTGGACATAGATAAAAAATATATATATAATGGTATCTGAACCATTCATTGTAATCTTTTTTAAAATATCATTTTCATCTCATAGAAAGTAATATAAAATTTCCATGAATATTCATAAAATGAAATTATTTTTAAATAACCATAAAAATTTAATGTATTATTTAAAATATTGAACATTCAATCCATTGAAAAATTCTCTTGTTGGATGAATGTTAAAATAAATAATCCATTCACAATATTTCAATAACATCATAAATAACTATCTTAGAAATAATGTAAAAATTAAATTTATTTCAAATAAAAAGAAATATTTTTTTATAATATGACTTTTAATAATAATTGGATCATATGAAATAATTTTGTTAGAAATCATTTAAAATAACACTATTATAGAAGAAATAATATCATGGGGAAATGAAAAAAATGTCTAATTTTACTAACAATAATTTCATAATCATATTAAGTTCCAAAGAAGGGATAATGAATGGAAAACCTGAGTGAAACATAAAGAACCAAATGAGAATATAATAAATTATTTTTATTAGATAATAATAATAAAATTATCCTTAAATGTAATTAATCATAAATAATTAATATTAAAAATGATATTGAAATATAGATTATTAACCTTGGTATTATCTTTCTCTATATCAATTATTATGTTTTTTTTGATAAATTTATAATTAATTTAGAACAATATTAGGACAATAATAACAATTGTCATCCAATATAACATTACCCAATAATTTTCAATTTCTTATTTATTAATTATTCCACATTAAATCCAATATTATCCTAATAAATTTTTTATTTCTCATGCATGTTTGGGTTCAGCAGTTTTGGTCCTTAAACCCTTTTCATTGTTTAATAATCTATAAAATCATAATAAATATAAAATTATCATATATATTCATACTAAATAATTTTTAACCATTAATATAAGTTGGATAAGTAAAATAAATTACTATAATTCATGATGATTGTAGGATTTTCATAATCATGAGAAATGATTTAATTTTCCAATGAATTATAGAAAAAAGTTAAATAAAAAATATATTTTTTAATTCCGTGAACCCAAAATCCCAAAGGGAGTGTATTATTTTAAAACATTGGTATGTTACAAGGAATCAAGTCTCAAAGTATTGATCTGTTTATTAGACTTGTAAAATAGACTTCATATATGAACCATTCATAAAATTCAAAATATAATATGCTACATAGTCGATTCATTAAAAACAGAATCATTATTCTAGATTAACTCACTACAATAGAATCACTGTTTAGCGGCGATTTACAGAAACTGCCGTCTAATAGAGTGTCAGCAATCTATTAGTGGCGGTTATTTATGTTTAGCGGCGGTTTTAGGAAACTGTCATCGCTGCCTCATTTCGCAGTGGTTTCCCTGAATTTAGAGGCTATTTTACTATCCTTGGATATCACTTTATTGGCGGCGGTTATAACCACCATGAATAAACTAACATTTCAGCAGCCGTAAAACCACCGCTAAAGTCACGGGAACTGCCACGGAATAAGGCAGCCACGATGCTCCTATTCAGCGGCGGTTATAATTTCCGCTAAAAGTAAATTTTATTTTACGTTTAGTGGCGGTTTAAACCACTTCCAATTTGAATTTCGTGGCGGTTAAAACTGTCGCGAAAAGCTTCCCAGAATAAAAAAAATAATTCTTTGCTTCTGCTGCACCACTGCCCTGAAAAAAAAATAAAACCAAAAAAACCATCCTTGGCCTCCCACCAATGACCAAGAGCTGAATATCCAGAATAAAACACAACATACAAAAAACATGTTTTTATCTCAATGAGAAGTAATATAAAACATTAATATTTAAAAATAGAACAAAAATATGAAACTCTGGAAAAGAATATTTCTTATTAGAGAAATTATTATTAACCCAACAGTCATATATCCATCAATGGTTCCAACACATTCCTCATACTCAAGTATACTGTATCTTAAATAGTAAATACTAGGAAGATAAAACTCCATTGATACAACATTGTAACATCCCAATCTGGATTCCAATAAATCTTATAACTTCACTTTCTTAGGATAGATCATCCATATCGATTCCACTCTATTTATAAAAATTGATAATTGATGAATTAGTAGTTATATTAGTACCAACCCATTTATATAATGATTTTTTTTTGGTTTTTTGGCCTTGAAACCATCCTTAATACTTATAATAATTTTTAACTGAAGAAATAGCTTAAATAACACATTAGAAATATATTGTTATAAAAAATCATGTTATGGGAATATTTTTAGATTTACATTGGGATATAGATTTTATAGGAATGTGGATATTTCTAGTGAGTCTTAGTTGACATATTTTTATGTTGGAATATAAGTTATGTGGGAGATTCTAGTGAACTTTTAGGAATAAACCTAGAATTAGAGTTGATTCCTCGTGTTATGTGAGGGGTTAAACTAGTTTTTTCTAGCATCATTGGAGATATTAAGCATCATGGAATGCATCTTTTTAGTTTTTGGTCATAGAATGTTTCTTTATGTATTTTGGGATTGAGTAGGACTCTAGTTGTGGAATGATTCCCCAAGATGGTAGGCGATCATCAGATAAGTAAAACTTCTAGGTGTTATGAGAATCCTTAATACATAAGATTAGTGAGACTGACATGCCAATCTAATTTTATTTAGCTTAGTTAGTTGGGTGAGTTTAATTTCAAAGGTTTATGACTCAAGAAGTCATCATCCATGTTAAATGGTTATGTAGGATAACGTGACCCTTGGGTTTGATTTTTTGAGTGGGCTTGAAAATACCATGAATGCACAATGCCATTGGTCTGATGAATTATATGAAATGGGTGTTCCCATTTCATTGATGTAACCTCAATTTAGTATTCATTATCATATAAATTTCTTATTTAACTAAGGTTTTTTGGAGAGAGTTGCGTGGTGTTTTGTGAAAAAATTTCTAGTCTCTGAGAGTTTGAAGGATGAAATCATAGGTAACACCTTGAGGGGTATTATCACATAACTACTTGGTTTAGAGTTGTGGGATCTAAAAAGGTTGTGTTAACCGATCAATCCCTGAGTGAGGCTACCTAGGTATTAACTATTTTGTGGTGAGTGATGTAGACCATAGTTTTTAGTATGAAAGCTATGTTATCCTAATTCTATGGATGACTATGTTAGAGGATCGAGTTTTATAACATCATCAACCTGGGTTAAAGTTCAAGATGTAGTCTTTGTTGTTGATTGAATGTCTGCACATGGAATGAGGATTTCATATTCCATGTGGTTATGAATATACCATTTCTATTTATTATTAATTGGATGATGTAAATCTATGGGGTAGGAAGTGAACCACATGTTGTTCAAGGATGGAATATTAGTTCCCGATGAGGCTTCAACGTATGCCAAGGATGGATTTTCGTGATGGAACATGGTATAATTATGTTGACTCACATTCACAAACCATGTTTAGTGGTGGAAAAAGTGTTTTTTATAGTAATTAGATTCCTATTTTTATTAGAATGATGAATATTAAAATCCTACGGTGGGGAGAATCACATAGGTCATGGAAAATGTAACCTTTGTGAGAATGGTTGTAGAAAGAATAGTCATGAAAGGTCAAAATGACTTTCAGAAGTATGTGAGCTATAAAATTCATCTTTTCTAGGCATGGTGGAGGTGTTGAATTTAATACTTGGGTATGAGTTTGAATCAGGTTTGGAAATTATATTCAGACTCAGGCTGCATGTGAAATCTAGGAAATGTGATAGATTGATATCACATATTTTCTTGTAATGTAGCATGATGTTGAAATGGTTGGTTGACTATGCACCCATTAAATCATACCACAAGTCAATTTTTGGAATTCAGTGGGTTCATCACAATTATCACGAAATAACTTTTCAATTTATGTTAATTTGATTTAGTTTTCAAATAATGGCATAGGCCATCAATTTGGATGTCCTCTAAGCAGGTCAACCTAAAGCATTCTGACTGGAATTTCAGTAAACTAGTGCATGTTGTGAGCTAAGATTTCTTTGTGTAAGATTTATTAATAATGAAGTGTGTGTTTTGGTTATGAACCTTTCGTTTAAATTTTTAGGACTAGATTAGCAGTGATGGTTGATATGTAAATGGAGGCAGTGGTTTTCATGTGGCACCACTTCATATGGAGTTTTCAAGTGAGCTTAAGTGAGATCTGTCTTAAATAATGTAAGCAATTCTCGAACATGTCAATGTGAAACTAGAAGTGATGTATAGTAGTATAGTGGTCATGGTTTAGTGGTTTGAGAATTACTATGGTGGGGAGACACCATGGACCTATAAATCATGTGGTGCTCACATTAAGTAGTTTTCATTGTTAATGTTTCTGAGTGGTGTCACTTGGTTTAATGTTTTTGGATTTAATTCATATGGAAAACAAACCTATGGACATGTGATGAGAGGTGGATTTGGGGGTCTTATTAAATTGGACATCCTCAAGAGGTGGGTGTTGGTCAAATTCAATATGATCATTACACGGAGTCGTGAGAGTATACCTATGGTTTCTTATTAGTATGTTCGGATAGATGTTTTTTGTACTAGACCTATGAAATCTCCCTATAAGGCCTAGTGTTGGTAAAGAAGAATGTTCTGGAATTTCAGTAATTAATGTTTCATGATCGGATAGCTTGTAATGAATCAAAAAATGGAATTAATAATCATAATATAAATAATTGAGGGATATAATGATAGGTAATAATTACCAGACAGACCATGATTAAATGGAAATTGTGTTGGGAATGCAGTTCAAGTCATGCAGTAACAGTTCAGGGATCAAAAAATTTATGGCTGGAAATGGTCCATTGTAACCGGTCAGTTTTATATTGCGATTCTAGTAAGTGGAGGTATGTATCGTCAAAAAATTCCAATAAAAACTCTATACTCCTCCATTTATTCATCCATTTAAAGAAGAGGAAGGATAGGGGTTTGGATTCTTCTCCTTTTACCTCTTTTTTTTCTTCATTTCTAAATGTGTTATCATTGTGGTATCTTATATGCCCTATTTTTAGTTCTATTTTCAGGTTATCCATTTTCATATATTTTTTATTGAATCGAGAGACATAAATATATGAGTTAACCTTTATAATATTGAAGTATTTGGTAGAAGTTATTTTCATAAAATTCATGTTTTTATAAGACATACCGATTGTGCTTCAAGTGGATATCCATCTTCGGGATTATATTTTAATTTATAAAGTATTCTTACCTATATTCATAGACTTATGCTAATTTATCAACCCTCAGTCACACATATATCTTAGTGAACCACCCATGATTTAGAACATTCTCATGAAATTTTAGAAGAGCTAGTGCATGTTTAGATACTATTGATGCTTAAATCAGACATTTTCAACAATGTCCCTCACCAAAGTGTCCACAACACTATCCCCTTGATCACAATGAAACGAACCAATTTTCTGAACACATCAACAATGTGTTTAACTCCTAGTCATCCAAAATCTTAACCACCAATTCAAACACAGAACTAAATGGAATGATGTATACCACACTTGAGAAATTAAGACATAAAAATAAACATCAGAAATCAATAAAATGCATAAAAAGAAACATGAGAAATCAAGGAAAATTTAGGACATGAAAATATACGGTGAAAACTATGTGCCACAAATGTTACGTATACATACCAATTGTTTCCATTTTTGTTCAACACATCTACAATAAAACTACTCAGGGTAGTATGATGCATCGTCACCCTCTCCACCTTCATTTCCACTTTTTGTTGTCACCTGTAAGAACACCATATTGAAAATTAAATACGGTTACATATTTATATTGAATCTTATAACCAATGAAAGTTATAAAACTAAATGATTTTGATTTTCTGTTATTTACCTGCATACCACCAATCGATGCACTCCCACTGGGGGAATATCTGCTCATCTGCTGAAGTATTTCAGTCAAATCTTTCTACAATGCAGATATCTGATCCCCCTGCTGGTGAACTGTGTTTCTTAAAGAAACAATCTCTTTCATAACATCTATGGGTATGGGATGACTAAATTCAGAAGTAGATATAGAAGATATCCCTGCTGTCCTACTAAAAACCTCATATGGCCTGTGTCCCAAACCCATCTCGTGCACTCTCCCAGGATGCTCCTTCCCAAGGACATTACCAACCGGGTCATCCTGGGAGACAGAGTAGGAATGCACAAGATTGGCATCCCATATTTCTTTAATTTTGACCTATAAATGAAATATCAATATATATTAACATAGTAAAAATTTATAATAAGTTATTATGATAAAAAATTTACTTCATACCCCAACTTCTTTAGCAGGATCGTTAACAAAACATCCATCTGATTTCATGTGAACATCCAACCACAATTCAGTTCTGGATGCTTCATGGCCTAAACTCTGTGACTGCATTAATCAAATATAAATCAACAATTCCATATATTAAACAGATAATAATGTCTTATAAATTTTTAAACTAATTAAAATATTACCAATGTACATTAATTTCTAGAAAAACTTTTTGATCCTGTAGTGTGCGGGATGACTTGCTTCTCTCAGTTTGACGCATTCTGTCTTGATAGATCCTAAAATAAATAAAATGAAATTTAATAATGATGTGTTGAATGTCGTGTCCTTTTCATATACATGTATAAATATAAATTAGGATAATATAATAATATATATATTTCAATACCATCCGCTTCTGATCCCGATTATTGTCAACAAACACATTCCACTGCTCTTTCGGTACCCCACATGGTAGCATCTCATACATTTGCAGTGTGGTCAATGAAGCATTGTTGACATAACACAAAAATCTCCATTTAAAATCTTTCTACTTCATACCTAGATTTTTCAATGTCCACTTCCATGCTATCACATCAGCAATAGTAAAGTGGATGAACCTCTGTATACAGAAATTCATTTTGAACATATTAGTAACATGAAATTCAATTAAACGATAATGTAATAAATTTACCTTGATTTGAGAATCAAAAACATCATTTTTTCCATCTTGGAGGCATATGTCTCCAATCTTCTATGAAATGGGAAGGGAAATGGGCTCTGCTGGTAGCTGGCCTATAATCTGGACAAGTAACCCCGTGACATCATCCGTAGGGACCCCGTTAGAATCAAATGGCACAACAATCTTCTCACCAATCAGATTCCAAACATCTTAACTTTTTATGTTTTTTTCTACTGTTGCATTTTTTCATCTTCAATGAGTAAACATTTAGTATAAACAAAATTCAATAAATTTATTTAATTAAAAATTATACCTATGATAGTGACACTCCAGTATGTCCGGGATGAACTAGAAGGGGAGCGTCGCTGCCCCACTGCTGAGGTTCCTGAAGGGGGAGTCGACGGCTCAGCCTCTACTGGGACATCCACGAATGGTGTGAGAGATGGTGCAGGGGGAGATGGTGTAGGGGTGTTGGCAGCTTGTGCATTAGATGTCATGGGGAGGGAGCCAGATGGATAGTCATCTGTCACAGAACTGGATGAAATAATGTAATTCTTCTTCCTTGGCCTTTCTGTCATTTAATCAAATAAAATTAAGTTTAGAATATATATTTCATAAAAAATATTCACAAAAAAAATTAAAAATGATAACAGATAGAGTACTAACAGACAAAATATATTTAACAATGATAATGAATGACTACAGAAATGAATCATGCTGTTGCGGAATAAATAAATAATTGTACATACAATCATTTTCCCCTTCAATAATGTTAGTTTCATGCACCATTGCTTCATCCACATCATTCATCCTTCCTATACTAATATTTTCAATATCATGATGGACAAATAATTCTTCTTCCTATTGCTGATTAAATTCAATTTCAGAGGTCAAATTTTCCACTTCATCACCCATATCATACAAATCTCTTTTTATTATGTGAGCAACTACACTCCACCCTTCATCAGCAACATAATTCACATAATTTACCATTTTTACTTGCGATGCTAATATATATGGATCATCTTGTTCATGATCACCAACATCCATCAAGCGAGTGAAGATCACCGAAGTAAATTGCAAGGAATCTCTTTTAACATCTCTTATAATATCGACCCATTTACATTTGAATAAACCAAATGAAAAATGTCTGTGGTAGTTTAATTCAATATTATCATGCATCTTTCTATAGTATTCCACTTCAGCAAATGTAAATATACAATTATTTTGTGTTCTCAATCCCACTACTCGATCGACTGTACGAAATCTAAATCCATTCACATTATAAACGTCGATCTTTCTAACTACTTTTATAGGACCTCTAGCAAGAAACTTCAAATATTCTGACACCTCTACTCGAGTATCAGTATTCATGATCTGAAAAAAGAAATATACTTTATTATATTTACAAAATGTTTGTGTCAATCTAATATTCGTATTTATTTCAATATTTATGAACTTACACATCGTGCAAACCATTCTACAAGCTCTTTGTTAACCGCTTTCGTTATGTATTTCTCATTTGGTGTTCGGCCTCTTATTCGTCTCTTTATTTGTATCCTCAACTCTTCAATAAATGGATCTGCAATTTCACTATTCAGCAGCACATATCTATGTGCCTATAATAATTCCAATTCAGTCAGTGTCATATTTGAGGTCCTCCCAACTGATCGGCCAATAACAGGAAGTATTTTGGATTTTTGATGTATTTGAGATTGATTCGATGTGTCATCAACACATAAAACTCTATTAAATCTTGTCTCAATATCATCCAAGTATCGAGAAAAATAGGAAAGACACCCCTCAGCCACATAGCTTTCAGCAATTGAACCTTCTGGTTTAGCTTTATTTCTCACGTATGATTTAAAATTCCAAGATATCAGTGAAGTAAAATAAACATAACTATGCATTTAATTAAGTACCAAAAAATGTTTACATAACTGGAAAACATATAAAAAATGTACCACTCAATTGGATACATCCATTAATAATGAACGAGGCCTCTTAATTTAGCATCCTCAACCAAATGCACAGTTAAATGCATCATTACAGTAAAAAAGGACGGAGGAAAGATCATGTCCATTGCACAAAGAGTCAATACAAACCTATACTGGAGTTTGTCAAGATGAAATGGATGTATATATTTCTCACATAGTTTTATAAAAAATGTGCAGAACTGGAGTACAACATAAGTAATTTTTTCAGGTAATAATGTACGCAACGCCAATGGTAGTAACTGTTGTAACAAAATATGTAAATCATGGATTTTAAATCCATTTAACTTATGATTTTTCTATTCAACACACCTCGAGATGTTACTTGAATACCCATCAGATACCTTAACATTCTTTAACATTTGAAGGAATGTATCTCTATCCAAATTTTTCATTGCAAAAATTTCCATAGGATACTTTTCATTCTCATCTGGCCAAAGATCGCGTTTTATGTTCCTTGCTTGTAAGTCTTTGAAAGCATTGAGATGATCCTTCGAAATTTCATGCTCATTAAGCAACGTGAAAACCAAATTTTCACAAAAATTATTCTCAACATGCATCACATCAAGATTATTCCGCAACAAATTAAATTCCCAATACGTAAGTTTGAAGAATATACTTTTTTTTCTTCCATTGTTGAGTTCCGGTTTCACTTGACGATGCACTTGGGTCCCGTTTTCTGCTTTCATTCAAATGATGAACCTTCCAAAATTCTGTTTCAACATTTTCAAGCTATGCCAATATTTAAAAACCATTTAACAACATTGGATGTGGTCTACAATCAATGGAACCATTAAATTTTGATCTGTTCAGCCAAAATCTATGAGATGCATCGAGAAATCTTCAATGACACAAGAAGCACCAGTTTTCTACTATGAGGTAGCTGTTTTGGATTAAAATCAAAATTACAAATGGGAAAAGCCAAACCCATGTAAGTATTCCAACCAGATAAATTCCCAAGACCAGGGAAGTTAATAATGGTCCACATTAAACCAGCATGAATTTTGAACATTGTTTAGGAAGAAGCATCAAATTTCTCAACATCGTTGCTCCATAACTCCCACAATTCTACAATTAAAGGTTGCAAGTATACATCAATATCATTTCCAGGAATTTTATTTCCATTAATAATCATCGAAAAGATAAAATATGTTTGTTGAATATATATCCACAGAGGCAGACTATAAGGGATCAAAAAAACTGGCCAAATGCTATAATTGGTACTCAATGTCCCAAATGGGTTGAATCCATCAGCCGCCAATCCCAATCGAACATTCATAGGATTAGCTGAGAAATTGAGATGTAATGAATCAAATGTCTTACATGATTGGGAATCTCGGGGATGTCTCATTAACCCATCATTGTTATTATCTACAGAATGCCACTTCATGTGTTTTTCGGTTTTCAATGAAATGAATAATCTTTGCAATCTATGCTTCAAAGGAAAGTAACACAAAACCTTTGCAGGTGTGATCCTTTTCTTCATCTACATGAAATTATGATCATTTAGACTTCCAACATCTCCCTTTTCCTGCCATCTATAAGAAGAACATTTCTTGCAATTTTGTCTACGTGAATCCTCTCCCCAATAAATCATACAATCATTGGGACACACGTGTATTTTTGTATAATTCGGACCAAGCTTGTTAAAAACTTGTTTCATATCATAAAAATATTATGAGATTTTTGCTTTAGGAAATGCATCACGAATCAATTCCAATATCATGGGCATTGCCTTATTTGTAATTCCACATATACATTTGATATGGTACAACTTCAGAAAAAATGAATGCTTTGAAAATTTCAAACACCCACTATAAAACTCTTGATTTCCATCATCAACAAAATCATGAAACACATTTTCCTCAGTGATGTTTTCTCTTACATTTGTCTCTACAGAATCAAGAGGAGGATCCAATGATATGTGACAATCTTGATATGAATGTGTTATAGTCTCAAAAACATCACTTGTCACGTTGCAATTTGTAGCGCCCTCTTCTGGCTGTTCGGATATGTTTGATGATGATAGTGGTGTCTTGCAGTGCCGAATGCAATATTTATTAGGTTTTTCATTTCATTTTCCATTTTTGATGAACTTGGTACCTCATTCAGTGGATTAACATTAGTTCTCAATCTTTCTGTAAATTTCGATTCTCCGTGCCAAATCCAACACAAATATTGACCAGGGAATTTCTTCAGTATTAAATGTTCATAAACCTCATATCTCTTCAACCATGTTCTAAATTTACATTTAGGACATGGAAATTTTATTCTCCCTTCAATGGATCAATTCGAAATTGAAAAATCTAAAAACTCATTCAAACCCTTAACATACTGAGGTGTGTTCCTCGGTAATGTGATCCAACTTTTATCCATGTATATCACAATGTGGCTACACAAAAAACAAGGAATCAAACATGAGACATCTTCTATAACTCCATCATCAAAAACAAATAATGATGAAAAAAATTTCCATAATAGATAAAAATTCATGGATATATCAAGAAATGGGTCTCAAAATTCCTCAAGGTCCCTAAACTGGAAGCATAAAATGGATGAAATTTTTCTACAGGAATGGGCCTTTTCATCATGTTATGGTTCATCCTGCCTCTACTCCTTTCAAATTAGATTCTCTTTATTCCCACTATTAATCTGTTACATACCTGATAAAACTAAGGAATGAACAACCATCGATTTCCGAGAATATTTAGCTGCCATTCACATGTCCCTAGTGACAACCTCCAAAATAGATGTTATGCCCAAAGAAAGTAGATATGTACCAATGTATGGTTGAAGACCATCACTAAAGAAATGATCTTTCTCATAATTGATGACCCCGATCATTGGAGAATATATAACAAACCTTGAAAGGTTATTAGCATACTCCCATACTTATCTGTCACCAATAAAAAGTCTCATGAGCTCAGTCTATTTCTCAATATTCATTCCCTTAGGAAATAACCATTAAAAAATCCATCTTGATGAGATTCCAATTCATACATTCATGAAGTTAAGTAGGTACCACTGACTCCCACAAGGCTCTGCTAAAACAATAAATCCAGCTCTAAAAATTTTTCACACACAAAGTATCAGGTTCCCTAAGATAAATAAGGATCACCTCAATTTGTTCCAACTACCTAACTTCTTCCACTGATCCTTGTAAAACACTTAATGAAGAACGATAGTGATTCAGGAAGCCTGTTTTGGTGTCTGGGATTGAAAATGATTTAACATGAACAAATCAATATGCATTCTAGGTCGAAACAAGAACTAAATAATCCTTTTTGAAAATTATAGTGGAAAATAATAACATCTAAATGAACTATATCAATTAAATACTCAAAAAAACCCTAATTATTCTATATGAAAGTAAGAATAAAATAAAAAAAGGATAAATTAAACATGGAACACAATAATGAAACCAAATTTACTTTTCGTTTTAAACCACCATTTTTTATAAGTAATTATGATATACCACCTCCAATAAGTGTGAACCACATTTGTAAAATACAGATTGGAGAGGAGTTGAAACATTATAATAGGTGGATAAACTGTGATGTAAATGCTTTGGCTTTGTGGGATAGGTGTCTAGGAGCAAACCATGAATACATTTTTGAAACTTGTTCTTTACTAGGACTCAATTCATCTTTCCGTAATAATTACATAGGTGAAGGGTTCCATAATATTTATTCACAAAAAACCAAGCCATTTCCCAATTTTAAGGGCTTCGGATAATAAATCATTTATCAGATACAGTAGGTTTATCAGAACACATCATAAAGGAAAGAACATAGAAAATGATATAATTATATCCCTACCATGAAGAATGAATGTCAATATATACATTACTATGTGCCTATCATGATGCATGAATACTCATTTAACACCATTTTGGGACATGAGTATAAATATCAAGATTCAAAATTCATCACTAAACAATACCATCACATAAAATAAAAATCACCCAAGGTTAAATAACATCAAAATTTTCAATAAAATAACATAAGAACCAATCCAATAATTATGAACACATATTTCCCCAATATATTGGATAGATACTCCTATTAAGAAGCTCATTGCTATGTCTTGGAATATACTAGTATCTCTTATAGCTTTCCACAAGTAGTAATGTAACAGAAATTAAAGCATGATTCTTTGATACCACTTTGCTACATCCCCCAATCCATCACTCTCTCATGTGGCCAAATCTGGGTTTTTATTAGACTTCACGCATTTCTACCCATATTCCACAGGTCATTGACTAGAAATGAGTGTAATATTTATAGTGGGGAGACCATACCCTTGGGTATGTAGTTATATAGATGTGGAAAAATCAACATTAATATAGGTCCATCCCGCTAAGTGAAATCAGGTCGTAGCCACTTCGAAATCACTAGCGAGCAAGTCCAAATATGTTCACCTAGTTACCTAGGATTCTCTTAAGCTCAATTATGGTCCACATGTAAAACATAACACCAATTTCAACAATACAGGTCATGCATTACATTGAAAACACTTTTTTCCATAAAACGAAACTTTTACCATTTTACAAACACAAAAAATGATTAGAAAAACACTTTTCAAACCACTAGATAAATTCATAAAACCCATTAGGTAAATTTCAAGAGAAGAACATAATACATTCAACAATTTACCTTGTATAACACCTTACAAATCATCACACAAGCTAATTTACCCTATTTAAAAACTTTCTTCTCTTAAATTACACAAATAAGTCATCACATTTAATGGGGAACAAAAAATGTTTACATACCCAAAACAATTCATTTTCCTTTGAAACCCAATTTTTAACACATTCTCACTTCTTGTGCCTTTGAAAACACAATTCACACCCTTCAGATAACCATAAAAACAATTCCATGAAACACCACAATAGAGAACTTATTAAACATATCCATTTTTCTTTACAAAATAAATTTTCACCACATAAAAATGCCAAAATATATCCAAAAGAGAATTCAAATTACACAATTTATCTATAAAACATGTTAAAATTAGTTATTCTAAAAAAGAAAATCATCTAAAAATGATCGGGCATAGAACCACCTACATTGGGTGAAGAAATTACTTAAAAATGGTGTGAAACCCCATTTGTACCTCAACCACACCTCAAAGAAACCCCAAATGGGAAATATTTACCCAAAAACAACAAGATCAAACCCTATCCAACATGAAAACCCCAAAATCAACTACACTACCTACTGGAAAACCAAAAAACTAAAGAAGGAGAAACAAAACCCTACCTAGAGGGGAAGATGGTGCAGCTTCCGGGGTCGCGGGGGGCTAGGGGTCGCGGGGGGTCGCGGGGGTAGCGGGGGGGGGGGGGGGGGTCGCGGGGGAAGGAGGGTCGGGGTGGGGGGAAGGGTCGGGTGTTAAAAAACAATGTTTCACGGTGGTTTATTATAAACCTCCGTGAAACCTTTTTTACAAAAGGTTTAACGATGGTTCCTAGAACCGCTGCTAAAAATCGGTTTTGTTGTGGTGACTGTACATATCAATCATCAAACACTTCTTATCATCTTATGAAAACAAAACATATGAATGGAGTGATAAAAAATTCTCAGTAAGGTTAAACAAAAGAAGATATCATAAATAACCATAAACTTAAAGTATGTATAAAACTAGAACACAATCATTTTAGTCATAAACATTAACATAATATGAAATGAATAAATGAAATAATTGAATTTTGACAATCACAGGCATATTTTACAAGTCAAATAATAACATTTAATATCCATAACTAATCTCATAATGAGTTAATTCATAATGATGGTCATCTAAAACATATCATCAAGGCCTCAACAAAGACATCTAAAAATAAATTATTAATGACTCAGCCAAAACAATATTAGAAAATAAATGGGTAAGGCCTTAGGAAAGTCCATATCTAGTTTGTATCATGATACCTTCTGAGGCATCGAAGGGATATAGTGGACCACACCCATCACTTACTATGTATAATACATTCCTCATATTAAAAGGGAGAAACATGACATAAACATTCGTATTCAAACTAGATTACAAAACATTAATACTATATCAATAAAAATGAATCATATAAAAATAGAACAATCACAATCAAACATATTATAAAAAAATTAATACAATATTGAATATTTTATATTAATAAATCATCTTTAATCAATATGAAAATTCAATAAAGAATGTTGACGTATATGAAAATTTATTAATAAATTTATTAAAACTCTTTTAGAGGGATATCCTTTTTACATTGAAATCATTTAAACGTTAGGAAATTATAAATGAAAACAATACTATTGAAAATAACCTTCTATTTTTTGTATGGGATGATTGAAAATGTTATTGTAGGACTATGGCAGAAAATTACAATGTGAATTGTATATGTTAAAAAAATTAATTATATAATTTTTCAAAATAGTCAGTGTTAACCTCATTTAGAAAATGATGAAAATATTCATCTGAAAAAATTATATATAAAAATGAAATCATGTGTAAAAATTACTTTAAAAAATTTAGATAATAATTTGAAATATATTTTTAGAAACATGGATGTGGATGATAAGAATGTCCTAGTACATACTTACATATAAACAATCATGGATAATAAAAAGATAGTGATGTTATCCATTACCTTGTATTTTTCTATTCAAGGATTTGTTAACATCCTGTATAATGGTTCGTGCATGCTAGCAAATTATAAAAGATGCGTATATGTATTACTGATATCATATATGATCATCTTCTAAAATATTATGACACATTTTTTAGAGATCTTTCATTAATTACACTATTTTTCGGTGTTAATCGCTTAATTCCTCAAGTAAATTTTGATATATTATTTGTTGTTATGATTAATTTGAACCTAGATTAATCATCTACATAATAAAAATCTTGATGTAAATTAAATATATATATATATATATCATGTATATATTTGTTTTAGTATAATACAAAATACAAGGAGATAAGAAATGAATGGCATCGTTCATGGAGATGGTAGGTCGTATGTACAAATAAACACTACATTCATATCATTGTTATATATGAATGATATTACATACATGTATATTATTATTATATTATTATATTAATGTAATATATGTATGATATGTTTAATAAACCCATCTTTTATGTGTTCCTTGTATTGAATGAAAGAGTCACATCACTTTGAGCAGGAAGTAGACCACAATTCCTCAAACAAATTATCGTATTTACAGAACATAAAAAGCATAAAGGTATGTTTTAAATAATAATTAAAGAATAAAAAAAGAAATTATAAAGAACATATATATGATATATAAATAGATTTTCCATTATAATTCCCACCATGAGAGGTGGTAGGGGAAAATTGAACAATCATCGTTTCGTGTGGTATTAGTTCACCAAACACATAAATAGTGTGTCTGTTTCCCATTAAGTGGAGGTGTGTGTATGTTTAGTTCAAAACCATAGCATAAAAACATACTAGTATAATGATAATAATTTTTTTATAAGTAATCATATAATAATATGATTATGGTGAGTGGATAATGGAAATGAAACACAAAAGTATGAGAAAATGAATTACATTTTAATCAGTTAAATTTTTTTCACATATACCAAAATTCATCATTGGGAGGCTTTATCCCATACTAGAGGACTCTTGAATGTGGTTAGGGATGTTGGGAGATTATTTGAGTCATTTTTGTTCAATCTATAAGGCTTAATGTTGAGTTAGGCAATGATGGAGGAGGTATCCATTTTTTATGATGGTAAGGGGCACTTTTGGGATTTCATAAAGGATTAATTCATAATAAATTAAATATATATTAAAATATATCCAAAAGATAATTTATTTATGCATCAGATGAGATATGGTTTTAATATTACCAACTAAGTCATTTTATAATTTTTTATATTTTATTTTAATCCTTATCATTTGGATTAACACTTAATTAACCCATTTTAATTTTAACTATAGTAAATGATTTTTCTCTTCTAAGGGGAAGTAATTTTTATTTATCTACTGTCAATTGGACCAAAAAGTCCAATTTATTATATTATATACCGTATCTATTCCAATTGTCCTTATTTAATATTTTCAATATTTTTAAACAATTCAATGAAATATAATTTTCCGAAAATATCATAAGTGTCAATTTTGACACTATTGATAACTTTGACTTTTATAAAATATACAGTAAAATAACTTCATTTAGATTCATTTAACATACCAATAAAAATTCATATTCATCTGTCAAATTCTTGGCTAACCAGAATTAGGTGGAAATAATTTTTTTTAATATGTTAGAATTAATTATTGGATTTTTTATTAATAAAAAAATTTCTGCATCACTATTGTGTTATCATTAATGGTAATTATTTAAACTCTAAAAATTATAGATTAATATCTATGTTATATGGAATTATTTTAGATTTATAGATACCATGTATAATTTATTTTATTTTTTGGTTATTAATATATTATAAATAAAATACTTATATAAAATGAAAGTGTGACATTTTGTCGCATTCATTAATTTTTATTATAGTCATTTAATATTCATGGGAAAGTGGCCATTAAGGGAATACATATAAAACCATAGATGATGAAGGTAGAATTTAGTCATCAAACCAGATTTTTAAAAGTTTTAAGGTGATCTTATAATATTATTTTTACCTTTAATTACACAATTTATCCTTAATGAAGATAATAAATATAATTACTTAAATTACTATATATAATGTCCAAAATAAAATGAACGATTATAAATAATTTTGACCCACTGATTCGAAATAAGGAAAATATTTTTTAAATTTCAATGCAATATTGATGATTTAATTAACTTAAAATTTTATAATGCTTACTGAAAGAAAACAGGTTTCAAATACTTAAAACATTTTAAAAGAATTAAAGTTTTTTAAATAAAAATTCATGATAAAATTAATTCCAATGACAACAAAATAGTAATTGAAAAAAATAATATATTTATACTTTGAAACCATTCAATAATTAATTTATCCACAAAAATTATTTCGATGAAGAATGTTTTTCTAATTAAAATTTAATATTTTTTCTATTCAACAAAATTTACGACTTATCAGAAAAATATCAAAAACTTCTCCACAGAAAATTTTCATAATGTTCATTAAAAAATGAAATTTATTTATTAAATAGAATGTATCAAAAAGTGAAATTTTTGTTTTAAAATTTTTGTGCCATAAAAAACAATCAAAACTACCTTTTAGGAAAAATACTTCTTTTATCAGAAAAAATTGATTTTGTTTATATATCATGTCTATAAATTACATAATATTAATTAAAATGTTATATTAAATATATAAAATTAAAAATTTGTTAATACTATTCATAATATCTAATAATATATTATAAATATATAAGTCCTTCATTAAATCTCGGTTATACGTGTAATGCAAACCAACTCATTGTTCTATGTAGTTTAATCCTAACATGGTGTTCCATAAAAAAAATTTAAATTTATTTAGAAATTTAAAAATTATATTGAAATAGGGTGTTATATTATCAACTCCTTCAATAAATTTCATCATCACAATTTAAACTCAATTTAAAAATAGGGGTTTTCATTTTATAATATTATCATGGAATTAAAAAATTGAAAAAAGAATTAATGATACCTCAAATTCAGAATAAATAAACGGAAGTACAAAGTCCACTAGAGATAATGCATACCAGGTTTCCATATATGAAAATATGGACATGGTAGAAAAATATAAATGTCATGTTTATAGAGAGTTATAGGGAACACGATGAAGAGAAAGTTTACAATCAAAAAGTAAGAAATATGGAATGATCTAAGGGATAATTTGATTCATTAGAAAAATTACATTAATATATTTTTTGGTTTCAAGATCCATTCCCTTGGATGATTTATTAGTAAAAAATTTATTTTAACTATTTCTATGTCAAAAGCTTAATCTCATCCTTTGGTTTTCTTTTATCTATTTTCACTGCACCCCTTACACTGAGAAATTAATGTTCAAAATATTTTTTTAACACCTAAAGCAATTTTGATAAATCATATGACCATTATCTATTTCCTTTAACCTATAAATTTTTATATAACCATGTTTGTTATCCCCCAAAACCACACCTTAGCCTCGAAAAATAATATCTAATGTTTAACATACTCCAGTAAATCTATATTACATTTCTAAAATACTGTAGTCCATATTCAGATTCTAAAAATGTCTTTAAATTTCCAAATCAACTATAACATCAAATTTGGCAAACAATGTAATTTATTTCTTATTAAAAAAACACCTTTACAACCACAAAATAATCGTGACTCCAAATCCCTAAAAAATAATTACTACTGTAAAACCCTTATATATCACAATATTTTTAATATCAAAATATAATAACATAATTCTTGAATCCATTAATTATTTCACTTCGACTATAGTAACTGTATAAGATTTACCTTGATCCATTTTATTCTTCTAATCCATATTTCCTTGATGTTTTTTACCATCATTTTAAACATTTATTGTCCCTTTATAATTATAGCATTTCACATTAGTAGATTCTTTCTTCCCCATACCATCACAGGAATGAGGGCCTTTCTTAAAACACATGAAATAAACTAATTTTCAATTTTTGAAAGAACTAGGTTGTTTACATCCATAATTATATCATGTGGGAAAATATTTCAATCCCTTCATCCCATTATCTATCTCTTTTTAAACCATTTTGTTCGTCTCTTCTTTTCCCATTAAGACATAAGATATAAAATATTATTTTTATGTCTTGATAGCTCATGATACTATATATTCATATAATAAGTATGGTTAGGAGATGAATTCCTTTAAGATAAATAGATTTATCCCATCCACGAAATGATCAAACTTAATTGATGGTTTATATATGTAGTCTACAACATGCCTTAATAATATTGTGAAGTTAGACTTAATAATATATATATTCTCATCCTCATTCTACTACATACATAGAAATCGTCTAACCATATCGGCTCGATGTCCCTGAGGAAAGTATTTTTCATTAAATTTTTCATTAAAATCACACCATTCTATATTTTCTACCTCTTAACCCTCCATACTTTTTTGAATTAATGACAACCATTTATCTGCATTTTTTAATAGAAGATAAACTTATATGATATCATTTTCCATTTCATAACATCCATATTCATGAAATAATTTCCCAAAAAAATATACACATTGTGAAGATACAAATGTATTTTTAGTCCCACTAAATGTTTGTGGTTTTTTTTGTGAAGAGGTCTATCATTGATACTCCACATTGTGGATGAGGGTTCTCCATAAGGGAAAGGTTATTATTAATAACCTCATTTAGTTATCTTAGTATGATTTTAATCTACTCAGCACAATTTATATCTCCAGATCTGTTATAATTATATTGTATATGAGGGAAATACATATGTGGATTACTGGCATTTATACATTATCCATTCCTTCCAGTAAGTATATTTCATAATAATTTCATACAGTAGTTTATGTTTTTAATCATAATACATAATTCCAGACTAGTCAAATACATAACATAAATTGAAAAATTTATGCATATTAAATCTATAATCATAAAAATGGTTTCTTTAGGGACATATTTACTCATAAATCATTCATATTGGTTTGTAATGAAAATATGAATTATCCTAACAATATTCCTAAAGAGTGTCAAACATGTTGTGCAGTAAGGCCTCTTGTCATGTACTTGGTTACACTAAGTCAGGACCAGGACACAATGTTGTAGTTTTTAATCCTAGGTATATTTGTTCATTATCTACATCAACTTTTAGTATTTAGAAAGGGATGTATAGATTTGGAAATGCACATTATTTCTATTGAACCAAAGTTATAGGATGTACTACTATACATAATGAGAAAATCTGTCATACGGTTATGACCCCTAATTCAATGATTATAAATCTAATTTCTATGGTTGTTTTTAAAATTACTCTAAACTTGATTGTAACACCCTGAAACTAGAATCCTAGAAACTGTGTATTATGTCTAAACATTTTCATGTTACATGGATATTGGTCCTGATTGAATAATTAGTTTCGTAGTCCTAGAAAATATAGCTCAAACATGAACAATTCATAAAATTAAAAAATTATTCAATATAGTCCATTCATTGAGAACACTATTATTCTTCCAACTTAACCCGGAATATCAATCATAAAACACTTCTTTGAATCCCAAAAAATAAATCATATGAAAGGGGTGAGATAAAATGCTCAGTATGTTTAAAAAATAATGCTAATTCTATTATAAATAACAATAAAATTTTAGGCAAGTATAAAATATAAATGAAACCCTTTTAAACATAATCATGGATATAATATTCAAATAATAAAAAAAATATTGAAAAATATTCATCCATATGGATAGTATACTAGTAAAATTATCACTTTTAATATCAATAATTAATCTCATAATGAGGGAATTTATAATTCCAGAAATCTTGATTATACCATTGTGGCCTCGACCAATACATCTAAAAATAAATTTATAAGGGCTTAGCTACATCTATAATTAAAAATAAATGTGTAATACCTCATCAAAGATAATATGTAGTTTGTCTAATGAGACATGCTGATGTATCGAGGGGTTATAATGGGCCCCACCAACCACATACTAATTCAAATGAATTCCTCATATTAAAAGGGTGAATCATAACATAAAAATTGATATTAAAAATAACATATGAATTGTTAATACTTTAATCATAAACTATTAATTTTATAAAAAAGAACATTCACAATCAAACATATCATGAAAGTTTTAATACAATATAGATGGCTGCATAATAATATATCTACCAAAATAAAGCATAAAATCCAATAAAGGAGGTTGAAATAGAAGAAAATACATTATCATATTTACTAAATCACTTTGAGAGATATATTCTATAATAAATTTTAAATCATTAAATGTTGTGAAATTATAAAAGAAAATATTTCTTTTGAAAATACTCATGTGATATATTAAGGTAATCTATAAAATGTTAAGGAATAATAATTGTGGAAACTGACTACTTGTTCCATATAATTTAAAAAACATTATTTCTTGAATTTGTTGAAAAGGTCATAAAATACCTCGTTTGGAAAATGATGGAATGATTATTTTCAAAAAAAATTATATAAAATATTTAAATGACAAAAATTTTAATTTAATTTTTTTTGATATTATTTTAAAATAAATTTTATGAAACATGAATGTGGATGATTATAATTTCCCAGTTTATACATTAGTATAAATAATGTTAGATAATAAATAGATTGTGAAATTAACCCATACCTTGTATCATCCTTTGGTCAAAGGTTTTTTATCCTCATTTATAATGGTTAAATAATGTAAATAAATAATACTAGAATCATATATATTTAAGATATCATATACGATCTTCTTATAATAACTTATTACTCGTTTGTTAGTATTCGTTTATTATTTTCACTATTTTTCACGTGTTAATAACTTAATTTCTCCATTATGGTTTGACTTGTTATTTGTTATTCCCAATAATTAGATCATGGTTTTATCATATATAGAATGTAAAACATGATTTAAATATTTTTTATATAACCCGTATATATTTATAAAGAATAATCCATAATATATTGAGATAAAAATTGAAATGCATCGTTTATGGAGATGGTAGGCCGTACCTACGCATGAACGATACATTCAATTTTTTCTTATAATAATTCCATTATATTCATGTATATTATAATTATAGTGTTATATTAATTTCATCTATTTCTCATAGGGTTAATAAAACCATCATTTATATGTTCCATGTATAGCATGAATGAGTCAAATAACTTTGTGGGTGTGATAGTGCACACAGACTCAAACGAAATTATCATATTTACACAACTTGGAAAGCATAATGGTATGTTTCAAATAAAAATTACATAATAATAAATAAATTATAAATTAAATATATATGATATATAAATATATTTTCCATCATATTACCCTCCATGTGAGGTGGTAGGGGGAAAATTAAGTAATCATTATTTTATGATGCAATAGTACATCGTACTGAAACCTAGTATGTTCATTACCCATTAAATGGGGGTGTTTGTATGTTTAGTTAAAAAAATATCATAAAAAAATCCAGGTATATTTTTTATGTTGCTGTTGTTATGTAATCATATAATAAGAATATTATAGTGAGTGCATAATAGAAAAGAAACAAAAAGTAATGAGAGAAGGTGTTACCTCTTAATCTGGTAACATATTTTGGTTTATTCCAAAAGAAATTCTAGGTTGAGAGGCATCATAGATGGGGGGAGGGAAGTTGAGATATTATTTGGTCTGGGGTTGGTTGAGCTATATGGATCAATGTTGTGTGAGGAAATGATGGAGGAGATGTATTTTTATAATGAAGGCATGGGGCGCATTTTGGATTTCTCAATGAATTTATTTATAGTAAATTAAATATTTATTTTTCTGACAATAGACTACATAGATCTCCTAAATTATGTCAAATTTATTTTATTTTAATATTTAAAATCATTTATTTTATATTTTATTAATAAAATAATTTATGCATCACTATTGTGTCATCATTAATAGTAATTCGTTAATCTCTCTAAATTATCGATAAAATTTCTATGATATAAGATGTTATTTCATATTTTTATAGACTACTTATAATCAATGTTATATTCTGTTTATTCATATATTAAAATTAATATTCTCATAAAAAATGAGTGTGACATTTTGTCACATTTATTTATTTTTATTATATTCAAGGGAAGGTGGTCATTAAGGGATTTCATATCGAACCATGTTTTCTATTTGTATAATTTATTCATTAAATTAGATTTTTATGGGTGGTAAGGTGATTTATAATATTATATTTACCTATAATTAAATCGTTTACCCTTAAATATGGTAATAAAAATAGTTAAAATAAATGACATTCATAATTTCAAAAAATAATATGAACCTATTTATATAATTTGGAAATAATAAATCCAAAAATTTAAGCCATTTTTAGAAATTAAATCCCAAAAAAATTGTATTAATTAATTTAAAAATAAATCTTGTCATCATAATGAAAAATGGGGTTTTAAAAGTTTAATCATTGCAAAAGAACGAAATGGTTATACATCAAAATTCAAGGTAAAATTAATGTCAATGAAAAATATATATTAAATGAAAAGGTATATTATATTTATAATTTTAATCTATTTAATAATATAATTTATCCACATAAATAATTATAATGAAAAATGTAGTTTTCAATTCAAATTTAGTATATTTTATTATTCATCCAAATATAAAACATAGCAAAATAATTTAAAAATTCCTTAATAGTAAATTTTAATATCCTAATTCAAATTGTTAAATCTATTTTGTTAAACTAAAGATATTAAATTGTAAAAAACATGATTTAAAATGGATGTGACATTAAAAGGTGAAAATTTGTATTTTTTAAAAATAATGTTTTTATCCGAAAAAACTAAAATTATACATATATCTTGTCAAGAAAATATATAAGATAAATGTTAATGTTATATATAATGTAAAAAATTTAAAATTTGGTTAATACTTTCATAACTACTAATAATATATTATTAATATAGTTTTGTTCGATAAAACTAGGTCTTGTACGTAATGCAAACCAACTCATTGTTGTTTGTATTTTAAGAATATCATGGTGTTGCATAAAGAACTAAAAAAGAAAGAAAATAAAATCATTATGAAATCAAAATATAATAATGTATCTGGGTGTTACATATTTATTTAATTTTAATTTTATATGAAATTTAAAATATATTCAATAAATCCATCTTTATGATCATATATATATATATAACATAAAAAACAAATTCAGTTTCATTATAGAGATGGCAGTCCATCCATATGCATGAAAATCATTATCATTTATTATAAGATGGAATGGAGTAAAAATTTTTGTTCAATTTAAAAAAATTATTCATTGAAGTAATGATACTTATTTCATCATATTGGTATGTTTTAAGATTATTTTTAGTAGTGTAATAAATAAATAAATTTAAATAGATTGGTAAAGATAATTACAACCTTTTTTACCACACCTTGAGCTTACACATTAGGGTCTTCAAAGGATGGTCTTTGGGGATGAAAAAATTCTAAAGGAAATTTTGAGATACTTTATATATATATATATATATATTATTTTATGACTTGGATGGTCTGTGTTGCTCAGAATCATATTGGACCTCCATTTATAACTGAGGGGAGTGAAGCTCTACTAAATACACAGGCCATTAAAATATAATTTTGTAATTTTTAAGTATAGAGGGATACAAGTAAAACCATTTTCGAAAGTAAGGAATGAATTTCTATAAATAATTGTAAGTAATCACATTTTAAATTTTTTATAGATATTTAACGTTTTATATTTTTGTTTTATCCACCATTTTAATCCTATGAACACATACGATGTTGGTAGAGTTTTACCATAGTTGTTGTTCACAGTGAAAAAAATATTATTTACTATGTTACACTATTTGATGTATCTAATTGCAAATATGGAAACAATTTTAAAATATTAAATTTACAATAGTGAGAAAAATTATTTTTTAAGTATGAATCCAAAATATGATGAAAATACATTTAGGAAAAATTATGTTTAGTAATATAATTGAATTTTTTCTAATTCATACCTAGTTACAACAATCAGAGGGATTCTAAATTGTTTTACTAACATTAATATATACACATAACATTAAAATCATTGATATATAGTGATTATATTCTTTTAAAAATAATAACTCTAGTATTATTTAATGATTTTTTCAAAAAATCATATCTTTTTACCTTTAATTGATTTTTTTCCATTGATTACTAATTGAAGACCAACTAATTAATTTTATTAAATTATTAAAAATAACTAATCATAATCTTTATTCAACAAAAAAACTATAAATTTGAATTTATTTAAAATTATTCTTAATAAATAAAATATTTCAAAATAATATTTTAGGGTAAATAAATTTTTTTATGAATTAGAAATAATTTCAGATAATTATAGTTTACTTATATACTATATATGATAAATTATTTAATAATTTGAATGAATTATTCAAATAATTTTAAGGTTTTTTTATTTCTTAAGATATTGAATGGTTTTATCAATTATTGAAAAACATATTGTAAAATCTAGGGCTGTTACATTATATAGCGTTTAAAAACATTCCATCTAAATTTTATCACTATGATACAAATAATTTAGGACACTATTACCTGAAAACATCATTTTTTACCACGTTTTATCATCAAATTTATAATTCCTCAAGAGAACCTTATGTAGGTGATTTTTCTTATTCTGCAGCACTTTATATCCATGATCCAATATCCCCTCTAGATTTTCATCATACGAATGATCATTACCTAATGGTATAAGCTATGAGTTTAGTATATGTCAAGGATTATCCATTAAATTTCTAAAAATACATACATGTGACATATCATGAACGTGGGATAGATTTTGATAATGTTCCATTAAAAAATTTATCATCCATATGTGATGAATAATCACATAGGTACTGATATATTATGGAAAAAAAAATTTATTCCCAAATTTCATTGCATTCATTAAATGATATATTTATAGAAATACTATATTACTATCATTTATCTCAAGATTGTATCATTAATTGATTCCAAAACGTTTTTTACTATGAACATCTATAATATGTTGTCGAACAACAATATATACTATTACCAGTTCCTTATCATGCTTAGGTAACAATAGATATTGTTCCTCAACATCATAATTACATGTCTAAGTTCTCGACTACTTTATACAAAGGTATTGATAATTCCCCATCTTAATTCTCTTATGAGGTATATTATTGTGTGAATATTATACCAAATATTGGGGTTCATCCTAGTCTCATTTTTAATCTACAGTGAAATATCTCATCATAACTTTAAAGGGTTGGGAGTCATAAAAAACTAATTATATGTCTAACAATGATATGTAGTCATTAGTATCAACTATATATTCTAATAATACTTAATTATTCACTAAAATTTCAATTTTAACCTCTTATATTGATTAGATATTATATAGAGAGGAACTACAAAAAACATTACCTCTTTAATCATGCATATAATATAGACATAATACAAATAAATATGTTCAGATATTATTAATTTTTTTTATTTTTTAATGTGATCGACTATAATCAAAATACAATTATACTCTTTACATATTTTTAGAGTACCATGATAAATAAAATGGTTCTAATTTTAAATTAACACATAATTATTTTTAATGGTTATAAAAACCTCAAAAATTTCTTCTTATCATCCTTAGCATGCTGAAATAGCAATATCTATAATTTATACTCTGTGGTATCTCTCTTTATAATGTCCCATCTAAAATAATCTATATGATACAGATATATTTTGATACTTATAATATCAATAGAAATATATTATCTATGAGTTTTATCCAATAGATCCCTCATTGATTATGGTATTTACAGGAAACATATTCTGTTTATAAACAATGTAATTTCATCACTATTATACTAATCCCAAATACATTCCATAACTTTTTATAAAGCTCCTCATCTTCATTTTGTTCATCTATAATCCAATTATTAATATATGTTTGTACATTATACTATAAAAGGGAATATATTTCCCATTTCCATTTGATTTCAAGGTCCATCCACTATAAATTCTTAAGATTTTGATCTCTTTCAAACCTTGGGACATACAAATAAGTTTTTTCCCTCAAACTAAGGTATGTAAGCACATTTTTCACCTTCCAAACATTGTAATATATTAAGTAGTAGTAATAATTACCTAAATACAACAATATCTCTTAGATAACATTAATAATAATCTATGATAATTATTTCACTAGCTATAATAATAACCAAACTCATCAAAATTTTCCAAAAAAAGTGTGGGTTGTATATAAATGTAAAATTTATTATCATTAAATTAATCAGATACCAACATTACACCTCTTTGATATTTATTTAATTGAAATCCTTATATTCTATATTTTTATAATTGGCTACTCAATTTAACCTATGATTATTTTAACTCATTTGGAATAAAGTGTTATTTATTTTAATTCCTATATGGGTATTATTTTAAGATATTTCTAAATCATTTGTCTGTGTCTCTTATAATTAGATAATTTTAATTATAGGAATACCTACACTCTATTTATACCAAGATATCTCATTAAATTATTTAATAATAACTACTAATTAAACTTCTTTATTTCTCATTCTGGATACAACATTTTATGAAACTAAATAATCAATAATTTTATTTCATGTTTGAGGAAAAAACCAGAAGGGTAAAACATAATTCACATAGTATTTACCTCATAGGTACCTATATATTCATTAAACTTATACATATTTCCAACCATAATCATTATATTTTTGAGAGAATAGTCCAATGAATGTAGTTACTAAAAAATACACTCTTACATCATCTCATTATATTTAGTGAATTTCCACCACCTACCATATTTACTTGATAAGATTCCATAATTGAGCATTTCTTCCATCTAAATGATAAACAAACATGAGGACTTTTTCAATATCTAAGAACTAGAGAATATAAAAAATAATTTAATTAGGAATGATCTATTTTTGAGACAGTAGTGGATTAGAGGAAGCACTTTAATATTATTGATACCAACCCATGAAAGACTAAATGGTGTGATGCTACCCTAGTTTCTCATTTACTAGATCAACATGATTCATGTATCAAAAATGTTTCATGAGAATAATTAATCGATATTTCTATCTAAGATCCTGTGATATAGTTTCTCAATTGTAGAATCATTATATTTACTTCCTTGTTCTTTGATAACATGATTCGTCTTTGTTCTAATAGTTGAATAAAACCAAAAACATCGTTTCAAAATAATTTTTCAATAAACATAGTGAGAAACCATATAATAATAATAATAATAAATCATGATGATTCTTAGTTTATAAATCAATATTATAAACCCATAAAAATTTTTGGTTCACCCTTCATCACTCCCTATTCATCGTTGTTTTTATTATGTTTTACACCAAAATTGTTTATGACCTAAAATCCATAATTATCTACACCTTGATTTGATATTTACCTTGTCCACCCAAGATTAACATACATGTATTTGTCATAATTTTAGCTAATAAAAAAATATGTTACACAATAATTCATTTCTTGTGACCAAAATTATTTACTCACTTTGTATAATATAAAAATAATCAACATATTTCATGAAGTATGATCAGCATCTCACACAAATATATTCTGTCATAGTACACTTTTTGTAATTGTTATAATAGTGAGGACTCATTATTAATCAGTCAAGAGACATAATATTTTATCATACACATAAAAAAATTCATTGGAATTTTGGAATAATCATAATTATAAAACATCATTTAATTATCCAATGATCACTACCATGAACCACACCACATAGTGAAAAAACTCTTAAACTAGATTACATTCACTCCCATATCACCTTTAATTATTGGATTTGGTTTAATCACCATCGAATATCTTATTATCTCATGATATATGATTTTTTACCCAATTAATTATAGGGATATATTACTATAATCCTACCCATTACATAATTGAAACCATATTTGTGTTCCACATGACTATATAAACAATCATCATTTCATCATAATGAAATTTACTTATGTAAAAGGAATGGGATTCATGGAATAATGCTTAAAACATTGTGTTATCCCATATAATTTTTGACACTATCTGTGACTATAATGGTTTTTATTATCAAAAATCATATAATATATTAACATATATCTTACCTCATGTCAGATCCTAAATTATGTCAAAGAATTATCTTGAATATCATATCATTTCAATCATAATACTATTTACGTGTGTTTAAGTCAAAACAATCTTATAAATTATTATCTATGCATATTTATTCATTGAAGATGAGACCCATAGACAGATGAATCAACATTTTACAAGACAATGAGAGATATATGACTCACTATTGGATATGTCACTGATACACAGATGACTCACCGTTGCACATGACACTAAAAGACCAAAGACTAATTGTTGCATATGACTCATCAATGTAGAAGACCAATCCTCTCTCCAAGTGACCTACCATTGCATGATGCTACAGATGCAAGGAATCAACATCCATTAAAATGAGTCATTTTTGGTTTAATAGTCTCACCGATAGAAGGAATGATTCACTGTTTATATGAGTCACTAATAGATCAACTATCTCACCAATAGAAGGAAGGACTCACCATTGAAACTTGTCACAGATGTAATGATTCACCAACATATGGCAAGACAAATAGAATGGCATACCGATACTGACATAATGATACACCGATCGAATGAGGCACCAACAATCGATCCACCAATAGAATGTTTAAATCTACATTTACAAATATTATTTCTAATTTTAATATTTTTGTCATTTAATGATACTATCATATTTTATAATACATTGAATGACTTTTAGCATATAATATGATGTATGGGGATCTGATTCACATGGATTTTACATGATCTTTCTCATCCCTCGAATATAGGAAGTATTTTTATGTGAAAGAAGATAGATAGAAGAGAAATGGTAGTGTGGTGCAAGCCTACAAGAGATACAGAAGAACATCAAAAATAGTCATGCAGCCATTGTGGACTCAAGAATAGAATAACACATGAGGTGATCTCAACTGAACTGATCATCAAATTTAAAAACTATTCTAGCATATCAATAAAGGATAAAAATATACATAAAAAACCATACCTATATCTAGAAGCTAGTATACGAAACTCTAGTGTGTTGTCAACATCAAGAAGAGAAATTTAACATCAAATCCACTTCATCCACCTAGAGAAATACTGTATAATACACAAAGACTTCCAATCCTAACTTCACATATTTAGCTATGTTGTGTTCATTTATTTTCATTTTTGAGTAGTGTTTGTATCTATCTGTTACACACACACACTAACTCGTGTGCATAACTGTAGTATACTAGACATCCTCAATATCTCGATCTTTTAATCCATTTGTATCCGATGTAGAATGGTGGAAGTGGTCGTGTGTGACAAGGTTTTTTCCACGAAAATATTTGTACTGGTTAAGGGTGACCTGGACTTCCCTATGTGTTATTGTGAACCCCAATCCAGGGTAAGGATAAAATTATTTTTAAATTAAACTCCTTGGTGGAAGGTGATCCCCAAGTATAGAGGATTATGTATCTACTTGATAATGACCCTGTTAGTTTTATTTAAAAGAACATAAAATTTCCATTAATACTAAATTTTTATCTCATTAAATTATTGTTCGAAAATTTTATTATGGATAATAGTCTATAAGGTGTTGCTACAAAAAAAGTTCCATTCTTTAACGGAACAAATTATTCCCAATAGAAAATTAAAATAAAAAATAACTTTTAAAGTATGGGTTTTTTAAATTTGGTCATAAATTATAGATGAGTATAGCATTTATACCGTTGATAGAATTACATGGGATAAACCATCTATGAATTCTTATAACCATGATTTCAAATCCATGAATGACCAATACTATTCCTTATGAAATCAAGAGTTTACCAAAAAATTTGTATGTAGAACAACCCATGGAATTTTAGATACTTGGTTTGATTCCCATGATGTAACATCTACTGTAATTAAATGAGACTGAATATATATACTATTAAATATTCTAAATTCATGATAAATCCCGATGAGACTATTTTTAACATGCATCTCATTTTTAATGAAATTAAGAACACTATGATCTTTGTGGTATCAGATGTTACTAGAAAAGAACAAATTATGAGGATTCATAGATGTTTAACTGATATGTGGAGAGGAACCACTGTATAAATTAAATAACCATGTACCATCATCAAATTACCTATCAAATTGGTTATGGAAAATAGATGATGTATGTGGAAGAGATGAAAGTAAAAAAAGAAGAACAGAATTAACCAAAGAGAAAATTTTTATCCTTCAAGACTACCATGTTAATGAGAAAAGTCAAATATAATGTTCAAGATAATGTTTAGAGCACAAGTAGTGAAGAATTAGCTTCAGATACTAATGATGAGATGGATCACTAGGCAAGAAGATTCAAGAAATTCTATAACAAGAATAATTTTTTCATGAATCCCAATTACAATGAAAAATATGACAATAAAGGAATTTGGAAAAATGAATGGGAGAGGCCTGAAAATCAGATGAAATAGTTTTCTATGAATGAAAAAGGAGGGGGTATGTCAAATCTGACATTCCTTAATTAATGTATAAAAAGAAGTATGAGTGTAAAGATATGAAATTTAAGAAATCTATTTATGCCACCTAGAGTACCTCTAAGGATAGATCCTATGAATTAACATCATCCCATGAAATGAATATGGACATAGAAAATATGTGTTTTCTATCAAAAAAATCAAAGGAAAGCAGTTTGAAGAGATCCGACAATAGTAAATGGTATTTGGACAGTGTAGGCTAAAGACACATTATTGGAGAGTAATCACGCCTCCAGATCCTTATCAAGATTAATGGTGTATATATCACCTTTTTGTGATAATTACAAAGGAAAAATAATTGTCTTAGGCTATATTTCTAACTCTAACTCAATTTAAATTTGTAAAGTACATTTTTTGATGGATTGAAGTATAATCATCGTAGTATTCCTCCATTATGGGATGATGGATTTCATGTTAAATTTGAAAACGATGATTGTAATGTTATTAACTCTAAAAATGATATATTATTTCTTCTTTTATAAGTGAAAATGAATATTGTTTAAATATATATTCCTCATTCTCTCAAAAATATTCTATTTTATGAGCCTTTTACAAAGACTCATAGCTTTGGAATTTGATTCTAGGACACTATAAAGATTAATCTCTTAGAAATATTACAAGAAATGGACTAGTCAAGGATCTATCCATAAATGAGATTCTGAATGAAAATGTCTATAATCATTGACAACAGGGTAAATGACCCAAGATAACATTCAAATTAATGAATGATGTTTCAACTTCTTCTCCTTTACAGTTGGTTCACATGAATTTTTTTGGACCATCTCTTGTTTCTAGTTTAAATGAGATGCAATATGTTTATGTTCATGTAGATGACTATTCTAGGTATAAATGGAATTATTTCTTAGCTCATATAAGTGAATCCTCTACATAAAACACTAAGTATTCTAAAATAGTGTAATATTTAAGTGGACTTTGAATTATATCCACAATATGTTATCATGTAAATGAGATTGAAAATCAATACATTGAATACTTTTTCTCACTGAATGTCCATAGTAATAAGTTCTCTGCCCTAGGAAACCACATCAACATGTAGTTATAGAAAGAAGGAATATAACTTTACATGAGATATCTTTCATAATGAAAAATTAATCTTATCTACCTATTAACATTCAGGTTGAGTCTGTGAATACAGTTTCCAACATAATTAATAGATTCATCATGAGACCTATCCTCAAGAATAATCTTTTTGAGCTGTGGTAGAATAGAAAATCAAAAGTTTTTTATTTCAATGTTTTTGGTTACAATGTATATATCTATAACACTTAGAAAAATAATGTAAAATTCGCATCCAAGAGTGGTGATGGAATCTTTCTAGGTTACTCAAACTCTAGTAAAGCCTATAGTGTATTTATTAAATGATCCAAGTGCATGGATGAGTCAATACATGTAAATTTTGGTGAAATATGTCCACATAATCCTAAGACCTCGTTATAAAACCTTGAAGATGATATTTCAAACTAAGAAAAAATGAAAAATGATCTAATCTTTTTGTCAAGAAATTTTTTTTAAATCAAATAGTTTGTGAAATTCATCATAATCAGAACGTGATGAACCTGAATATGTAGATGATATCATAGTAAATAGACCCTATTTTTATAGACCAACTAGAAATCCCAATAACCATCATTTATATGCTAATATTGGAGACATAGATTATGGAACATAAACTAGAGATTCTCCTATAAATCTTGTTGAATATCAAGCCTTCATGTCATATCTTGAACCTAAAAAAATCAACGGTAAAATTAAAGATGATTTTTTTTTGTAATGGATATGAATGAAGAACATAATAAATATGAAATAATTAATGTTTAGAAACATGTGGATAAGACCAAAGACACCTTTACCCTAGGATCTAAGTGGGTTCTTAGGAACAAAGAAGATAAATCTTGTAATATTATTGGAAAACATACAGACTGGTTTCAGTAGATATTAGTCATGAAGATGGAATTGAATATGATGAAACTTTTTGACATGATTCTAGAATTTAGGCAATTAGAATCCATCTTTATTATGATTCCCATCATAATTTTAAAAATTATGAAATGGATGTTGAAATATTATAACTAAATGGGTACATTGTTGGGGATTATTTTGAACAACCCCTTGGATATACAAAACCACATTTTCAAAGTTAGGATTTCAAATTAACAAAAGTATTATATGGATTAAAACAATCTATAAGAGCTTGGTAAGATAGATTAAGTATATTTATTATTTCAAAAGGTTTTAGAAAAATAATTTATGATTTTCTTATTTTTATAAAACATATAAATAAAGTTGTTTTAGTAGTTAAAATTTATTTTGATGGTATTATTTTTTATTCTTCAATAAATTATTTATGTAGAGAGTTTTAAAAAATTATGCAAAATGAACATTAAATGAGTCTGATGGGTGAACTCAAATTATTTCATGGATTTCACATTCATCAAAATATAAAAGTTATAATTTAGAATCATTGTAAATACAGGAAATATCTTTTAAAAATATGTGGATTTGATCGAATTTAAAGTAGTGACACTCCAATGTGTACTACATGTAAGTTAGATCTCAATATAGATGGTAATTCTGTTTATCAATCCACATATAGAGGAATGATTGGAAGTTTTCTCTACATTACTACTATATGTCTAGATACAATGTTTAGTGTGTGTATGTGTGCCTATATTCATGATAATCCCAAAGAGATTTATTTAAATGTTGTTAAAAGTATCTTTAAATGTCTCAATCATACTATCAATTTAGGTTTTTATTATCCAAAATGATAATAATTTGATAGGGTGAGTTATTTTGATACAGACATGGGTGAATTTAATTTAGATATAAAAAGAACCTATGGAATATGTCACTCTTTTGGAATGTAATAGGTTTCATGGTGTAGTAATAAACATAAATCTATTGCATTATCTACTGCTGAATCCAAATTCATAGCTACTTGTAGCGGTTGTGTTCAAATTTTTTTGATGAAACACACTCTTCTATAATATGGATATCAATTGAGACATGTAATTATAAAATTTGACAATGAAAGTGATATTAACATTTACAAGAACCTAGTTTCTCATTCTAGAACAAAACATAATAATGTAAGACATCACTTTTTGAAGGAGCATTATCAAAAGGGTGATATCACTTTAGAATTTATTGGTGCTAAATATCTTCTTATGGATGTATTCACTATTCCAAAGAACTATAAAAGATTGAATTGCATCAGACATGAGTTAGGAATGATAAATCAATAAGACCATGTGTTTCCTTTTTGTTTGAAAATTTTCTATGAATTTTTCACACTAACACCGTTGTCACAATGCCACCATTGTATCACCGACACAGTTGTCATGCCGAAAATGTAGGTGTTATACAATGTCTATCATGTAGACACCATTATAGTTATAAAAACGTTGTCATACTAACACCATTGACTCAATTTTTTCTATATATTTTTTATTTAATCAATATTACTGTATTTCATTAATTATAGTGATCTTGGTTCCTGATTTAACGATTATGTAATTAAAAACCCTAAATTATATAAATTTTAATCGATCCACTCTAGTCCTTTACCTCTACTCTCTCTCTCTCTCTCACCTACTACTCTCTCTCTCTCTTTACCCATGACCATTCACATTCAGACCTCCAGACTAAATGGTTAGAAATGGCGAATGTTAAGAGATCTCATGAAGATTTTGAGTCTCTTCCTTCAATGAAATTGAATGGTGAATCAAGGAAACCATCAGGTCATATGAATCATAGTATGGTAAATCATGTTTTAACCTCAAAGAATGATGTAATGGTGGAATGGCTCATAGTGATCATGCCATTTTTGTTGATGGTGTTGTAAGATTAGGGATGTATTGAATGGTTTGTAAATAATGAAAGAGTTTTGTACCAAAAGTTGGTGTATACATTTTACATGAACATAGAATTTTTTTGAAAGGAAGTGATGTATCTTGGTTCAAGTAGATAGTAAAATGGAAGAGAATTTATTTCACTTCAATAATATCAGATGAGTGTATTAATGTTCCTCATGATAAAAGGATTCATTATTATAAGGATATTTCTCCTCCTAAAATTGAACTCTTTAGTTATGAGATAGCTCTCAAAGAGATATCCAGAAATGAGGAATATATGAGACCCATTGCCTCAGAATTAAATAGTGAGTGTAGAATTTAATTTAATTTTTTTCAGAACCTGATTTGTCCTAGGAAATGGAACATTGCTACTCGAAAGTTTTAGGATGTATTCTAAGTGTATTTGATGCAGAATTGAGTTAAATGGAATTTTTTATGGTATCTATTTGTGCACATTAATGAAATGATAGAACCTAGTTGTAAGTAAAAATATCTTTTCTACTCTATAATGATTTTATCAATGCTAAGGAAGAATGGTTGTGTAGTGGATTTGATGATGTTTAAGTTAAAGAATGTTGTGGTTTATATTTAATTTCTAACATCTGTAAAAGGATGAAGAATAACTAGAACCCATGAAGATTGTAATGGGTTTGTGATGAAGATAAGATGTATGAGATGTTCAATCCTAACTGAAAAATTACTGTTTTATTTATTTAAAGGAGAGGTATAGAAATAAAAAACCCAATGGAAGAGTTAGAGGAAGAAGAGGAAGAAGCGTTTTCAACTCTTGTTAGAGATGTGGGATCACCAGTTGATGATAAAGGTGACCCAAACACTACCGGACCAACAAAAGGAGTTTATATTGGACCTGAAATTCCACATTGGTACATACCTACTCATGAACATATTCTTTAATCTAATATAATTGAATAAGAGTATGTTCAATGATGTGTAGAATATTTTAGTGATTCTAGAGAAAATGAAGATGAAGAAGAAGAATATGGTAGTAGTGAAAGTCACACAAAATCAGGTAAAGAAGAATTATATTAGAATGTAGATGATGAAAACGAAAATGAAAATAATAAATATGTTGATAATGAAGAACATGGTGAATGTTGATGTGATAGTAAATCTGGTCATCCTAATGAAAATATAGAAGTTGTTAATATGAACTTTTATGAAGATAATACTAGTGTATATGTAGAGGGTGTTGTTAAAGATTGAAAGATTGATCTAGATGAACCGATTTCTCAAGTTGAATATACTAGAAAAATTACTCAGCATAAGGAGAAGATTCCTAGACATGAAGCATTGACTAAGGAGTAGAAATCTACCAAGAATGATGAAACTACGAGAGAGTCTCGAGAAAAGGTCACCCAATTTGTTAATAATGATCAAATAGGATGAGTAAGGATTGATACTCTTACTCCACTAGATTCTGATATTTTGTCTGATTTGGTATGGAATCCTGGTTAAGTGGCATGATGATTGAATTATGGTGATTCTGATGATGATATCTTTTCACTAGTTTTAAGGCAGCTGGAGGCTGAGGCCTCTTCTAGTTACTATGTCACTATGGCTAATTTTGAACAATTCATGAAATACATATGTGAATCCATAAGAAACTCAGTAAAATCTATGATGAGATATGAGATTGATGAATATTGGGGAGAAAATACTGACCTACCTGAAAATTTTGAAAGTAATCTGATCTTTGATAAATGGCATAAGGAAAGATAGATCTTCTAGTTCTTCTCCTTCCTCAAATAGTATGTCTCAAGCTGATACTGCTTCGTTCTCCAAGATAGTGATTAAATAAAATCATCCAAATTTAATTACATCTACAAAAACAATTTTGACACCTGAAACCATGCTCAGGAATCAAATGAAGATGTTAACCACTGACATCAATGCTTCCACCACCTAGTATATAAATAAATAGAAATATTTCATTAAGGGAATTGAGAAACTTGTTTCTCACATTAAATATCTTCTGTTTTTACGGATAATAAGATAATTTAATAAACATATGTCCTCTGGTATTGCATCAACCTCTGCTCAACCTGTTCATTCATCCCAATCTAGTTACCTTTCTACTGTTAATTCAGTTTTGAATGAAGAGTTCAAGATTTAATTGCTAGTATTACCATGGTTGAGGACACTTCAGATAAGGTTCATGATCATGTGTAGTATTATACAAGGATTACATGAAAGACTCGAGATGAGATGACCAAAAGGATAAATGATTTATTCTCCTAACTCATCACAAATCATCAAATGCATAGTCTCTTTATGTATTTGGATACCAATATTAATCTTCCTCCAGTGATAATAGATTTTAAGGATTAGATTCAGAAGATGAGAGTATTCAATCCCTTTTTGGACATGTTTGTTGAAAACAAAGATGATTTTGAAAAAAAATGAAATATGGTGGTGAGATAATTGAAGAGTTCATCATGTTCTTAAATACATATCTCCATCTCCAATGTGAAGTCATTATGGTACCCTTTGTTGCACCAATTTTCCCTGCTGGTTCAGTATTTAATTACCCTTAGATATCAGTTTCTAAGGATTTTTCTCAGACCAAACCTATCATTACAAAAATTAGTCAGCCTCAGCTAGTTTCTTAGCACAGACCTTTCCAAGATTCTATAGTTTCTGAATGAGTACCTCTACCTCCTCTAAAAATAAATTCATACCATTCTACTTTTCATCCTAATCCTCTAGATAAACCATCGATTAATCCTTCTGATAAGGGGGAGGAACCCCTGGACCCTCCCTTGTAGTGTAGAGTGGTATTTTTTATAGGGATAGATCATTGTAATTTTTCTAATTCAATTTTTTTTTTCATTGTTTCTACTTTGATGTTTTTAGTGTTATTTTCACATTAAACTTTTCTCTAATCCCAAAAGGGGGATAATTTTATTAAACATTATTATAATGGGGAGAATCTAGTATAGAACTATTAAAATACAAGGAACATTATAAAGCATTATTATAATTTTATAAATTAGTGTGATATGATTAATAAAATAGTTTAATCTTCTCTCTGATACATTATTGTCTGTTTAATTTAACAATTTTGTAATGTTTCATAATAATACAATGATTTGTGATCACCATTATGTGAGATATTTTTGGCCCATATATCGTTGTCTAGTACCTATGACTATAATGGATTTAATTAACATGAATGATGTCATATATTATAATATATATTACCTCATGTCATATTCTAAATTATGTCAAATCAATATCATGTATATCAGATCATTTGAATCATATAACTATTTTTGTGTGTTTATGTCTAAAAAAGATTATAAATGATTATCTAGGTGTACATGTGAGTATTTACAGACTTTGAATTTTTTGAATTGTAAGACAGAAAATCTACTCACTGTTGGACATGACACCAACAGACAGATGACACACCATTGCATATTACTCACCAACGCAGATGACCGACCAACAGTCAAAGTGACCTACATTTTTATAATGATAAATACAAATGGACTCACTTTTAGTTGAAATGAGTCACTGTTGGTTAAACAGTATCAATAAAAGAAGGAAAGATTCAATGTTGATATGATTCACCGATCAATAAAATTTCCCACCAACAGAATGAAGGACTAACTGTTGAAACAAGTCACAGATGTAATGAGTCCTTAATTTAAGGAAATGCTGATATAATGACATACTGATACCAAAATAATGAGACACTAAGAGAAGGAGACACAAACAGAAGAATCATTGATATACTGTTTAATTTTTCATTTATTAATATTATTTTTAAAGTCATTTTGTGTCATTCAATGATATTGACAAATTTTTTTAACCATTTGTAAGAATATTAGCAGACAGTATGAGGTACGATGAGCTGATTCACGTGGAATGTACAAGGTTTTTGTTGGAACTCAAAAATTAGAAGTTTATTTATAATAAATAAAATAGACCGAAGAGTATGAATATTGTGGTTCATTCCTTCGAGAGATACTAAAGAACATATATAACTCTCATGCAACAACTGTGGACTCAAGAACCAAAGAACACATTAGTTGATCTCAAAAAAGATGAAAATTGAATTGAAAAACTATTTTAGCATATGAAATAAGTGGAAGAATATATCTAAAGAACCATACCTGTAGATGGAATCTAGAATACGAAACTCAGTTTTTGTGTGAACTTCTAGAATAGGACTCTAACATCAAATACACTTCATCAAACGAGTCGAGATCTAGACCATATTACACATAGAGCCTTCTAAACCTAATTTCAATATTTATCTCTATTTTTTCATTAAGTTACATTTCTTTATAGTGTGTGTCTTTCTCCGTTATACACACACTGTCTCTAGTGCATAATTAGAGGATAATGTATATCCTCAATCCCTTACACATTTAATCCATTTGTATCCCACATAGAAATTTGGAAGAGGTCATGAGTGACCTGATTGATGTTTTCCCCACAAAGAATATTGGAAGAGGTCATTGGTGACTTGGATAGCACTATGTGTTGTTACGTAACCTGATCCAGGGTGTGTATGAGGACTTGACCATAAACATTACATAATCATTAGTTAAATGAATAATTCATAATGAGGAACTTTTCATGTTTGCAGTTTTAGAGAATTATTCAAAAAATATTACATTACATCTAAAAAATTACAAGGTAGAAAATTCTACTTAGTTTCGACTTTTTTATAAAAATAAAAACTCTTGAAAAAAAGAGTCATGTCTTGTTCCATGTTTTAGACTGGATCACATTTACTTGATCCCATCCTTGACACTATTCCACTTTATTTCATGTGAAAAACGTTTCAAAAACTTGGGATGAGCATAAAAAGCTCAGTAAGAGATACACAAATAATGAAAACTGTTATTTTTTTAAATAATAAGTAAACCATGATTAATTTATCATAGGTAATTCATTTCACCTTTTTGAAGAAATAAATACTCTTCACAGAATAAAAGATCAATACATACCATTTTGTGACCAAAATATTACCATAAAACCCATATAAAGAACACATAACATATAATGGTAACTTGGGACAAAAACATACTTAAATGGAATAACCATACGGTTGAATTCTACACATTTCACTAAATGGAAGAGACATATGGCTGAATTCCATACCCAATACATTGGAGGTTATAACATAACCACCCATCTTGGCATATCATGGCACAACTCGTCATTTGGGTTATCATGTAACCACCTTCAAAGGACCATGTAACATTATAAAATCATCACACATAAAATATTCCAAATATAAGCATTTCAGAAACACCATTTAATTTGAAATATCAAGAAATAATTTATAGATATTGAAATAATAAATCCATTTCAAAAAATATTTTCAATACCAAAACAACCAAAAAGATAAAAAGGGATTTCCTATTCATTTTAGAAAACATTATGTCTTATTGAGGATTCCAAATAACGATTGCGGCAGCGGAGATGTCATTGTCACCACAAACATTTAAAACAATAAGTTTTTCTTTCAGGAAAATGATTTTTATAATAAATATTCCATTTGAATGAATGTTAAATTTAAAGGGTTTTATTATACAACGTGTAAAAGAAGAAGGTATATATCATCAAAATATGCCTCAATGAAAGGATAGTGAGATGAATTCCTCTTACCTATTGTCCGACTTGACCTGTTCGTTCTTTATTTGATGTCTAAAAATCATAAAACAAATACCATGATAAAGGAAATTGGTTTATATTTCAAATTAGTATTTATAGATTAAATGATAATTTAAAGAACCCCTTGTAAAAATTAATTTACCAAAAGATATTTTTTTGTCATTTTTTCCATTACATTAGGTTAATTAATATAATGTGTCATTATCTCTCCCAAGAGGATAAATGGGGTCCCAAAATCAACCAAAATATTCCCATGGTAATAAATATATCAAACAATAAGGTTAGGGCTTGTTTTATGATAATTGTTAATTATTATAATATATTTTTACCTTGAATTACCATATTTACCATTCATCATGGGAAATAGAATTCAAAATTTACGATTCACCAAAAATAATTTTCATCTTATTGAACCACATTTTACTTATTAATAATAACCATGAATGTGGGATTTTCTAAATTCAATTCGCAGAAGTGGTAATATTTCATTTAAATGAAAATGTCGGGTTTTTAACTACTACTTAGTGGTTTCACTATTAATCAAAATTGATGTTTTTCAGAGAAATACGAAAAATTAAGCCTAAGCTATATTTGATATTCCGAATTCAAAAATGATGTCAATTTTAAAAAATTCAAAACATAGAAGTTGGATTAATTTATTTAAAATTAAGTCTCGTAGTCAAAAAACGTGTCTTTTTAGGAAATAATAACAATCAAAAGATTGATAGTTGATTATGTAAAATTTCAAAGTGAAATTTCATTCAATGAACGTCATGGGATTAAATAGTAAAAATATAATATAATTACACATTGAAACCAATATAAATGATAATATAACCATATAAATATATTATATTAAAATGAATTTTTGAATTAAAATATATTATTTTTCACTATTCATAAAAAATGAATTTTATTAGAAAAATAACAATAATTAACCCAAAGTAAATTTCGATGTCCTGATTCTTAATAAGAATTATATTTTCTCAAATAGAACATATAAAAGTGACTAAAACTAGATTTAAATAGGGTTCTCCATTAAAAGGCGGTAAATCTTCCTTTAAAAGTAAATTATATTTAAAATATAATCCATCCACCTTTTAAGTCAATAACTTGTTTAATTAACATGTATTGTCATATTGTAGTTAGTTTTTTTCATCCAATCCAATTCAATGTCTAAGAGTTAACTACCATTTAAAAAAATAATGTTATATTATTAGTGTGCAACGTAATATTTCAAAGAAACACATTGTTGCGTATCAGTTACACCATTGAACATAAAAAACCATTTAAATAAAAATTAATATTTTATTCACAAAATATTAATAAAAAAGATAATGAATTACTTCATTATTTACACGAGATGATACATCCTCCCCCCTTTTGTAAATTTTGTCCTCACAACATTATTCAGTTATCAAATAAGTGGGGTTATTTATCCCTCATAGCATTTTCAGATTCCTACATTATCTCTTCAACCATATGGTTTCTTCGCAAAACAATTACCTGTTGAAATACTTTATTCCGCAACACATGCTCTCTATGATCAAAAATATGGACTGGTTGTTCCTCATAAGAGAGATTCTCTTCCAACCAAACTACCTCTGGACAAAAAACATGAGATGGATTGTGCATATACTTTCTCAACATTGAAACATGAAAAATATTGTGTACATGGGATAAACTCGGCGGTAAATCCACTTTGTACACAACTTATCCTTCTTTCTCCGGGATTTCATAAGTTCCAATAAACCTCAGACTCAACATTCCCTTTTTTCCAAAACACATCACACATTTCCATGGAGAAACATTGAGAAAGACATTTTCACCTAGCATGATAGATAAATCCTTTCTCTGAGTATCAACATAACGTTTCTCTCTACTCTAAGATGTTCTCATATTCTTCTGAATCAACTGATCATTTTTTTCCATCTCTTCTACCAATTTTGGTCCCATTAGCTTCCTTTCACCCACTTTATCCCAAAAATCTTGAGTTCTACAACACTTTACTTATAATTCCTCAAATGGATCCATTTTTATATTGGAATTAAAATTGATATTATATGAAAATGCAACCAAATGATGATGTAGGTCCCAAATTCCCTGGTAATCCACTGAACAAGAAAGTAGCATATCCTCCAGGATCTGAATAGTTTGTTCTAATTTCCCATATGATTGAGGAATAAAAGTTGAAATAAAATTTAATTCAATACCCAACGACTTCTGAAGGCCATTCCAAGAGTTAGAAGTATGCCCCAGATCACGATCAGATACAATGGAAAGGGGAACACCATGTAACCTGACAAATCTATTTGACATACAACTTAAAATTTTGATCTATAGACAAATTATCTTGAATAGTATGGAAATGAGAAGATTTATTCAACCGATAAACAATAACCCATATTTTGTTATTACCTCGAGATGTCTTTAGTAATCCCACAACGAAGTCCTTGGATATATTTTTCCATTTCCACATTGGCACTGGTAAAGACTGATTCATCCCTTTTGGTAACTTCTTATCTGCTTTAACCTGATGAGAATTCAAAAACATCACAAAATGATCAGCAATATCTATTTTCATTTCATCCCACTAGTAATACTACCAAAGATCTTTGTACATCGTTTTACTACCTGGATGAACTGAAAATAGGGAACTATGAGCATCACCTAAAAACTCATTCTTCAACTATGAATCACAAGGAAGGCATAATATTTTTACAATCCTCAATACACAATCATTATCAATGTTAAAATCATGGAACTTACCCTTATTAACCAACACTACCTATTTATGTAACTCACTGTATTATTTTTGCACGTTCTTTATTCAATCTGATAGGGACGATTTCACTAACACCTGAAACAATCCATAATAATTTTCTCCACCAAAAACATCAATGCCAATGTTTATCAAATCAAAAACCAAAGGATCTTGTTCCAATTGTATCATGGTTAATGAAGCATTACTTTCTAGACTAAAAGAATCGTCCACTTTATTTTCCATTCTTGTATGGTAATGAATCATGAAATCATAATCCTTGATTAATTCCAACCATCTCCTATGTCTCATGTTCAATTACTTTTTATTGAATATATACTTAAATCATTTGAGGTCATTATATATTTTACATTTTACTCCATACAAATGATGCCTCCAAAATTTTAAATAAAAAACAATAGCTATTTCAAAATCATGTGTAGGGTAATTTAACTCGTGAGGTTTCAACTGACATGAAGCATAAGAAATTACCTGATCATTTTGTATAAGGACACAACCAAGTCCTTTATACAAAGCATCATTGTAAATAACAATCTCACCATTTCAAAAAGGCATTTCCAAAACTGGAGCATTCACCAATCCTCTTTTGAGTTCCTAAAAACAATCATCACATTCTTTTGTCCAAATGAACATAACACCTTTTTGAGTTAACATAGTTAGTGTGATAGATAACCATGCTAAATTCTCATCAATCCTCTGGTAATAACCTGAAAAATCAAGAAAACTACGGATCTTAGTTATATTTGTGGGTCTTGTCCATTATTCAATAACTTTTGTTTTAGCAGGATCAACAATTATGCCCTTTTTTGAAACAATGTGACCAAGGAAAGAAATTTTCTGTATCCAAAACTCACACTTGCCAACATTACCAAAGAAATAATTTTCTTTTAGAATGCCAACACAAACCTTAAATATCTTTCATGTTCTTCTTTACTTTTGGAATAAATCAAAATATCATTATTGAACAAAACCACAAACTTGTACATGAACTCATGGAAAATTATCATCACAAGATCCATGAATACAACAGGTGCATTGGTTGAACCAAAATTCATAACTAAAAATTCATAATGGACATATCTAGTATGAAATGTGGTCATCGGAATGTCATATTTCTTTACATTCAATATATGGTACCCTGACCTCAAATAAATCTTTAAAAATATTGAGCTCCCTAGAGATGATCAAACATATCATTGATATGAGGCCCATGATAATTTTTATTAACAATGATGATATTCAATGATCTATAGTCAATGAAAAGTCTCATTGAATCATCTATTTTTTAACAAATAATACAGGATCACCCCATGGTGATGTGCTAGGTCGAATGAATCCTTTATCTAATAACTTCTGCAATTGATTCATTATCCCTAAATGTTCAATTTAAGCCATTTGATAAGGGGTTAGAAATAGGATTAACATCAGGAACCAATTCAACAATAAATTCAACTTTCAGATCAGTTACAATACCAGGAAACTCATTAGGAAAACATCAAGATACCCATTTACCACTGGCACATCATTTATCTTAACAGTTCCTTTTTTTCAACAATATGTGTATGCTAACATTCATTTTTATCTTTTACTAGTATCTCAACTTCCTGATATGTTATCAAAATCAAGGGTTCATTATTGTATAAAAACTGAAAATATCTTTGAAAATAAACCTATTGTGCTCTGTAGTCAATCTCATCATGATAAATAGAAATCCAATCCATGCTAAAGATAACATCAAACTCTATTAGAGGAAATATAATAAGGTTTTCATGTAGATTCTTCCTGCACACAAGGACAAGAAATTTCTTATAATTTCTATTTGTCTCAACATTTCCACCTAGTGTTTTTACCATAAGATCAGGATTTATATCTTAATATGGAATTCATAATTTACAAGAAAACTTATCAGAAATGAAAAAATGTGTAGAGAATGAATCAAGAAATACATTGGCAAAATCCGAACAAACAAATAGTGTACCTAATACCACTTCATTTGGTGGCCCAACATATTGTGAAGTAGTTTCAAAGAATTTTACCACCCCTTTTTTCTTGTAGTCTGGTTTCTTTCCCTCATTTGATTTTTTGTCTGGACACTCATTTTCATAATGACCCATTTCATTGCACTTAAAAAATCTTAGTGCTGGCTTTTCACTATCTGATTGATTATCTTCCTTACAGTTACGAGTAATATGACCAGACATACCACACCCGAAGCACTTCCCAGACTTTGATAAACACTCTCCAGGATGATTTTTTCCACACTTCTCAGAAGATGGATATTTAGTTTTCTTACCTCTGGGCTTATTAGATGAATTATTATCCTTTGCCTTCCAACTGGACCCCTTATTATGTTGTTTGTCAAAGAACACATGATCATAGACAAACTCCATTTCCACCTTCTATGCACATCATACACGTTTTTCATAACTTTTGAACTCATGAGAGGATAATACACTTTGAAATATCGAGAATACCTTGATAGTTGAGTGAACATTCCTTTGTAAACAGCCATTGAGTCATTCTCCTACCTCTATTATAATAATTGTTTTTCTATCATAATATTAACCACATTATGAAAATATTTCACAAGAAACATAACTTTGAATTCACCCCAATCAATTGCATCAATCTCCTCACTATCCATGATATTTTTCACCATCGACCACCACTGATCATCTTCACCTTCAAATGGTAAACAACGAGAATAACCTTTTGATGTTCTGAACATCACATGACCTCGGAAATATTCTCTAGTGTTTAATCCACCATTTTGCTAGTACAGGGTCAGATGATCCTCTAAATGATGGGGGATGTTGCCTCATGTAATGATCTACTACTGACATGTTCCTCTATGGCTGATTTGGTTGATATAGTGCATGGATACCACAACCATTTATAGCCAGAGTCAATTGTTCCATCACTACAACAAACTGTCCAGTTCTGATTTTGACAATCTGAGGTTGCTGATTTGGATGGTTGAATTTCTCTAGATATCATCCCATCATAGTTGCGATGTTTCCACTACAGAAAACCATTCTAAACACAGAAATATATTAGGTAAAGAAACATGATAATCTGAAAATTCTATATCATTTAAATATTACCATAAATTAATTTATGGATATTAATTTAACAAAAAACGAACTCCTAATGTTGTCTAAACCAACCTTTGATACCAAAAATAAGGACCCGATCTTAAAAATTACATAATTTTGAATTAACTGAATAATTTATATTGATGATATTTTCATTTTTAGAGTTTTAGAGAATTGGGCCATAAAAATTACATTACATCTCCAAAATTACAAGGTATAAACTTCTACATAGTTTCCATTTTTCTCATAAAATTAAAAAATCTTAAAAAAATGTGTCATGTATAGTTCCATGTTTTTGACAGAATTACATTTCCTTGATCACATCCTTAACCCTATTCCAATTTATGTTCTATGAAAACATTTACAAGACTTCGGATTAGCAGAAAAAGTTAATTAAGGGATACACAAAGAAAGAAAATTTTTTGTTTTTCAAAATAGCAAGTAAACAATGAATAATTTATCATAAGTAACTGATTTCACCTTTATGAAGTAGTAAATACTCTTCACTAAATTAAAGATCAATACATACCATTTTTTAACCAAAATATTACCATAAAACCCATATAAATAACAGATAACGTATAAAGGTAACCTGAGACATAAACATACTTAAATGGAATAACCATATGGCTGACTTCCACAAAGATCATTAAATAGAATAGCCATATGACCGACTTCCATAACCAATGCATTGGAGGTTATAACCCAACCACCCATCCTGATTTATTATGGCACCACCCATTATTGTCTTATCAAGTTACCACCCATTAAATTTCCATGTACCATTATAAAATCATAACAAATAAAATATTGAAAATATAAACATTTCACATATAACATATAATTTTCAATCATAAGAAATAATTTGATGATATTAAAATAATAAATCCATTTCAAAAACCATTTTCAATACCAAAACACTGATAAATAGAATATTGTATTTCATTTTAATTTTAGAAAACATTAAGGCTTATAGAGGAATCCAAATAACGATTATGGTGGTGAAGAGGTCATTAACACCACAAATGTTAAAATAATTTTATTTGTCATTTAGTAAAATGATTCCTGGAGAAAATATTCCATTTATATGAAATTAAAATTCAATGGTTCCTATTAAACACCGTTTAAAAGAAGAAGGTATATATTATCTAAATATGACTCAATGAAAGTAGATTCAGACTCTGTCCAATACATCGTGTTTGACGAGGCCCATTCATTATTTAATTTCTTGAATAATAAACAATATTAATTTATAATTGATTAGGTACCCTTTTCAGGTTTATTTTTCATTTAATATCACTTATAACCATGTTATAAACTTCATGTAATCATTTAAGTTAATAACGTTCGTTTTGTTGATATTTGGTACATGATTCAAAAATCGACTTCTTATAATTTCAAGTTGTTCACATGGTCAAAAGATCATTATATCCAGAATGATATTATGATTTAGATATCATATATATCATCTATATCCATTATATACATGTATTCATAATAGTACATAATATTTGAAGGTAAGAAATGAAATGCACCGTTCATTGAGACGGTAAGCCATATGTACGCATGAATGTTGCTTTCATTTCTATTTCTTATTTTAATGGAATTAAAATGTATTGATAAATAGATATATTATAATATTTGTATAATATCATATATAATATAATTAATTCTATCCTTTATACATCCCTCATATTCCATTAACGAGTCATATCATTTAGAGGAGGTGGTAGTCCGTAATAAAATTATCGTGTTTACCCATAATAAAAACCATAAAGGTATGATATAAAAGAGAAATAAAAATACATAAAGAAAACATAAACATAATATATAGTGTCTTCTTAATGGCCACCATGATTGGAGGTCGGAGATAATCAAACAATCATTGTTTTGTTAGGTGTTAGTTTTCCATCCACATAAAGAGTATGTTCTTCACCTATTAGTTAGAGGTGTGTGTATGTGTAGTTAAAATAATTCTCATAAAAACATCCTATCATATTGAGGATAATTGTTTATTTATAAAATAAATGAATTAAAATTGTTTAGGGGTTGGAGAAGTGAAATAAAATAAAATAAGTTAAGAGAAATCATTACTTTTAATTTGGGTAACTCCCTTTCCTCAAATGAAATTATCATTATTACCCATAATAGAAACAATAAAGGATTGATATAAATGAAAAATAAATATTAATTAAGAGAACATAAACATAATATGTATCATATATTAATATTTTTTCATCTTAATGACCACCATAAGAGGCGGTCGGAGATAATCCAACAATCATTGTTTTGTGAGCCATTAGATTTCCATCCACACAAACAGTATGTTCATCACATATTAGATGGGGGTGTGTATAAGTGCTGTTCAAATCCATCTCATAAAAACATCAAATTATATTGAGTATAGTGGTTTATTTATAAATTAAAGGAATAAAAAGTGTTTAGGGTTTTGAGAAGTAAAATAATATAAAAGAAGTTAAGAGGAATCGTTACCTTTAATTTGGGTAACTCCCTTTCCTTTGAACCAAAAGGACTTCTTGAAGTGTCTTATACCTTAGGTAAGGATTCTAGAAGGAGGATAGGGATCATTAGAGATTATTTGGTCATGGTTTGGACGATCCAATGGGCTTCAGAGGTGTGAGTAATTGGTTTGAATTGAGGGATTTTTATATGGGGGAGGAGGAGATCTTTAGGAAAGTGTGAAAATAATATATTATTATACAATGATATTCAGTTTATGAAGGTCCAAAAATAATTAAATTTGAATATAATTTGACTCATGTTTGAAATAAAATCATCCAATAATAATTTTATAGGTTTTGGATATTGTTTTATTTTTTATAATCTTTTTTATTTAAATCTTTTATTAATGAGGTAAATACTACATCATTATTATGTCATAAATAATTTAATTTATTTGATGTCAAAAAATTATAAAAAAAATACCATGATGTAGGAAATATATTTATATTTCTAATGAATATTTATAGTTGAGAAGAAAATTTATATTATCCCTTGTAAAATTTAATTTACTAAAAGATATTTGTTTTTTCTTCATTTTGCCTTTGCATTAAGTTAATTAATCTAAAGTGTCATTATCACTCCCATGTGGCTTAACGGGGTCTAAAAATCGAGCCAATGATTCCCATGGTGTTAAATGACTCAACCAATAGGATTATGACAAGAGTTAAGGTAATTTTTTATTATTATAATATTATTTTTACCTTGAATGATCCTATTTATCGTTAATCGTGGTAAAGAAAAGTCAAAAGTAACTACTCTCCAAAAAATTTTATCTTATTGAACCACATTTTACATACTAATAACAACCATGTATTTTGGATTTTTGAAATTCAATTCACAGAATCGGTAAAATTTCATTTTAATGATAAATTCGGTTTTTTAACTACTACTTAGTGGTATGACTATTCATCAAAATTGATGTTTTTTAGAAAAATTCCAAAAATTAACACTAAAATATATTTGATATTCAGAAATAAAAAATGAATTCTATTTTAAAAAATTCAAAATTTAGAATTTGGATTAATTAATTTAAAATTAATTCCCATAGTCAAAAAATGTGTTTTTAAGAAATAATAACTATCAAAAGATTGACAGTTGATTGTGTCCAATTTCAAAGTGAAATTGCTTCCAATGACAAAATTTTGATTAAATTTTAAAAATAATATCTAATTACAATTTGAAACCAATTTAAAAGATAATGTAACTTTAAAACTAAATTATATTAAAAGGAAATTTTGAATTAAAATACAGTATTTTTAACTATTCAAAAAAACGAATTTTAGCAGAAAAATACAAAAAATATACCCAAAGTAAAATTGGATGTCTCGATTATAAAGAATAATTTTTTTTGGTCAAATTAAACATATAAAGTTACAAAAAATAGATTTAAAGAGGGTTCTCCATTAAAAGGCGGAAAACTGACCTTTTAAAGTAATTTATGCTTATAATTAGATTCATTCACATTTGCAGCCTCTATATTTTATTGAACAATCATGTATAATCATATTGTGGTTGGTTTTCTTCATTCCCGCCAATACAATGTCTAGGAGTTAACTACCATTTAAAATAATAATATTATATTATTATTGTGTAATGTAAGATTTCAAAGAAACTCATTGTTGTGTATTGGGTAAGCCATCAAACATAGAAACCCCTTTAAAATAAAATTAATATTTAAGTCACAAAATAATAATAAAAAAGAGAATGTATTATTTCTTTATTTACTCAGGATGTTATGGTTTGTATCAAACTGTTAATTAATATAAACTGCTTGGTGGCATGTGATCACACGATGGAGAGGATTAAGTCTCTACTTGAGACTGAACCTATTGTTTTATTTCCACTATATTTTTACCTTTTAGTTTTACTCTTTTTTATCACATATATCAACAACAAAATTTGAACTCTAATAGTTATTCATATCTTGTATTTATAATAGTATTGACCTATTTGGTTAGTTTAAAAGTTGTATTAATTATAAAATTGATGCAACTGAGAACTAATCATTCTTTTGATAAATTAATCAAATATTCAATATCTTATAAATTCACTACTGGAAAACATGGAAATCTAAATTTAAATAATGGGGGAACATAAAACAATAATTATTATTACATAATTTTTTATAGATACTCAATTCAACCCTCTTAAATACTATACTCCGACCAATACGTTATCATAACGGAAAATATAGGAAAATAATGTGGATTGTATAATATGATTATATCTATTATTAAGAATAATTAACATTAAAGGATATTGAAAAAGAATAAATATACCTTTAAAAGTGTGTTTGAACTCTTATTTAAAAACATAAGAAAATATTATTCTCTATTGATAAAATTTAATATAAAAATTTTAAAAAATATTGAGAATAATATTTTAATTTAAATAAAAATGGAAACTTGAATCAGAAATTTAAAATCAAATAATAGTCCTGACACTGAGATAATCCATTTGTATACTAAATATTGAAAAAAAATTCCCATTTACACATTTTTTAATAATTAAAAAATTTATATATTTGAAAACATTTTAAAAATGAAATATTCGTAATTTTATAAAAAATTATAATATCTTTGGAGAATAATTTAAATAAAAATTTTATCATATAAAGAAATATTTTTGAAAAATTTATAAATAACATGAAACTGGATGAAAAAATTCCACCATCCAAAGATAAAATACGTTCACCTTCTCATAATATTTTTTTGTGATTATTTTAACTGGAAAAAGGGAGGGGGTGAATAAAAAACATGAAATGTGAATAAATTGTCATAGGAGAATACAAATTTTATAGTCTATGAGATAAATCTCATAAAATTCCACCAAATTTATTTTCATTCATAAACAACCTAGTTTAAAAAATATTGCAACATAAATGAATACATTATGATTTAAATTTCAAATTATGAACTCATATGTTCATATATAATAAACATAAATTTATTATATACATATATAATAATAATTTTAATAATTAAAATAAATTTTAAAAATAAGATATAATTTATAATTTTCCATTTATTAATAGTTCTTCATTAAAATCAATAATTTCATGTTAGTTATTCTATTTCACAAGCACTATTTTTATGTGTATTATATGTGCACTTTATTAATGATTTAATCATCACTAGAATTTTAATAATATTTTAGGGATAATATTCAATAATTATATAAAATTTTATATAAATTCAACTAAGGTGGTGTTGAAAACCGACACACATCACTTCTAGTAAATGATGGTCTGTATATACGCATGAGTAATGGTTTCATTATCTAATGAATGAAAAGAATGAAATTTAAATAATTATATATATTTATTGAATCTTAAAATTACCATAAAGATCATATCTATTAATTAAATCCATCCATATTATCATCAATGTATAAAAGGAATTACACACAGTTTATAATACATTGTGGAGGTTGTAGTCCACATATATGGATGAATAACATTATCATTTTCCATTGGATGGAAGGAAGGAATAAAATTGTTAAACAATTATCATAATGATATTTTAGTAAATTAAAGATACTATTGTCAGCATATTAAGATATTTAAATAATATTTTTATGGGGATATCAAAGAACTATACTAAAAATAGTTTGGTAAAAGAATTGACCACTTCCCTAGGAAACCTTATTTTTCTACACATTAATCCTTAGTAGGTTGGTATTTTAAGAGGACATGAGGATCAATGGCTGGGTAGGGATGTTAAAAAGATATATGGTTTTGTCATTCCAATGTCATATGCTTCAATAGGTTTTATGGATTAAGGGGAATATGATAACCATTTATAAGTGAGGGGTGCGACACTGTGGTAAATATATAAAACAGTCACCAATAATAAAATCTTATTCAAGATAACGTTTCACCAAGGAAACCCCAATTAAAACCATTATTATCATGACAATGTTTTACCACTCATACAATTTATAATCAATGAAAATAAACATTTTATTATTAATAAATTTATGATTTTTAATTCAAACAATTAAAATTATTTTACTATTTTAAATTTCTTTATGTGGCATAATTTTATTTTAAAAAAATCATCCCAAGTGAAATAACTACATGAATTTTACGATATATCAATGTACTTACACCAATGGTTTTAAAAAAAATTATATGCTACCTATAAAATTATTTTTTAAAAATCATTGATAGAAGTGGATATATATTAATTGTTTGGCCAAATACATCATATTGGTGTGGATTTAGGCCACCTATACCAATGGTTTGGGGTATCCATTTCTAAAGGAACATTCATAGAGACAGCTCAACCAAAATATTTGGGTATGCATTGGTTTTCACCATATTTACTTATATTTTAGTTAACCCATTTGTATTTTTGGACCTATACTACTAGTATAGTCAAACTGTATACATTTAGGCCTAATTTAAAAAAACTTCTAGTGAGATTTCCCCACTATCTGTAGTTTATAGTCTAAAATCATTACCAATCAATTGAAATTTATTCTATTTTTTATATATGTAAAGATATATTTATATCTATTCCAAAATATAAATTTTAATTCTTAAATATGTATTTTTATTGTACATATTAAAATATCTATATATATTGATATTGATATAAATTAATATTTAATATTATCTTAAATATGATTTTTATGTAATATATATATATATATTTAAAAATATAATTATTTTAATATATATAATTTTTTTGTTTGATTAATAGTAAAAGTACATTTTTTTAATTATATGATTTATATATTTAAATACATATTTTTCATAAATATAAATATATATATATATATATATTAATTTTTTATATAAATGTATATACAAATATGTGCATATGTACATATATATAAACATATAAATAAAAATAAATTTTGAGATAACAAATTTTTTGAATTTCATGCTATCTAAATGATTTTAATCCTTATAAATAAATTTAGTGTCCATATAAAAAGAATACTTCCCTCTTAAATTAATACAATATTATATCCAATTTTTAAAAATATTTGAATCGTAACTAAAAATTCATTTTTGTTTGCTTTAATATCCTTTTTTTTCTTCAATAAAATAGCTATTTGGATTCCTTTGTCCCCTAGTGATAATAGCATAGATATCTTCATAGAGATTGATTTTAAATATCATATAACCAAAATAGATAACCATATTATAAGTTATGGATGTTTTATATTCAATTATCATTTTCAATTTTTCTTAATATATTATTTCATTTTTAGATTTTCCCTACAACCAAATTGTTATAAAATTTATATTACTCAATAGTAAATGTAAAATTATCAATTATTATTATATTTTTGTTATTTTATAAAATAAGTTCAGTAAATATAATATATACTAACTGTAAATTCATTTTTAGAATTTTCAAAATCATATATAAAGCATAAATTATCAAATAATATATATATATATATATATACAGATAAATTTTAATATATTTACATATTTACATATGTGTAATAATAAAAATAATAATACATAGCTCAAAATAAAAAGTTATTATTTTCATACATAGATACACATATATATAAGGCTTTTTTTACAACGGTAATGTTGTTGGAATATAATGAGGATGTCATTGTATCAAAACATGGGACTTTTTTTATTGCATACCTATACTAACAGTTTGGTCAACCCGTTCATAGGGATATTTCTTATTATACTTCATATACCACCTATTCATAAACAAATCATTTCATTTAAAAATTGATACATAGAGATATAGATGTGAATTCACCCAATGGTTTTCCAAAACATTTTTACAGGCTATTCTGTTGGTTTGGGGACACATAGAAATGTTTCTAAACCATTGGTATTATTTATTTTTTTAGTAGTGTACGAAGGCAGTTGTATGGAAAATGATTTTTTCTTTATATAACGAAATTTATTCTCATTCCATGTTTCGTAAAAAAAATTAAATTATTATTAAAATACTTATTTGTATATAATATCACTGAATATTTTTAAAAATATTCCAAAAAATTTATTAACATTGTTTATAGAATATAAATAACCTAATTTTTCATGAAATAGTTTTTTAGAAAAATATCTTTTTACCTTTAAATACTTTTATTTACATTTATATAAAATTAAAATCCAAATAAATAGTTTTATACAAGTTTAAGAAAATTAATAATATGTTTAATACTATAAATGATTTTATTTAAAAATATTTTATAAAAAATGTTGATTAATGAAATATTACATGAAATTTATATAAGAATTTTTTTTAATTCCTTAGTGAATTAAAAATAAATTTCCACAATTACTTATCAATTATATTCAATATAATAAAAAAAATTATATAATCTATAAAAATTATTTAAAAAAGTAGGGTTTTTTCTTCACACGAAATTCAATGAATTTATTTATAAAAGTAAAATATATTCAAAAATATCATTGCCTTACAATTTTTGAATGGAATATATACTATATTATGTACAATAATAAAATAATAGGAAATTTTATGGAATCAGAGAAAGATTTGTATGGAAAACCAATATTCATGAACATTATGATTCAAAAAACGAATTTGTTTAGCTAGTTAGAATTAGATCATGTGAATACAACAATTTGATATGTAGTCTGCTCAAGGTAGAAAAGGTTACATTTATTGATAATGTATGGGATATACTACTACTTTTAACATTGTAATATTCTATGTATGAAATCCCATCTTTATTATGTAATTATTATGGAATTCAAAAGATAAGGTTCAATGACAAATGGAATTTGATTCTAAATTATTTAACAAGAAAATATTCATCTATATGCCTTCTCATAGTTCACTTGATACCAAGAGACGGGGATGATCAGCTCGTAAAAAGATTAAGCATCAATTAAAATATTATACTAGAGAGATGATACAAGAAATGTCAACAAGTCCAAGACCTACCGATAGAAAATTATATATGAGAGGAAATTAAAAGGGGGAATTTAAATATGACCATGAAAGTTACTTGGGGAAAACATTCATAAGTTAAAATTCTATAAGATTAATGGATTCATGGGAGAACCTTTTACTAACTATTCAATATATGATATGTCCAATTAAGTTTTTGTTTGGTTCATCCTTTCATTAAATGGAAGATCAAATTTCTATGTTGATCTATCCAATTGAAGGCGTTTTAGATTTCATCCAGTGGGTGATGAACCTTTTGATATTGTTGGAAATGAATGTAATAATATGTGGATGTAAAATGTAAGTATTATTAATTTTAAAAGTGTTAGAAATAATATAGGTATCTAGATAAATAAAATTTTATTATGGTGGATTGATGATCAAGGATTACATATAACATTAGAAAATGGAATCCAGGAAATCACTGGTTTATAAAATATCATAGAAAGACTAGTAAATGATTATACACATTACCTAACAAAATGATTAAATAGAATTATAATTACTAAAAATCTTGACTCTAAAAAAATGGATGTCATCTATTGTAGATGCGATAAACTCAAAATGATGTACTAAAAGGTTATAATTTGTAAGGAAATTATGATTTTCAATCAAACAATTGTTAGAAGTTGTGAATGTTTAGTTCTTGTACTGAAAATGTGGGTTTCAGTCAAATTAAATATTCTAAAGACCTGAGTTCTAAATACATAACGAGTTCATATAAATATATAGGGACCTTCCGTACTGTAATATCATGGAGTGTGAAGTTAAATTATCACATTAAATTATGAATCCATATTGAATATATGTGTTAATTTTCATAAAAATAATGCTATTTGTTTTATTCTTTCTATAATGAAGAATCATTTTTGATTTAGAAGGTGGTTAAAATTTGAATTCCATAGATCCGGTAATGATACTGAGTATATGGTTTATAAATTTCTAAAGATATAAAATAATAAAGAGATAATAATAAGAAAATGTTTCCATGAACTCCATAATACAATTTAATAATAAAGAATATAAAATTATCTATAAATGATATTAAAAGAGGCATGTTTGGAAACTCTAGTATGTCAAAGGCTGTCTGAGGGGATCTAGTTAACAAGGAGGTATATAATGTAAAACACATCTGACCTCAATAGAAATATAATTTTTATTATAAGAGCTATGGTCTATTGAATTATTTTAATTAGAAATAAAAAAAATCTATAATTAATTTTTTTATTATCTTATTGATGAAAATGAGGGAGATATATTTGAAGAATAGTATAAATCATATTTTTTTGATATGTAAGGTTGAATTTGGATACCAATAATGGGGTAATGTTTAATAGAATGTCACTAAATGAAAAAATATATTCATCATTTATATTATTCTATTATAATAAATGATCTTGATTTAATAAGAATATGGGGGAATGATTTCTACACCTCATGAACAAGTTGATATATTTGATAGATTTAGTATATAAAAATTACCAATGACATGAGATAAAAGAATGAAATTACTTGAAATTAATCCCATGGTAGAATTTATAGATTTATCTTGAACTTAATAAACTAAATGAAAGTATATAATAGTTAGTAATGTTATAGTCGGATCACCAAGTGTTCATGCATTGAAAAGTGATGTCAATTTTCGTAGAGAATCATCTATAAAAGAACTTCAATATATAGGTGAATGGTGAAATGGTACGGGTTAAAAATCAAATTCATTATTTTTAATTTATTCAGGTGATCCATATTATCAAGAATTTTATTTACTATTAGTGACTCGAAGTGGTTCCAACCATCTATGGGGAAAAAGTTAAATTCTTAAAAGATCAGCAGAACCTATGATCTATCAAAAATAAAGATTATAAAATTATTACCGGAAAATGAATGTTTTCTATACCATTTGATGAAATAATATATTTATATATGTAATCACATACACATAATAACAAATTATTATATACAATATATTTTTGTTATTATTTTATCATGATTGAAGATGATCTGAATGAGGTTGAAGAAGAAATAAAATAAATACACATGATTAAGATATCTACCCCTTCTTTGGACATCCTCTATAGGTTAGAAACAAACTATTTACTAGGTTTATGGTATATTAAATATTTTTATTTGGAAACGTATTTTAAAAACCAAATTCATAATTAGTGTAAATAAAATAGAAGAGGTTGTTTCTGTTAATACGAGATGGGATGGGAAATCTTCGATTTTCCAAATGGATAAAAATAATTTAAATTAATTTTTATATTCAATTGGATCTATATTGATAAGATTTTATTATATGATAAGTGTGAGTATAAATTCAATAATTTTTTTAAAACATTTGACAATATTTACTGATTATTTCACTATTATATTTTTCTTAAAAATATGTGAACCATTTTTGACCATAATCATTTGGTTAGTATTTTTAAAGTTTTGAGGTCACTAATGATGATATAAAAAATACTCATAAATGGACATTGGTTGATATTATTAACCATATCCCATTTATGTTTCTGATTATATTATTTTTTGTAATTTAAAATCATTTAATATTACATTAATTATTATAAAATGTTAATTATTTAAATTTTGATGTTCTTTATTTAATTTGACATTAAAAATAAAAAATGGTCGAACATTTATCCAAACCTTTAAAAATCCAAAAATTTTATAACCATTTTATGAAAATTAAAAAATTAATTCATTAATATTATATTACATTCAATGTATTTTCCATCATTTATTTTATTTTACTTTTAATTAAATAAATACTATATCATTGTTTTGTAAGATTCTAAGGTAATTTTATAATTACTAATAATATTAATTAAAAGAGTACAAAAAATACTTTCATTCATTTAAAATTAACAATTAATGATAATTCAGAAATTATTTTTCCCTTTGGGAACATATATTAGATATTTAAAATGAAGAGGGTGACCTTTTATATTATTATTTATATATATATTATATTGGAAACTTTCAAGGAAATGTGTCCCATAAATATATAAATACTGAGCCAAACGTTGTTAGAGTATAAAGAGCTTTACTCAATATGATTAATAATGAAATTTGGTTTCCTTATGACTTAGATTTAACTTATGTTAACCCAATTTATCCTTTTTCTACAGTGATTATCCATTTACTATTCTTTCAAATTATTATCAAAAAAATAAGCCAAAAAAAGTAATTTATATAAATCTTTTAATTTAAAATATGGAATAGATTTATCAAATCTGATTTCTTTATGTGGAGAAAATTCCTTTTACATGTATCCCGCAAGGGGTAATTTAAATAGTTTTTTTTGAAAAAAAAATTATTTTTCAAGTATAAATTATTTTTATACCAAGATCAGGCATAATGTTTATTATTGGAAATTTAATTAGATTAATTATAAATATGAACTATTATTTTAATAAATGTTAAAATTCAAAATGTTTTGGAAATTTTTCAAGGGTAATAAATTAAAAAATTTCAATGACATTTTTTTACTATTTATTGAAAAAAAACATAAAAAATTGAAAATTAAACTTAAGATAATTTTACATGTGTATTGACAAATTTACATCCTTTTTACTCGATAATATTTATAATATTTTAAAATAATAATTCTGATATATTCTCATAAATATAATAAAACCCATTTTTTGATTAAAACGTGTAATTGAAAAATAAATGGAATAATAATACATGGGTGATTATTTACTATTTATTAATAAATACATTTAAAATGAGTAGAAACTCTAAATATATATCATTATTTAAATAATTCTATAGATATATGTTAATTTAATATGTAGGTTATAAATATCTTATTTAGATAATTATATTTCATTGTTATTTTATGAATGATTTTTTATTTCATATATGCTATCAAACATTGATTTCACCATAAAAAATTGGTTTTACACCGTCTTACAATCATGTTTTGTGAAATATGATTTTTTTATACCATATAGACTTACTAATTCATTTGGTATCTTCATAGATTTATTGAATAGAGTCATAATCAATTAAATTGATTATTTTATGGTATTATTATAGATGATATTATTCTACATTCAAGGAGGAATTAAGATTGGGTAAATAATTTGAAAATTACATTGATGATCCTCAAGGTGAGTCATTTGTATGATAAATTTAATAGTTGTTAATTTTCACATCAAGAAGTTTCTTTCCTATGTCAAATAATCCCATGTGATGGTATATTAGTGGATTCATCAAAGAAAATGGTCATTGGGATATTTTTATTACCACAAATGTTTCCCAATATCAATATTTTTCTTATGTTAGTAGAATACTAAAATCTTCTTGTGATAAATTTCTCATGAATATTTAATCCACTCACCATGTTGACTAGGAAGGGGGTTAAAATTATTTTGATAGATAATTATTGAAATAATTTAATGCAATAGAAGATATGTTTGTTTAGTACACCTACACATTCACTACATTATAGTAGTGAAGTTTTTGTGACATATAGTAATATATCGAAAAATGTTTATAGAAGTGACCCAAATAAGAATAAAAAGCTAATATCATATTCCTTATAATGATTCAAAATAAAAGGTAAAAATTACATGAATCATGATTTTGAGATGGAAGGAGAAATTTTTATGTAGAATATATTAGTGAATTATCATTATGGTTAAAGGTGTGACATATATACTAATCATAAAATCATTAAGTATGTATTCATAAAAAACAATTAAGTCTGATCCAAAATTTGTTTCGAAATTATTAATGTTTATTAATACCCAGTACATTAATACACTACAATGGATATAATAGTCGTCGATACACTGACTAGGAAGGACTATGATATTTTGGACATGATTTCCATTGATAAATAAACCAATAATTATGGTATTACTTAATATAGAACATGATATCATGACTAAATAGGATAGAAAATTTATTTCTCAGATGAATATTGAACCTTTAATCTATGTACAGATTAAAGAGAAGAAAAATTAAGATATTTAATAACAGTAAAATGTGGGATATATTCACATGCGCAACAAAAAATATTGATAGAATGGTAAGGTAAAATGTCTGATTTTATGTCCAATCAATAATATACTTAAATAAGTAACTACTCGATGAAACTCATAGTTCATAATTTTTTTTATCATAGATTTAATAAGATTTATATAAATATGAAAGAGTGTTTTAAGATAGATAACATTAAAACAGATATTGGAGAGTATGTATCAAAATGAATGGTATCCTATCATGTTAATGAAGGTAGATAAAATTTTAAGTTAATGTTACAACTATTACATATAAAATAATTAAAATGGTAATACATTACTATATATTTCATCATTGGAAAACCTAAAACTTCTAAAGAAACAAATTACATATGGCTTATTCTAAATAAAATTATTAAATATAAATATTTCATTATAATTAATGTATATTTTCCCTTCATCATTAATCCATGATATAAATTAAGGAAGTTGTAATATTTTATGGGGTTCTATCATTTATTCCAATTTATATGGTTCCATTGTTTATCACAATGTTCAAGATAAGTCATCAGCATGCTGAGGATATAGATTTTACATTCAATACTACATATCAACCATAGAAATATTTTCAGTCTCACGATACCACTCAAACAATTTAACAAAATAGATAGTATACAATATATATTTCAAATATTATTTAGATAAACAAATTTCTTTAGATATATTTTCATCTGATAAATTATTTCACTTAATAAATTTGATGGATACATATAAATCTCCAATTGGTATGATGTTCATAACTGTAACAATATGGGATGATGTTAGAGACAGAAAAGGAATTGGGGACAAATCTGGTGGATTCAATTGAAGAGAATGTTTGATATTGTTATTTATATTCATAAAAAGGAATTCAAATGAATATATCCTTGTAATATTGTTAATATATTTTAAAATAAGGTAATTTTATGACCTATATATATGAATCTCATTAAAAATTTTGATTGAATTAGGATGGTATCCTTTTTCTTAGTACTTTAATCGAACCTATCTCAGGATAACAATGATTTTTATGTATCACTTTTGTGGAAGTAAATCTATAAAAATTTACATGTAAAAAACTCATAGGTTATTCCACTAATAAAAACAATTCTTATTTACAGAAGATGATATGTATTTTGAATCATATAGATATGTTGTAATTAAACCAGACAACTAATCAGTTGAATGATTTGTAGAGAAACCAAAATTTTGATGTTGTTATGTTGGTTCAGGAGGATATAATGGGGTAAAATTTAAAAACTTTATATGTATCGAATTGAAAAAATATCATTGGATAAATTATGATAATTTTTTATAATTTAAAAACTAAATATTCTAAAATATACCCCTCGTTAAATATGTTTTACTTCTATTATAGATATATTTCGAGAAAAAACATAGTTTAAAGGAACAGTGACATTAAATTCAAATATATACAATACCTACCTAATATAATTATTTTTTAATAAGAACTACCTAAATTATAAAAATTAATCGTTTAAACATGTAAAAAATTAATTCATTTGTTATCAGGGGATTTGAAATAAAAATAAAATCATATCTATGAAAAACATGATTTTTTTGAAAATGTTTGTATCCCTTAAATTTGTTTATATAAAATTAAATTCAATTAGTAACTGATAATGAACTATATTAATTATTTTTATAAAATAAATTTTCAATAAAAGTTTAACTACTAATCTAATGGTATTTATTAATCATGTCTTGATAATAAATATTTTTTTATTTTAAAAAATAACATTTCTAAAGAATGAGTTTCATATTGTTATATAAAATTATTTTCATATGGATTTAAGACAACTATAGAAATTAAAAATTAAATAATGGATCCCCTATTTTTAATACTGAGGTTCATATTTTTTTTTAAAAAAAAATCTCTCGACATTTCATTATTATTAGTGGCCATGGTAAATATTTGTAACCAAGGTAATGGTAAATCAGGAATTTTTTCTACAAAATAAAATGATAAGGAATTAAAAATATATATAAAATTTAACATATTTATATCGACTAACTTTATTTTAACTATCTTCATCAAATATTCCAATATGTGGAATACTAATTCCATTTTTAATTGATAATGAACATTATATTAGTTTTATAATTGGATAAGTAATATTTTTTACTCTATTTTAATATATATACAGATATATTATATTTTCATTTGGACCAAATAATTTCATGTTCAATTATAAGTGTTTATTTACAATATGGATTAATATTTCTTATCATTGAATTTTTTATATTTTTTTGAAAAATATTATTTATCACAAATTCATATGTAATATGGTTACAGAATTTGTTCGAGTAAAATATAAATAATATATATAATATAAAAAATTATAAATTTTTTAATATTTTGATGATTTATTGTGATACATAATTTTTATATATAAATATATCATAATAGTGATGTTTAAAATGTTTTATTTGAACTATATTACATTCATGTTGTCTTTATTGTCAAACTATGTGAATAGTCATATATATGATTTTATTGGTATCTTATGTTCAACAATATGTCATTAAATAAATTAAAATTCAAAAAAATATTATACGCATACATTTGAATGTAATTTTATTGATCATATCATCCATGTTCCATATACGGTTCATCATTCAATTTATAGTGAAATTATTTTCCCCAAAATATTAAAAACAATTTGATATCAAAGTAATTTCCAAAATCATTAATGGGGTTCAAACTACGAGATAAGAATAAATAAATGAACATAATTTTTCTAAATATTTTTGGATTATAACAATTCAGAAAATTCTATTATTATATTATAAATTTTTCATTTCATATCTACTTGAAAATAAAAATTATATTATATTATTTAAATATAAGAAGTTGTTCCAAGATTCCCCTCCGCTAAATTAAAAAATTAGACAGATTATTCTCCATTACTCAAAATGACTTAGAATTAAATATGAGATAATTTTTTTCTAATATCTTACTTATATGATCCTCATTTTTTATTTATTTTTATCATCTCAAATACAATCCTTTTAATGATTAATGTGTAATACAATGAAATTTTTTCAACTAAGATGTATAACGCATAACAGAGTAATTTCAATTTTATTTCCTTTTCCAACTCTTCTAAAATCAATGATATAAATTTTAAATAAATAAATATTCATATTTAATATTTAATATAATATATTATTATTATATATTTATCATTTCCCATCTCATTTCCATCATATTTGAAAAGAAAACATTTCTTGTATATACTTGTGCACTACCACCTCCCACAAATCCATTTATTTCAATTCTTATCACCACACCATGATGACGGTAATTATGATGGATTTGATAAATATGTATGAATTATTTGATACTAATATAGTTAAATAATTTTTATTTATGATTTTATTTTCACTTTCCCATTTATCTATAATTGGAAAGACTACCTTCACAAACGTAAAGAGTACCATCTCAATATACTTTTGTAATTAATTTTTTATTCATTTTTTTATAAATTTTTACTAATGTGTATATATCATTAAATTTAATGACTATTTCATGAATATAATTATAGAACTAATGGTTCTATGATCAATTTATTTGTATTAGTAATGAAAAACTAAAGCATTAAAGGTGAATGAAGTAGTTATCCCCTAGAATAATCATCATCATTAGAAATTTATAATAAATATATTGTAATATGTTATATGTCAGTGATATAATTTTTTATATATAATATTATTTATCATTAATATAAATAAAATAAATATGTGTTTATTAAATATGATATTTGAGCACAAACATAGAAATGTGAGACATGAGGTAAGGGATGTATGTCTCAAACACATTTTAATTGGTATTATATATTTTGTATATCCATTAAGGTTATTATATTATCGTTATTCCATTTACACTTTTAAAATTTATTAACCACTAATCATTTCTAAAATTTGGTTAATTCCAAATGATTTTCTTCTCATTGGTACTAAATATATTTCAGAAAATGTGTTTAAAAAAGAAAAAAGCCAGTTCTCCTCTTTCTATTTGGAAATTTATTTCATCTATATATAAATTTACTAGAGAATAATTAAATAATAATTTTATATAATGGTGATTCAGTTCTTGGATATGTATGATCATCTCTTATTGGAAGATAATATTTTTCAATGGATCAATATTTACGGTCCTCTAAGTTCGGTGTCGTGAATATGTGGAAAGAACAACACTATAGAAATTCCATGATGATCTCATTGAGACATGGATATTGTGTATGGATCTTTCCCAATGTGTGGGTTTTGTAGATTATAATGTGTATCAATTTCATTTAAACATATATGACTAATAATATCTTGAGATATGAAAATGAGATTTAATATTTAATCAATGTCATAATGTGATAATGTTCTATCATATTTTGAGGAGTTGTGATTCAACATTTATTAAAAAAAGTGTAGGAAAATAATATATATTCATGATTATATATTGTTGGTTGGTCTCACTAGGGGTCTTTCTAGAGATGTCCTTCTAGGTTAATTAATATAATATTTGAAATGAGAAATGTATAGTGTGTTGGATGTAGACGCCTAACATAATTTGGATAAATTCATGGATTTATATGAATTATAATAATGATAAAATGTTTATATTATGTGAGATAATAATTGTGACAATTTAGATAATGTCATGTCTTTTAGGATGAATCATGGTTGTAGTGAGGCATAGCAAAGAAATAATGTTTAGAATAATCATTGAGAAGTATTCATATTTAATAAACCATAGTGGGGTTCTATTTGATTTGATTATGAACTACTTTTGGGATGATGTGTGGTCTGTAGTGAGTCATAATATGAGATTTGTGTGGTAGTGATTGATATATTTTTCTTTGATTTATATTATGTGATATCCTATGTTGTGGAGAAAAATGATTATTGAAATTGGAAAATGATTTTATTGATTATTTCAATTTTATGGACCCTAGTGTGAGACTAAAGAGATTATGACATATAGGTAAAACATGGCTGAATTTTAATATGGGCCAGTCATTGTATAATGAGTATGGAATATGAATTTGGAAAATTTATAGAATGTGAATTTGGGTTTGATCATGATCAACTATCTGGAATTATCGAAAAAACCATTTTGATGGGGTACACATTATTTCATTTTTGGGTCCCTCCCTATGTTTCAGTAGAATTATAGTGAGCATTGAGAATTATGTATACGGTGAAAAATAAATATTTTTTATTGATATTTTTATTAGTTTTGTGATTTCAAGTGGAAAAGAATGTTTTATCTATTCATATAATACAGAAGTAAGCATATTGGCCTAGGAAGATCCACAACGGTTAGTATGTTTGGAATCTCCCATGAATAATTTTTTTTTTAAAATTCACTTATTGAGGAATTAGGCCATTTAAATTTCATAGTTCATAAATAGTATAGTAAAAATTAAAAAATAAATGAGGATTTCTAATATAGTAAAAATTTTAGGAATAATAATTTAGGTTTTAGGATTAGATATTTTTTGAGGATCTCATGTTTCGTGTTGATATGATGATAGCGTCATGCATACTAATAACATTAATAATTTTTGTATTAAATATATGGATTAAAAATAAAAAACTTTTATCATAATTAAGGGATCACAAATGTGTTTTTAGAGTGATTAGGAAACAATTAAAAACAACATTTTTTGTTGCTAGATTGAGCTAGAAAATAATATTCCATCTAGAATGATTCATAATTGTTTATGTGCAACGGATATTTTATATTTTAATGCATTTTTTTTCATGGTATGGGTTACATATATGATAGACCACATCGGGGTGCATTATAATTTTTTATGGATACCCATTCTGGGAATTCTTTTTCTTTTACAATACTATTATTATATGAAACATTAATGTTCATATTAGATATTGGTGACTAGTGTTTTTCATTTGAGATATATGAAGATATTTCTTGAGCATGAGAATTATTATAGTGGTTAGGTTGCGATTATTATCAATATTTTGGTTAGTGGAGTTAGAGTAAAGGTATTATCTTAAAGAAGCTGATCCAAGACCGATTTGTTATTTTAATTCCAATTTGGAATTGAAATAGTATATATGTTATGATTTCCCAACGGGATTTCAAAAGTTGTATGTTCTGGTAAAAAAGGATATAAATTTCTTTAGGGAAATATAGATTGAAAATTAGAAGGAGGTATTTAAATAAGGTTATTGGGTACTCAGTTTGATAACACAACATATAAAATAGAGGTACCTAGTTGTGTCTCTTAGATTGAGCAATCATGTGGTTGGTGTTGATAGACTAAGAACATAATGTAACACTTATTTTATTAAAACATATTAAAAATAATATTTTCTATTGAAAAAATTCATAACCGTAAACAATGTTACCTTTCTCCGTACCATAAACAATGAAGGTTGCACTATTTCGAATTTTACAAATTCAATCAAGGTATTTTTGATTTTAATATATCATAAATTGAGGTAACGTTTTCTTTCTTTTCAAAACTCCTTCCACATATATGTGTTCTATAATTACAAATGATATGAATTATATATTTTTTATTTATTAAAGATGAGTATGGTGGAAATGGATATTTTCTTCATTATAGCGAGATTGGACTTGAATTTTCCCCATGTGATACATCATTATCCCAAATTCATAATATTTATAGTGATATATCCTTCAATGAGTGATAGCAAATTATCCATGATGTTATTATCGTAATGTTTTATCATACACCATGTTTACTATTCTAATAAAATTTAAAAAAATACCCAAATTCTAAGGATAGAACATAGAACCATCATCACATTTTTACATAGGTAAAATTATGTTTTTGTCAGAATTCAAGGGGGATTTTTTGAGTAACATTGGTTTGGAAGGTGAATTTTAAGTAATGTAATGGATTACTAATCATTATGTACATGCATTACTTTATTGAGAAGTTTTTATTACTAAAATTATTGGTGGTTTCATGCTAAATTTAATGATCACATCTTTTATAAGGACTACATTGTGCATATAGATCTTATAGAAAATAAACAGAATGGGGTAATGGACATAGTGTAGGAAGAGAAGAATGAGGACCTTAGTAAGTATGTAAATATTGGAATGAGGTAATTATGTGTACTATGTCTATTTTTTATTTTTTGTATTCCAAATATCTATGTATCATATTTGATCTTCTGAATTTAAGATATTATTCTAATGTAGAACTTTATATCTATATGTGTATAATTTTTTATTTCATGGTTGTGTCATTTTCATATTGCATGATTTTGTTGAATTACTATATATATATTATGTTATATATCAATATATTTAATTATATATTAATTAACAATAATTTTATATAGTTTTATTTAGTGTATAGTATTCGCACAATCTATTAACATACCCTTATTTATAGTTCGAGGCCCATATTCAATAGAGAGAAATATATAAGGTCATGTGGTTCCATATCTCATGATATTGTTTTCTGACCTTGAGGATCGGGTGGAATGGGTTATTATACATATACATCAATTTGTTTTCATTCCTATGACATTACAGATTTTGTAGGTAACATAAATGATTGTATTTAAAATTCATAATATATGTTGTTTTTTGGAGAATGATGTATTTGTTGGCACTCCATGAAATAAAATAAAATTTTCTAAAAAAATAGAGTACAAGTATGTTTTGGAAAATGAAATCAAAACACAAATTATGAGGATTAATCTTAATCATTAAGATAATAGGATGACTATATCATACTATTTTATGATTATGTTTGATAATCAATGAGTAATAAACTTGTTATGTAATCTAAAGAAACGTTCAAGAATGAATCTTATTGATATCTTGTCACAATTCCTTAATAAGAAATTGATTTTAGATATATTTCATTATATTAAGTTTCATTGAAGTTAAAGATGAAAATCTCATAAAATTGTAGAAATTTAGGATTTGCTCTAGTACTGTGTGTTTTTTGGTGTCCATCCCCTCCACATTCCTTTTTATTAAGTTAATACTACACCTTTAATTCATTTCCTATATTAAAAAAAGGGTAAAAACAAATAATATATTATATAAAATGGAGAGATACACTATATCATAATACATATGATGATAGTGTGGGAGAATATAATACAATAATACTTTATCTATATGTAGGGAAATATAATGTGTTGGGTGTTAAATCATGCTTGTTAAAGTTCTCATAAGTTTTTTGTTTTATGTAAAAAAATAAATAGGGAGGATTGATGAGACCTAAGTGGTTATAAAGAATTCATTAATGGAATTAAAAATTGTGGAATTGATATTTGGACTCAATTGTGCTATGTTCAATATAGTATTCAACATTAAACATAAATATTGTGAAATTTAAAAAACATATATCCACTTGAGTGGTTTTTAGATAACATCCACAATGGATGAAAATTAGGATTTCATTATTTTTAGAAGTAATTCATGTTATTTAAATTAAATGGCATACTTAATTATTATAAACATGTTTATATATCATAGAATTTTTTTAGAGAATATATAGAAGAATTAAAATTATATGATTTAATGTTTTCATTGTTTGTTCCATGGTGTACATAATAATAGGGATTAGTTAGCATGAATAATTACTCATGTGATAATGTTAGTGGGTACTTTATATTTTAAAATTCATTGATTTATTAATTATTTAATATAACCATTGAGGAATCCGAATACTTGTGATTTGGTGTGTTTTTATTATATTATTGATGAGTGACATTCCTAAATTGATGCTAACCATTGTTCTAGAATATTTGTGAAGTATTTTGAATCTATAAAATTGGGGTAAAATATTAAAATATGAATGGGGGATCTCATGGTTTTATGAACAATAAATGTATTCCATCAATGTATATGGAATAATCGTAGAAATAGTCAATGTATGTTATCATATGAAAACACTACAACATATAAGTATTCATTATATTATGGTGACCATTTGTGTATATTTCTGGATGATGCCATTGGCAAGATGAAATTGGTAAATAGTAAGAAATATTGGGTCATGGATATAATATTTTACTAATAATGGTAAGACCATTCCATTATCAACACCCAAAATCCATTTTATTGTTATGAATATTAAAAATGATGTGTTTTATCAATTAATTGAGGATTAAATAATGAGACAATTATCCATATTATATAATGAATATTACATAGAGTATCTTTTTAGGCATGAGGAGAAGATGAAATGGGAAAATATATCTAACATTTATAGGAATTTTGAGAAAAAAATAAACGATTTACCTAATTATTAATAAAATAAAATATTTCTCATGAATATGGGTTTTAAGATAATATTATTTCGAACATTTGTTATTATCATTGAAAATTTCCTAAAAATAGAGACTATGGGATCATAACCAATTTAAAACAAATACTATAAACTCAGTAAATATAATGTGTGAATTCTGTAAATAAAAATTAATATTTAATTCTCATTACATATCAATATATCTTAGAAAATCAATTGACTTCATTCTACCCATCTCTAAAACAATGAGAGTTAGTGTTTTGAAAAATAATGATTCATGATTACCATATCCTCTGGGATTCTCTTATGAGGGGTCTATACCCATGATCATTATGGGGGACAAGTTAGGTGTGTTTGGGTGATTCTAGGTTTTATAAGTGAGTTTTTATGTGGATTCAATTATAAGATAATGATTTTAATTTAAAATCTTTTTTCATTATCAGTGATGTTGTTTTAGTTTTATTTTTTAAGAAATTAATGCCTTGGAAAAAATACCAATTAATAATTTATTATATAAATTATATCACATGAGTCTAATACACGGTATCATATTAAAATATTTGACAGAAATGGGGACTATGTTGTTAGGTAGATCATTCATTCAGGTAATATCATGATTTACTCCATTATTGTAAAGTCCATATGCAACCATATTCACTTCCCAATATATATGAGTTGTAATGGAATTAATTCGACATAGGGAAAAGAGAAAATCCATCCAACATGTAGTATATTACCATGCAAGATGAATAAAACCATTCCAAATCATTTTCAATATGGTAGTCAAGTCACATTCATTCCATATGTTGTTCTATCCCTAGTGATTATGGAATGAAATAGCATGAATAAAACTCAAAATTTCACCTTACAATGATGAGGAAATCCCTAAACATCCAAATAATCACACTAGGATCTGACTGACGTGATCCATGTAGATGCCACCACAAACCGTAAGGCCTGGATTTCCATTAGAAGAACTGTCTGCATCCACTTGGATCCGACTAGATCATGGAAGTTTCCTGAAAACCTCAATGGGGTGTCACAGCATGTAATGTAGATTCATGAGTCTATATTTTTGGTTGGCCTCACTAGGGGTCTTTCTAGATATGTCCTTCTAGGTTTATTAATATAATCATTGAATTGAGAAATGTATAGTGTGTTGGATGTAGACACTGAACATAATTTGGATAAATTCAAGTATTTATAAGAATTATAATAATGATAAAATGATTATATTATGTGAGATATGAATTGTGACCATTTAGATAATGTCATGTTTTTTAGGATGACTCATGGTTGTAGTGAGGCATAGCGAGAAAATAATGTTTTGAATAATCATTGAGAAGTATACATATTTAATAAACAATAGTGGGGTTCTCTTTGCTGTGATTATGAACTACTATTGGGATGATGTGTGGTCTGTAGTGAGTAATAATATGATATTTGTGTGGTAGTTATTGATATATTTTTCTTTGATTTATATTACATGATATCCTATGTTGTGGAGAAAAATTATTATTGAAATTGGAAAATGATTTTATTGATTATTTCAATTTTATGGACCCTAGTGTGAGACTAATGATATTATGACATATATATAAAACATGGTAAAATTTTAATATGGGTCCGTCTTTGTATAATGTGTATGGAATATGAATTTCTAAAATCGATAGAATGTGAATTTGGGTTTGATCATGATCAACTATCCGGAATTATCGAAAAAACCATTTTAATGGGGTACACATCTTTTCATTTTTGGGTCCCTCCCTATGTTTCAGTATAATTATAGTGAGCATTGATAATTATGTATACGGTGAAAAATAAATATTTTTTATTGATATTTTTAGTAGGTTTGGATTTCAAGTGGAAAAGAATGTTTTATCTATTCATATAATACAGAAGTAAGCATATTGGCCTAGGAAGATCCAAAAAGGTTAGTATGTTTGGAATCTCCCATGTATAATTTTTTTTTGAAATTGACTTATTGAGGATTTAGGAAATTTAAATTTCATTGTTCTTAGATAGTATAGTAAAAATTATAAAATAAATGAGGCTTTCTAATATAGTAAAAAATTTAGGAATAATAATGTGGGTTTTAGGATTTAATATTTCTTGAGGATCTCATTTTTTTGTTGATATGATGATAGCCTAAGGAATACTAATGACATTAATAATTTTTGTATTAAATCTATTGATTAAAAATAAATAACTTTTACCAAAATTATGGAATCACAAACGTGTTTTTAGATTGATTAGGAAACAACAAAAAACAACAATTTTCGTTGCTAGATTGAGCTAGAAAAAAATATTCCATCTAGAATGATTCATAATTGTTTACGTGCAATGTACATTTTATATATTAATTCATTTTTTCATGGTATGGGTTTCATATTTGATAGACCACATAGGGGTGCATTATAATTTTTTATGGATACCCATTCTGAGCATTCTTTTTCTTTTCCAATTCTAATATTATATGAAAATTTAATGTGCATATTAGATATTGGTGACTAGTGTATTTCATTTGAGATACATGAGGATATTTCTTGAGCATGAGAATTATTATAGTGGTTAGATTGCGATTATTATCAATATTTGTGTTAGTGGAGTTAGAGTAAATGTATTATATTAAGGAAGCTGATCAAAGACAGATTTGTTATTTTAATTCCAATTTGGAATTGAAATAGTATATTTCTTATGATTTCCCAACGGGATTCCAAAAGTTATATGTTCGAGTAAAAACCGATATAAATGTTTTTAGGGAAATATAGATCAAATATTAGAAGGAGGTGTTTAAATAAGGTTATTGGGTACCCGGTTTGACAACACAACATATAAAATAGAGGAACCTAGTTGTGTCACTTAGATTGAGAAATCATGTGGTTGGTGCTGATGGACTAAGAATATAATGTAACACTTATTTTATTAAAAAATATTAAAAATAATAATTTCTATTGAAAAAATTCATAACCGTAAAAACTGTTACCTTTCTCCTTACACTAAACAATGAAGGTTGCACTATTTCAAATTTTACACATTCAATCAAGGTATTTTTGATCTTAACATATCATAAATTGAGGTAATGTTTTCTTCCTTTTCAAAACTCCTTCCACATATATGTGTTCTATAATTACAATGGATATGAATTATATATTTTGTCTTTATTAAAGAAGAGTATGGTGGAAATGGATATTTTCTTCATTATAGGGAGACTGGACTTGAATTTTCACCATGTGATACATCATTATCCCACATTCATAGTATTTATAGTTATATATCCTTCAATGAGTGATACCAAAATCTCCATGATGTTATTATCGTAATGTTTTAACATACACCATGTTTACTATTCTAATAAAATGTCAAAAAATTACCCAAATTCTAAGGATAGAACATAGAACCATCATCAAATGTTTTCATAGGTAAAATTATGTTTTAGTCAGAATTCACGGGTGATTTTTTCAGTACCATTGGTTTGGAAGGTGAATTTCATGTAATGTAATGGATTTCTAATCATTATGTACATGAATTACTTTATAGAGTAGTTTTTATTACTAAAATTATTGGTTTTTGCATGCTAAATTTAATGATCACATCTTTTATAAGGACTACATTGTGCATATAGGTCTTATAGAAAATAAATAGGATGGGGTAATGGACATAGTGTAGGAAGATAAGAATGAGGACCTCAGTAAGTATGTAAATATTGAAATGAAGTAATTATATTTACTATGTCTATTTTTCATTTGTTGTATTCAAAATATCTATGTATCATATTTGATCATCTGAATTGAGGATATTATTCTAATGTAGAACATTATATCTATATGTGTATAATTTTTTATTTCTTGGTTATGTCATTTTTATATTGCATGATTTTGTTGTATTAATATATATATAGTATGTTATATATCTATATATTTAATTATATATTAATTAACAATAATTTTATATAGTTTTATTTAGTGTATAGTATTCCCACAATCTATTAACATACCCCTATTTATAGTTCGAGACCCTCATTCAATGGAGAGACATGTATAAGGTCATGTGGTTCCATATCTCATGAAATTGTTTTCTAACCTCGAGGATCAGGTGTAATGGGTTATTATACATATACATCAATTTGGTTTCAGTCCTATGACATTACATATTTTGTAGGTAACATAAATGATTGTATTTTAAATTCACAATATATGTTCTTTTTTGGAGAATGACGTATTTTTTCGCACTCCATGAAATAAAATAAAATTTTCTAAAAAAATAGAGTATGAGTATGTTTTGGAAAATGAAATCAAAACACAAATGACGAGGATTAATCATAATAATTCCAATAATAGGATGGCTATATCATACTAATTTACGATTATGTTTTATAATCAATGAGTAATAAACTAGTTAAGTAATCCATAGAAACATTCAAGAATGAATCTTATTGATATCTTGTAACAATTCCTTAATAAGAAATTGATTTTAGATATATTTCATTAGAATAAGTTTCATTGAATATAAATATGAAAATCTCATAAAATTGTAGAAATTTAGTATTAGCTCTAGTAGTGTGTTTTTTGGTGTCTATCCCGTCCACATTCCATTTTATTATGATAATACTACCTCATTAATTCATTTCCAATATTAAAAAAGGGTAAAAACATATAATATATTCTATAAAATGGAGAGATACACTATATCATAATACATATGAAGATAGTGTGGGAGAATATAATACAATAATAATTTATCTATATGTAGGGAAATATAATGTGTTGGGTGTCAAATCATGCTCGTTAAAGTTCTCATAAGTTTTTTTTATGAAAAACAATAAATAGGGATGATTTATGAGACCTTGGTGGTTATAGAGATTTCTTGAATGGAATTAAAAATTGTGGAATTGATATTTGGCCTCAATTGTTCTATGTTCAATATTGTATTAAACTTTAAACATAAATATTGAGAAATTTAAAAAACATGTATCCACTGGAGTGGTTTTTAGATAACAGCCACAATAGATAAAAATTAGGATTTCATTATTTGTAGACGTAATTCATGTTATTTAAATTTAATGACTTACTTAATTATTATGAACATGTTTATATATAATAGAATTTTTCTAGAGAATATATTGAAGAATTAAAATTATATGATTTAATGTTTTCATTATTTGTTCCATGGTTTACATAATAATAGGGATTAGTTAGCATGAATAATTACTCATGTGATAATGTTAGTGGGTACTTTATAGTTTAAAATTCATTGATTTATGAATTATTGAATTTAACCATTGAGGAATCCGAATACTTGTGAGTTGGGGTATTTTTATTCTATTATTGATGACTGACATTCCTAAATTGATGCTGACCATTGTTCTAGAATATTTGTGAAGTATTTTGAATCTATAAAAATGGGGTGAAATATTAAAATATGAATGGGGGATCTCATGGTTTGATGAACAATAAATATATTCCATCAATGTATATGGAATAATCGTAGAACTAGTCAATGTATGTTATCATATGAAAACATTACAACTTATAAGTATTCATTATATTATGGTGACCAATTTTGTATATTTCTGGATGATGCCATTGGCATGATGAAATTGGTAAATAGTAAGACATATTGGGTCATGGATATAATATTTCACTGATAATGGTATGACCATTCCATTAGCAAAACCCAAAATCCATTTTATTGTTATGAATATTAAAAATGATGTATTTTATCAATTAATTGAGGATTAAATAATGAGATAATTAGCCATATTATCTAAGGAATATTCCATTGAGTATCTTTTTAGGGATAAGGAGATGAAGAAAGGAGATAGTATATCTAGCATTTATAGTAATTTTTAGAAAAAATGAACGATTTACCAAATTGTTAATAAAATAAAATATTTCTCATGAACATGGGTTTTAAGATAATATTATTTCTAACATTTTTTCTTCTCATTGAAAATTACCTAAAAAAATGGGGACTATGGGATCATAACCAATTTAAAACAAATACTATAAACTCAATAAATATAATGTGTAAATTCTGTAAAAAAATTAATATTTAATTCTCATTACATATCAATATATCTCAGAAAATCAATTTTTTCATTCTACCCATCTCTAAAACACTGAGAGTTAGTGTTTTGAAAAATATTGATTCATGATTACCATATCTTCTGGGATTCTCTTATGAGGGGTATGAAGTGCCCAGATCAGTGTGAATCACTGAGAGGGGGAGGGGGTGAATCAGTGATCCCTTAAAACTTTTTACTAATTGATTCTTTATCAATTAAACCTCTATGGCTTGTTAAGGCCTCGATCCACTCTTCTTATGTCTCTCAACCTTTCCCAGATAATGCAGTAATGAAAAGACACAGGACACAAGGATTTACAAGGTTCGGCACCAAAGGCCTACATCCTTGCCATGCTCTCCCAGCATGGATTCTCCCATTATAACTTGTTAGAATTACAATGGTCGATACAGCTTCCCATCGTATCTCTCCTGAGTCCCACAGGAGGGTCTTTATACTGCGTCCCACAGTGTTACCAGAGTCCCAATGTCCTGCTCCAGAATCCCACTGAAGACTTCTTCTCCCTGAGTCCCACAGGGTCTTCTCTTGGCTCCTCGAGTCACACGAGTAGCTCTTCTTCTCTTTAAGCTTCTTCAAGTATCTTCAGTAGTCTGGGATAAAGACTGCTGGCCTTGCTCTGTACCTCTGATCACTTGTGATGATCAGGTCTTCTCGTATTGCTCAAGATTTATCTCCTTCTTCTCAGGATGACCTGGCCTCTCTCTTCAAGAAACTTCAACAACCTCTGAAAAGGTCTGTTGGTCTTGCTCAGCAACTTCTGATCACTTCTATTGATCAGGCACTTCTCAATTACTGAATAATCATACAACTGATGTCTTTAACTTTAGTCTGGTCCAGACTCACATCAAAACAACTTCATGCACTGAATGCATGGCATCACAATATCTTCAAGATCTTCTGGTCTTGGACTCCTCAGATGCACACAACCTGATTTAGCTTTGTTCACGTGCGCACGTGCATGCATGCATGCATGCACTCCCCTTTTTCTCCTTGGTGTGATAAACCCACAATGTGTGTAAATACTTTTAGCACACACACCTTCTTCACAATCTTTACACACTTAATTCTATTTGTTTACACACTTAAAAGTGTGTTGTACTTTGTGTGGGTCTTCTCCTCTTCTTCTAAGTGAGCACACACTTCTTGTGCACACACATAGCCTTCGGCCTTCTTGTTTTGTTTGCACACACAATTTGTTCTTTTAATTTGTTCTTCAAAGTGTGCACACACAAGGTGTGGTCTCGGCCTCTACTTGCACACACCCGAACACCAACCAACTGAAGGCATGCAAGGTGCGGCCTCTTCTCCTCTTCTTCAAAGCGTGCAAGGTACACTTGGGTTCCACTGGCCGCACAAGAGCACAAGGCCTCTAGGTCGCACAAGCCTCGGGTGCAAGGCACCGTGGGCGCGCAAGTGCTACCGCACAGGGGGCACGGTGCACAGAGGTGGTGCGTAAGGTTCTACCGCACAACCCAACCTCTTCTTCTTGTCACGCAAATGAGTTGCGTGAAAGGGACTCCTTCGGGCCAAAGATGGAACCGAGGACTTCAGCCGCGCAAATAGAATGCACGGGGCTTCTTTCTTCGCGAGGCACAAAAGGCTCTCACGGGACTTCAAATATTCAAAGGATCAGCAAGCGAAAACGAGAGCAAGGCCTCTGTTTATATAGGCGAGAGATGCCTCTGTCCATCCGCGTTTTAAATCTTGAATCACCGAAGATTTCAGATCTTTAAAAATCCTATAAATCTGGTTTCTATCCTCGGTTCACGCGGGTACTTATTTTCATCGGTCTTCTTCACGTGCATGCGACTTAGAACGCATGCACGACCTTTTTTCTTCCAATCCATGAAAATCACGAACCCTTCAAAGCCTCAGCAACGTTGCATGCCTCGGCCGAACTCCAATTTCTTCATTTGATGCATGGAAGTCAATTTTTAGGCATGGATCTGTTCAGTAGGTCCAGCCGAGCTCAATAGAGCCTTCGGCTTCGGAAATGGTAGCCGGGAACTCAAAAACCATCGTCGGGAAGGCGCCTGGTTCAGCGGTAGCTCGCGGGTGCCTCGGTCGAGCTCGAGGATGAAGACGGACGCTGGGCCGTTGGATGCGGTGATCAAAAACCTTCGACGGCTTGGATCAGATCGGGAGCGCGGAAGATTAGATGAGCGGCGCCGATCGTCCACGAGATCAGATGAGCGGCTGGGATTCGCTCCGCGGAAAAATTCCGCATCCCACATCGAAGCCGCGGCCGGTTTTCTCGCGGCTTATCAACTAAGAGCTGCCGAGAAGAGCTCAGTTGAACTTCTCCCCTCCCGGTGCCGCCCCGCACCGGGTTCTCTCTGCGGGCGCGCTCTGCGCCCACTCTGCTCCCTGCGGGCGCGCCACTGGCGCCCACTATGCACCTTCGGGTGCGCGGGCATCACCACCGCGTGCCCTCGGGGGCTTATACATGGCCCACTGCCGCCTTGTGCTTGCACCATGGGATCCCCCATGGGCGTGGCGCCTTAGGCCCACAAGTGCCTTGGGGTTGAACCCGTGGGCTGGCCTTGGCTGGCCTAATTTTTGCTAAGTATAGGAATAAAGACTTTGTATAAAAACAAAGTATCCCCATATGCCAAATGCCACTTCAAGCCATCTTCTTCATAATTCTTCTTCTTCTTAGGAATTTCCCATCTCCTCCTCAAGTTCTTAATAACTTTTCAACATTTCACAACTTAGGAGGGAATTCTGAAGGTTCATCATCAACCGAGCTCTTGAATCACATAAAATATCCAATGTTCTTTATTGATCTAATCAGAGATCAATTGGATCATCTTCATGTTCACATGCACTAAGTGATAGTGCATGGACTTCATTAATGCACATCATCAACTTAGTAGTTGTGGATGGAACTCCTTTCAACTCCTCATGCATTGTGAAGACAATGCATGGTTTTCAATCAATGTTGTGAATTTGTATCATCAGGATACAAGTTCTATGAACATAAAGAGCAGCTCAGCAATCGTCAGATTTTCATAGAGAATGTTTCAACCACATCTCCTATGTCACGTAGTGAATCTCCTAAGTGACATGCATCTTAGTACCATGGCCATTCTCCATTCATCACCAACACCATCACATCCTTTGTCATTCACATATTGAAACTCCTTGACATCCATCCATTCATTCCTTGACAACAACATACCTCATTGACAACAAATGCAACACAGTGCACTTCAATCTCCCCCTTTGTATTTGTTGTCAATATCACATCTTTAGCACATATGAATGGGTCAATATGTGTGCCCAATATTTCTCCACCTTATTGGAAATCAAATGCAAAGGTGTGGTGTGGTTCTATTTCAAAAATCTCTTCCTCCCTTATAAAAGCATTTTCTTGAAAAACACTGAGAGAGGGATGATGTCACATGTTCTCTTTAGCAAAGAACCTTTTGTAAATCAGCTCTATGTCTACTTGGGCTTACCCGGTGTAGAAAACAAGAGTGATATGACCAAGGAATTCAAAGTTGTCCATAATTCTCTACACATGTGAGATCATGCTTAGGGGTTTGAAATTTTTCATATATAACAACGAGTTTTCTAAATCCTGCACAACTTCACAAAACACATTAGAATGTTCAGGTGCAAAGATAAAGCTCCCCCTTTCATCCATTTGTCTTCAATCCATACTCCCCCTTAATTGACAAGATGAACTCAATTAAGAAACAAGGGATGAAAGTATGATTGGAATACCTTCACTTTTCTCAAGATGGTATTAATCTAAGATCCCTTCTTCTTCAGATTGGCTCCCCCTCAAGGGGTGCACTCCATTCTTTCCAAACCATCCTCCAGCTGAGAATGATCATCATCTTCAATTCCCTGCAATGTTAGAACATGTAAATACAAGTGTATAAGGGAATAAGATGGAACCTCCTTTGTTCATCAATGTGATCAACAAGGTTGAGAAGATTCTCTCAACCGAGATGTCCCATTTTCACCAGTCTTCACACTTGCACATTTGATCTTCATTGATGATTGTGCTGGTGTGGTTCTCAAAACATCTTCATGTGAAATATTCTTCTTCCCTTTTGCCTTAGCAATTGCCAGAACTTTATCTTCAGCTTTTTGCAGATCTTTGGCAAGTTGCAACTGATTTGGCCATATGACTAGTAAATCATTTGGAAGAGTGGCCTCAGTTTTGGAAGTTCCACATGGTTCTTTGGATGCTGCTAAGCTACCTCTCTTAGGAAACTTATTTTCAATCAATCCCTTCTTCTTCTGGATTGATTGTATTTTGGAGTTCAGTCTGCTTCTATTTAGTTTCATGGCTTCTTTACAAAGGTCCATGATGTGTCCTTTCTTTCCACAGTAGAAGCATGTTTTCTTGGTGGTCCTTCTGGATGCATCACCCTTCTTGGATTTAGACTCCAAGGTCTTCTCTTCCTTTTTCATAATCTTCTTGGGAGCATCTTCAACTTTCTTCTTGCTTCCCAAGGATTCTTTCTGAGCCAGGTTCTGTGATCTTTTCTTCTTTTGAGCTCTGGATACAGTTGGAGACTGACTTGTATCTTTTTGACCACTTTTGCAATCATCCCAGATGTTGTCAAGTAATCCAAATCTATTTGCAGTAAACAGATCTCTCTGGACCTGTGCATGTTTCTTCTTTTCTTCTGTCTTGCTCCCCCTTGGCATGGGCTTCCTCTGTGCTTTGGCATTCAGTGGATTGTACCAACAATCCTTTGCACAATGCCCACACTTGTTACAACACCAGAATTGTCCCACGAATCTTGACCTCTTCAGTCCTTCTAATTGTAGGGTACTTTTCTTGACCTGTTGTGCTGTTTCAGGAGAGCTCTGCTTCTTTACGGTCTTCATCCATATTTGTTTGGAATTATTCTTCCATCCTGCACTTTTTGTGGAAACACAATTAGAAGCATCAGTACAAGATGGTATGGATGGTACCTTATTTATAGAAGATGTTGCACTTTTATTAGAGGATGTCTTTCTCTTAGAATCATCCTTCTCAAAGCTCACTTGAGTAGCAACATGTCTTCTTCCAGCTGACTGGGAGGATTCAGCTTTAGGTGATTGAAGATGTTTCAATATCACCTCCAGTTCTAAGTATTTCATGTTGAGGGAGTTTTTCTCATCCTCAACAGTTCTTAGCTTTCCTTCCCAATTCTCCACTAGTTGTTTCATCTGGTCTTCATGCACCTTCTTCAATTCTTGCAATGAATTGTCCAGCTCCTTCACCATTTTGACTTTGTCTTCGAGTTGAGCATCTCTGACATTCATTGACACTTTGTGCAACTTCTCCAGTGCATGGAAAACTTCTCTGATCATTATCATAAAGATTTCTTTCTCAGAAAGGATTCTTTGCAATTCTTCAGCAGTGTCATCATATCTTTCATTGCAAAGAGAAACTGTTTCATCTTTAGCCTTCACCAGCTTTCTGAGAGTGTTGGTTATGCCAACCCTTTTTGCCAATTGATCTTCCATTGCATTGGCTTCTTCTTCTAGCTGTAATTTTTCTTCTTGAAGATAAAGGATGCCTGTAGCTATACACATTGCCACTTCCTTGGGGACTGTCTTATGAAGATATTCGATTGCATTTTGAAGATCATTCATTGTTCCAACTTCATCACAGCTAGGACAAGATTTCTTCATCTTCTTGGCCTGTTTCTTCTTTCTATTTTTCTGAGTCTTGGAAGATATCTCCATTTGAGGCTGGTTACTCATTTCCTCAAATCTGCACTTCATAAAGACTCCCTTGGATATTTTAGAGGTAACCTCCCTCTGATACCAATTGAAGTGCCCAGATCAGTGTGAATCACTGAGAGGGGGAGGGGGTGAATCAGTGATCCCTTAAAATTTTTTACTAATTGATTCTTTATCAATTAAACCTCTATGGCTTGTTAAGGCCTCGATCCACTCTTCTTATGTCTCTCAACCTTTCCCGGATAATGCAGTAATGAATAGACACAGGACACAAGGATTTACAAGGTTCGGCACCAAAGGCCTACAACCTTTCCATGCTCTCCCAGCATGGATTCTCCCATTATAACTTGTTAGAATTACAATGGTCGATACATCATCCCACCGTATCTCTCCTGAGTCCCACAGGAGGGTCTTTATACTGCGTCCCACAGTGTTACAAGAGTCCCACTGGCCTGCTCCAGAATCCCACTGAAGACTTCTTCTCCCTGAGTCCCACAGGGTCTTCTCTTGGCTCCTCGAGTCACACGAGTAGCTCTAATTCTCTTTAAGCTTCTTCAAGTATCTTCAGCAGTCTGGGATAAAGACGGATGGCCTTTCTCTGTACCTCTGATCACTTGTGATGATCAGGTCTTCTCGTCTTGCTCAGGATTTATCTCCTTCTTCGCAGGATGACCTGGCCTCTCTCTTCAAGAAACTTCAACAACCTCTGAAAAGGTCTGTTGGTCTTGCTCAGCAACTTCTGATCACTTCTGTTGATCAGGCTCTTCTAAATTACTGAATACTCAGAAAACTGATGTCTTTAACTTTAGTCTGGTCCAGTCTCACATCAAAACAACTTCATGCACTAAATTCATGGCATCACAATATCTTCAAGATCTTCTGGTCTTGGACTCCTCAAATGCACACAACCTGATTTAGCTTTGTTCACGTGCGCACGTGCATGCATGCATGCATGCACTCCCCTTTTTCTCCTTGGTGTGATAAACCCACAATGGGTGTAAATACTTTTAGCACACACACCTTCTTCACAATCTTCACACACTTATTTCTATTTGTTTACACACTTAAAAGTGTGTTGTACTTTGTGTGGGTCTTCTCCTCTTCTTCTAAGTGAGCACACACTTCTTGTGCACACACATAGCCTTCGGCCTTCTTGTTTTGTTTGCACACACAATTTGTTCTTTTAATTTGTTCTTCAAAGTGTGCACACACAAGGTGTGGTCTCGGCCTCTACTTGCACACACCCGAACACCAACCAACTGAAGGCATGCAAGGTGCGGCCTCTTCTCCTCTTCTTCAAAGCGTGCAAGGTACACTTGGGTGCCACTGGCCGCGAAAGAGCACAAGGCCTCTAGGCCGCACAAGCCTCGGGTGCAAGGCACCGTGGGCGCGCAAGTGCTACCGCACAGGGGGCACGGTGCACAGAGGGGGTGCGCAAGGTTCTACCGCGCAGCCCAACCTCTTCTTCTTGTCACGCAAATGGGTTGCGCGCAAGGGACTCCTTCGGGCCAAAGATGGAACTGAGGACTTCAGCCGCGCAAATATAATGCACGGGGCTTCTTTCTTCGCGAGGCATAAAAGGCTCTCACGGGACTTCAAATATTCAAAGGATCAGCAAGCGAAAACGAGAGCAAGGCCTCTGTTTATATAGGCGAGAGATGCCTCTGTCCATCCGCGTGTTAAATCTTGAATCACCGAAGATTTCGGATCTTTAAAAATCCTTTAAATCTGGTTTCTATCCTCGGTTCACGCGAGTATTTATTTTCTTCGGTCTTCTTCACGTGCATGCGACTTAGAACGCATGCACGGCCTCTTTTCTTCCAATCCATGCAAATCACGAACCCTTCAAAGCCTCGGCAACGTTGCATGCCTCGGCCGAACTCCAATTTCTTCATTTGATGCATGTAAGTCAATTTTTAGGCATGGATATGTTCAGTAGGTCTAGATGAGCTCAATGGAGCCTTCGGCTTCGGAAATGGTAGCCGGGAACTCAAAAACCATCGTCGGGAAGGCGCCTGGTTCAGCAGCAACTCGCGGGTGCCTCGGTCGAGCTCGAGGATGAAGACGGACGCTGGGCCGTTTGATGCGGTGATCAAAAACCTTTGACGGCTTGGATCAGATCGGGAGAGCAGCGGATTAGATGAGTGGCGCCGATCGTCCGCGAGATCAGATGAGCGGCAGGGATTCGCTCCGCGGAAAAATTCCGCATCCCACATCAAAGCTGCGGCCGGTTTTCTCGCGGCTTATCAACTAAGCGCTGCCGAGAAGCGCTCAGTTGAACTTCTCCCCTCCCGGTGCCGCCCCGCACCGGGTTCTCTCTGCGGGCACGCTCTGTGCCCACTCTGCTCCCTGCGGGCGCGCCACTGGCGCCCACTATGCACCTTCGGGTGCGCGGGCTTCACCACCGCGTGCCCTCAGGGGCTTATACACGGCCCCCTTCCGCCTTGTGCTTGCACAATGGGATCCCCCATGGGCGTGGCGCCTTAGCCCCACAAGTGCCTCGGGGTTGAACCCGTGGGATGGCCTTGGCTGGCCTAATTTTTGCTAAGTATAGGAATAAATACTTTGTATAAAAACAAAGTATCCCCATATGCCAAATGCCACTTCAAGCCATCTTCTTCATAATTCTTCTTCTTCTTAGGAATTTCCCATCTCCTCCTCATGTTCTTAATAACTTTTCAACATTTCACAACTTAGGAGGGAATTCCGAAGGTTCTTCATCAACCGAGCTCTTGAATCACATAAAATCTCCAATGTTCTTTATTGATCTAATCAGAGATCAATTAGATCATCTTCATGTTCACATGCACTAAGTGATAGTGCATGGACTTCATTAATGCACATCATCCACTTTGTAGTTGTGGATGGAACTCCTTTCAACTCCTCATGCATTGTGAAGACAATGCATGGTTTTCAATCAATGTTGTGACTTTGAATCATCAGGATACAAGTTCTATGAACTTAAAGATCAGCTCCGCAATCGTCAGATTTTCATAGAGAATGTTTCAACCACATCTCCTATGTCACGTAGTGAATCTCCTAAGTGACATGCATCTTAGTACCATGGCCATTCTCCATTCATCACCAACACCATCACATCCTTTGTCATTCACATATTGAAACTCTTTGACATCCATCCATTCATTCCTTGACAACAACATACCTCATTGACAACAAATGAAACACAGTGCACTTCAGGGTATATACCCATGATCATTGTGGGGCACCAGTTAGGTATGTTTGGGTGATTCTAGATTTGTAAGTTAGTTTTTATGTGGATTCAATTAAAAGATAATGATTTTAATTTAAAATCATGTTTCTTTATCAGTGATGTTGTTTTTGTTTTATTTTTTAAGAATGTAATGCCTTGGAAAAAATACCAAATAATAATTTATTATATAAAAAATATCACATGAGTCTAATACACGGTATCATATTAAAATATTATACATAAAGGGGGACTATGTTGTTAGGTAGATCATCTATTCAGGTAATATCATGAGTTACTCCATTATTGTGATGTCCATATGCAAGCATATTCACTTCCCAATATATATGAGTTGTAATGGGATTGATTCCACAGAGTAAACAGATAAAAGCAATCCAACATGTAGTATATTACCATGAAAGATGAATAAAACCATTCCAAATCATTTTCAATATGGTATTCAAGTCACATTCAATCAATATGTTGTTCTATACCTAGTGCTTATGGAATGAAATAGCATGAATCAAACTCAAAATTTCAGCTTACAAAGATGAGTAAATCCCTAAACACCCAAAGAATCACACTAGGATCTGACTGAGGTGATCCATGTAGATGCCACCACAAACCGCAAGGCCTGGATTTCCTTTAGAAGAACTGTCTGCATCCACATGGATCTAGCTAGATCATTGAAGTTTCCAGAAAACCTCAATGGTGTGTCACAGTTGGTGATAAATACCATCAACCTATAGCAGACACAAAAAATAATGTTTTTCACTTAATTATTATATAATCCCTTTTTTAATAATATGAACTTCAAAAATATCAATGAGGATCAACATCTGACCTGCATTAATATTAAGTGATCAATTGTTGTGAACATTTGAATTTCTATCATACCAGATAATAGGATGAGGCTCCTACCTGCATAATGGAGTTTTATTGGAATTAATGTTATTAATTTTGTGTACATTGTTTTTATATATAACATGTATACCTTGATTATATTGTGAATTATCTTGTGGTATTATGTCATGGTGCATTGATATATAAAATGAAACCGAATAAATTTTCAAATATTGATTTGATTTTTTTCTATAAAGTATTGTAATGAAAATTCAATGCGTGATAAATTTTTTTTAAGTAAATTAACTTATAAATATAAAATGTGGATGAGGTTGGTTTTTGAATACCTCAGATTGATAGAAAAAACAGAAATTAAATGTAATGATTATAAATATGATCAACAATGAAACTATTGAAATGTATCTCTATGGAATGATGTTCTCTAAAATTGTTTATATTTGGTTATATGGGGAAATATAGATCTTGAAATATTGATAAGACTATCCAAAATGTCTAATTGATGAATATTTAAAGAATATAATTTAATGGATTTTAGATTAAAATTTTTATTGATTTATAGTGCTTGAAAATTTCCTCAAAATATTATATGAGGTTTTGAGATTATTTGGGTAACTTGTAGATTATAATCACTACAGTTTAAAATGGATACATTTATATATATATATATATTAGAATACATTTAAAATCATATTATAAATTTTTGTTGATAAAAAACTATTGTTTTTTGTTAAATTTTGAAAATACATTTAGTCTTCTTATGAATTCAAATCATTAAGAGTGTGCACATAGGGAATTGAGTTTATTTCATAAGGTATTAATAATGGGAATATGAAATTTTACCATGTACTGTATGAATATCAGGAGTTTTATAGATATATAAAATAAAAAAATTATATATGTATCTATGAAAAATTCATGGAACCATATATAATTTATAAGACGTGTATTGTATTATAAAATACAACAAATTTTGAGAATAGAAGTGGTAAAAACTATTCATATTTAAAAAATTTCAATCCAAAAAAGTTAGTAATGGTTTTTGAAGAGTAATCATATATCTGAAAATAGTAATTTCAAGACATAATAATGATTCATGGATACATGAAAAAATAAATTGTGATTTCAAAAATATATATTGAAGTCTGGAATTGTAGTATCAGTCTTTTGAACTGTAACTGAAGACATTATCTGTGTAAATATAATATATGAAGGAGTATTAAAAACATTTGTTGTGTATATATTATATTCATAATATTTATTAAAGAATTCATATGAGTATAAATATATTTTCAATGAAATTATTTATTATCAATTATAGATGAATTTTTTTGAATTTATATATTCCTAAGACAAGATTCCATTCATATTATGATTTATGTTGTTTTCCACTCCATATTGATCCCAAAAATTCAAGTGTATTATGATACAATATGGGATCGAAAGAATAATACTTCAAAAAATGGATATTTTTTCTATATATCAAAAGGATAAATAAGAATCCCATGCTAAAATGAGAAGTAACACACAACAAAGCAATTTAGGCATAAATTCATTGTACAAATTTGAATAAATTTTTTTTTATAGAAATTTTATCCAAAATAATTAATATATCATGTTATTATTATTTCAACTCTTATAAAGTCTTTAAATTAATGATTGAAAAACAATAAATGATATTTTAATGAGGATATTTCCTTCCACCAATAATAATAGAGTTTAAATGATTCAAATAACCTACTAATATACAGGAATCAATAAATAAAAATAAGGAAAATAGGATGAATAGATTATGGGATGAGGGTGGGTAATTGATACAAATGTAATAGACTGGAGACTAATGAGAAATATTTTTTTGACACAGATTTAACTGGTGGGAGCTATTGTAAAGAAACCAATGGGAGAAAACCTCTATATTCATAAAAAACATAAATATTTGGATTTTTATTATCGGACATTTAGGAGATAGTATATGTGTGAACTCATATTGATTTAATGTTTAAATATAGGTCTATGGATAGAACACGAACTTTATAAGGATTAGACTCTCACAATGATAATTCACCATTTAAATCCACATGTGATTATAATTTATTCATTTACATGTACTTTGGGACAAGTTGGGAAAAAATAATGATTTGATAAAGATAACAGTCGATTAAAGTTTTAAATTATATAATTTGAGTTCATAAAATGAAATGAATCATTGAGCAACCCAATCCTCATTTCAGTGATCTCATTAGACGTTTTCATTTCAAGTTGTATTTTTGCTAACCAATATAACCATAGAACATCTTACCATGATAGAATCATAATATGGAAAATATAAATTCCATAAATTGTTTAGGATTTCATAAATCAATATATAATTATTTTATTGTAATTAGTAATAAGTTACTCATATATCTTCATTATATTAATGTTGAGGTATTTAGTACATCCAGTACAAGATTTCAACCAAGGTAAAAAGATGAAGCCATGATATTTTTGGATATAAGGAACGTGGAGTTTGAAGTAAGAGATAAAATATTTATACCCATATCAATTTTTGATAGATAATACAAAAGGATAATGAGACTCTAACCCTATACGGATGAATTTGATATATTTTGAAAAATTTTAGTAGAATATAATGTCTAACGAATTCAATCTGTTGAATCAGTGGAAAATGTTTATAAAATTTATGGTGGATAATGAAAAACATAAATAATATTAAATTCTCCAAGTGGATTTAATTTATAAAAACAACATTTTTGGTGATAAATATAATGATTCGACTATTATATTTAAATTATATATTAACATCCAATTATATCAATACCAATGATTTTATAATAAAATATATAGATGACAAATATATAGATAATCTACAAAAAATACTTTTTTTGCTATGAGAAGATGAAATGGTTGGAATTTCAAAAAAAATATAAATGATGGAGGTGGAATTTAATTCTTAGAATGGACTCACTATAAAATAGAATAAAATATATTTTTATTATATTAAGAATATGGTAAAAAATGTGATTTATAAAGAATTTAATATACTAAGATGTTTGTGCAATTTATCACTATGTATATCAGAATATGAAGATAAAAATACAGAGGTATGATTTCTATAAAAAAAATATAAATATGGTGGTATAGAGGATATTTAAATTTAATCTACTAAAAATAAATATGGTTAAAATTTTAGTAATGATGAAATATAATTATAAAAAATAACATCTTAGAAAAATAAAAAATATTTCTATGTAAAGAATAAGAATCCTAGGACAATGTACATATGAAATCTGATTAGAAGGGTAAAAGACAATGAATCAACATTATGGGGTGAGACTAAATAATGAGGTACTTCATAGAATCACAATTCTTTTATATATCCCATTAAAAATAAGAATGTTTCATCAAGTTATGTTGAAGAATATGAAAATGAAATTTATACTGTGAAATTTTTGAAATCATAATGGGTATCTTAACTTGAGGAAAAACTTAAACTCAGGAATAAAATAGAGACTATTCAGATGGAAAGAAAGATAATCCCCTCATTGAATAGACTAATAATCTCAAAGTCATTATTATAGAATAAGGTAAGCTACTCAAATTTTAAAAAATAATCATTTCACTAAAAATGAGGAATAGTGTGAGGCTCCATATTGAATCCATAGGGGTGAAAAAACCAATAATATTATAAATAAAAATTATTATAAGTATTTTTATTTTTATGTATAATTATCCAAAATTTATACAATTTTCATTTCAAAGGAAAATATATCATTTTTCATATTTTTTATTTGTTACTAGTACGTGTTTATTCATATTTTTTGGATTTTAAAACTCAAACTAGAGATTTACATGATGGATAAAGATATAAAATATATAATACCGCAATTATAAGAGATATAAATTGGATAAAAAGGGAAAATATAATTAATTTTTTTAAAAAAAAATCTAGATCACACTTACACAACATGAAGATTTTCACAATGGGGACTGTCATTATTATGGATGACCACAAATCAAGGGTTATTATCAGTTTTGTGGGACCTTTTTGAATAAAACATACTTTAACCAGTATAGATTGTCTCTTAAATATAACTTATTGAATTTATTGGGATAAATCAGTGGGACATAATGAATAATTCCATGAGATTAATAATGAACCTTAGAATGAATAAATTTTCAACAGAGAATTCATTAAATAAAACATCACAAGCTATTATATTTGATATGGATCAAATAAAAAAGGTGTTATAGTAAAAAATAGTTTCATTCCAAAGGTCAATTGAGTAAAAAGAATGAATGTACTTATATTGAAGGGAGATGAATGGATTTAAAAGATAAAACTAATGTACGTGATATGATTCTAGGTGGTGACGATACAATGTCGGTTTGTATGATATATAATAAATAATACCATGATGAAAAATATATTTAGGCAATCCTTACATAAAAAACTGATGATAAATGAAAATAGTAAATTCAATGAAATATCATGTTTTTATAACATTATAAAATATAGTCCACAAATAGAGAATATTTTGAAAAGGGAAATACAAGAAGCTTATTTTATGGGAATGTGACTATTTTTTTTTGAAAAAGAATGATGAAGAGTTCATAAAATAAATAATGTAGATAAATTAAAGGATCATGGTTTATGGAAATCAGTCAAACCTATTGATCAAATTAATGATCCAGTAAACCCTATCTGTATCCCCATATCAATTTTCTTATGTGTACTAATAGGTACTGAACATATGTGGGTTCTTTAAATGGATTTATTTATGTTTTGTAATAACTATATAGGACGAATGAAAATACCACTCAGGTAAAATTTTATTGAATACCTAAGGGGGATTTACCAGGATGTGGATCCTGTCTAAAATGGTTATTTTTTGAAACATTAATATAGATATAACTTTTAAAAATGGTAGTTAATTCCTTCCAATCAATCTTCCAATCATTTTATAATGATAAATAATTTTCCAAATAGTGAGTTATTGTGAAGGGAAATATAATTTTAAGGGTATATATATATTTCACATGATGTTTCTAATATATTTTCTGATTTTCGGTTTTGGGGGGAAAATAATTGATGAATCTGTTTGTAAGACCCATTTAGAGAAAAATTATTTTAATATCACATTGTATTTGGTTTTATTAATAACATTTGTGCCCTATTAATTTATTTAAAAAGGGTAATTATCTGATATTTCATCAAAAATTAAATGAAAATTGAATAAATTTACTAAATCAATATGATCATGTAATAAAAGTGACCTAAAAACATTTATATCGACATTATTGTTACTAAAAATTTTGGTAATTCTACTGGGTTGAAAAATTAGACTTTAGGCATGGTGAACAGTCAACTAGAAAAGTCATTTGAAGAGGCATTCGCAACTATTAAGAGAAAACGATAATGTATTGTCGATTTCATGTCACAAAGGTAAGAGATATTACATTTACTTCATGATAATATCTAAAAAGTGAGTTATGGGAATAAATTTATATTGGTGTCTATATGATGAATAAAGTTTAATACTAGATCCTCAGATACTATATTTTTATTCTTATTACTTCCATTAATTTAACAATTTTCAGTGTCCTCTTGTAGATGTTGGATGAATGTATGTCCCATGTAATCTTTTATGTCCATTCTTTTTTTATATTATTGTTTCGTTACTGTGAGTCTATTTGTAATATTTTGGTGTGTCATAGATGTTGTGATTTTTGTGTATAATAATCATTGTTCCAAATTCCTAAGGCAACGTATAAATTACCATTATTCAAAATTACACAACATATAACTACTACTATCAATTATCTTCCACAGAGAATAATTTTCATAATTCATAGTTTTCATTGATTATTCACACGTCCCAATATGATATTATATATTTTGGTTAGGAAAACTATAATAATCATGTAACATTTATCACTTTATTAAGCATAATATTGATTTTGGTTAAACATCAAATAATTCTGGTAATATAAAAATGGGGTAAAATTGTTTGTATTAGTCTATTTACTGGAAGAGAATATTGTTTCTAAAATAGATAGATGGAAGAATAATTGATATAAAAAAATTATGGTGAGATAAACCTAAAAATATAGGCATACATGAATGGATAAATATATAAGTTAAATCATCTAACATAGTGAGGATAAAGTTTGAGGAAACTCAACCATAATATACATGTATAATTAAATATATTATATGAAAACATAATATAGTACATAATAATTTATTCATAAAAAACATAATGTATTAATATATTTAGATATTAGATACATTAAAAAATTATATGATGATCTGTCATCAACATCTCCAATAATAATCATCACTCATTGTATCATTTTAGGACATATCCTACTCAAAACAATTATACTAAACATAGAGAAAATAGAAACCTTGAAAATGGTGAGTTCAGATGCATAATAAGAATAAACATGATTGATATCAATAAAAAATCATATTTAATAATAATATAGTAATATTTGTACGATATCGTGATCATATGTTGTGATGTTTATAGCCTATTAATCATTGATCATAAATTATGTGTCATAGAATACAACATTTGAATATCAAAGTACATAATTCATAATATTAATGAATCACCATTAATCAATAATGACCAATGAGAACATATTATAATAATAACAAGATTACATAATAATTTTTTAATGATCATAATTACATTAAATAATATCATTATCAAATAATCACATAAAATTACATCATCACATAGAAGAAAGAGTCTCATAATGGATTAAGTTTTACTCCCAACCTCTTTGAATTCTAAGATTGTGTTCACTCACTGTCCTATTTTATAATATCAATCATGATATCAATAATTACCCAATAAATTTGATTGATATAAAATTTTTATCCCACTAGTCACATAATAAAACCCATATATATGTGTATTCCACAATATTCTAAAAACATTTTAATGATAGCCTAATTAACCCATGTAAATTAAATGACATTTATGGAATCAATATTAACACAAAAAATAAAATTTCATCATCTGATATAATTGGGATTGTATCATTATATAATATTCTTAGTGGTGTGTTAGAAATATCAAACTATGTGGACATAGATAAAAAAGACATCTAAAAGGGTATCAGAACCATTGATTTTAAACATTATAAAAATATCATTTTCATCTCATAGAATGTAATATAAAATTTCCATGAATATTCATAAAATGAAATTATTTTTAAATAACAATAATATTTTAATGTATTATTTAAATTAGTGAACATTCAATCCATTGAAAAATGAGTTTTTGGATGACTGTTAAAATAAATAGTCCATTCAAACTATTTCAAAAACATCATAAATAAACTATCTTAGAAACAACGTAAAAATTAAATTTAATTCCAATAAAAATAAAGATTATTTTAAAATATTACTTGTAATAATAATTGGATAATATAAAATAATTTTTTTAGAAATCATTTAAAAGAACACTGTTAAAGAAGAAATAATATCATGGGAGAATGAAAAAAATGTCAAATTTTCATAACAATAATTTTCTAATCATGTTAAGTTAAAAAAAAGAGATAATTAATAGAAGACCTGAGTGAAATATAAAAAGCCAAATGAGAATAAAATAAATTATTTTTATTAGATAATAATAATAAAATTATCCTATAATATAATTAATCATAAATAATTAATATTAAAAATGATATTGAAATACAGATAATTAACCTGGGTATTATCTTTCTCTCTATCCATTATTATGTTTTTAGGATAAATTTATAATTAATTTAGAATAATATGAGGTCAATAATACAATATTCTTCCAATATAACAATTCCAAATAATTATCAAATTCTTATTTATTAAGTATTCCCCATTAAATCCAATATTATTCTAATAACTGCTTCATTTCTCATGGATGTTTTGGTTCAATAGTTCGGGTCCTTAAACCTTTTTCATTGTATAAAAATATATAAAATAGTAATAATTATAAAAATATCATATTTATTCATACTAAATAATTTTTAACCAGTAATATAAGTTGGAGAAGTAGAATAAATTACTACAATTCATGATGATGGTAGGATTTTCATAATCATGAGAAATGTTTTAATTTTCCAATGAATTAGAGAAAAAACATAAATAAAAATATATTTTTTAATTCCATTTACCAAAAATCCTGGAGGCTGTGCATTATTTTAAAACATTGGTAGGTTACAAGGAATCAATTCTCAGCGTAATGATCCATTTTTTAGTCTTGGAAAATAGTATTCATACATGAACCATTCATAAAATTCAAAATATAATTTGCAACATAGTCCATTCATTGAAAACACAATCATTATTCTTGATTAACTGTACATATCAATCATCAAAAAATTCTTATCATCCTATAAAAACATAACTTATGAAAGGGGTGATAAAGAATTCTCAATATGGTTAAAGAACAGAAGATATCAAAAATAACCATAAACTTAAAGTATGTATAAAACTGGAACACAGTCATTTTAGTCAAAAACATTAACATTATAAGGAATGAATAAATGAAATAATTGAATTTTGACATTAATAGGGATATTTTACAAGTCAAATAATCACATGTAATATCCCTAACTAATACAAGAATGAGTTAATCCATAATGATGTACATATAAAATATATCATCAAGGCCTCAACCAAGACATATAAAAAAATTATTAATGACTCAGCCAAATCAATATCAGAAAAAAATTGGTAAGACCTTAGCCAAGTCCATATCTAGTTTGTCTCATGATACCTTCTGAGGAATCTAAGGGATATATTCGGCCACACCCATCACATACTATGTATAGTAAATTCCTCATATTAAAAGGGGGAAACATAACATAAACATCCGTATTAAAACTAGATTACAAAACATTAATATTATATCCATAAAAATGAATCATATAAAAATAAAACAACCACAGTCAAACATATTATAAAAACAATAATTCAATATTTATGATTTTATAATAATAAATAATCCTCAATCAATCATAAAATTCAACAAAGGATGTTTATGTATCTGAAAATTATTTAATAAATTTATTAAAACTCTTTAAGAGTGATATCCTTTTTTTACATTGAAAACATTTAAAAGTTAGAAAATTATAAATGATTTTTTTTTAAAAAATAATCTTCTATTTTTGTATGGGATTATTGAAAATGATATGGAATGATAATAGAAGAAAATTACCATGTGAACTATATAAGTTAAAAAAATTAATTACAGAATTTGTCAAAGTTGTCATGCTGTACCTCATTTAGAAAATGATGAAAAGATTTCTCTGAAACAATTATATATAAAAAGGAAATAATGTGTAAAAATGTCTTTAAAAAATGAAGATAATAATTTGAAATATATTTTTATAAATATTTATGTGGATGATAATAATTTCCTTGTACATACTTACATATAAAAATTCTTGGATAATAAATAGATTGTAATGTTAACCCTTACATTGTATTTTGTTAATCAAGCCATTATTAACATCCTATATTATTGTAATTGCATGTTAGTAAATTATAAAAGATGTGTATATTTATTTTTGATATCATATATGATCATCTTCTAATATCTTATTATTCATTTTTTAGAAATAAGTCATTAATTACACTATTTTTGGGTGTTAATCGATTAATTTCTCGAGTAAATTTTGACTTATGATTTGTTTTTATGAATAATATGATCATAGATTAATCATCTACAAAATAAAAATATGGATGTAAAATATATATATATATATATATCTTGTATATATTTGTTTTTGTATAATCCAAAATAAATGGAGATAAGAAAATGAAATGCACCATTCCTAGAGATGGTAGGTCGTACGTACACATAAACACTACATTCATTTTACTGTTATTTATGAATTATATTACAAACATGTATATTATTATTATAATATTATATTAAGGTAATATATGTATGATAGGTTTAATAAAACAATATTTTATGTGTTCCATGTATTTATTGAAAGAGTCATATCACTATGAGTGGGAAGTAGACCACAATTCCTCAAAATTAATTATCATATTTACACAACACAGAAAGCATAAAGGTGTGTTTTAAATAACAATTAAATAACAATAAAGAAATTATAAATAATATATATATAATATATAAATATATATTTCATTATAATTCCCACCATGAGAGGTGGTAGTGGAAAATTGATCAATCATCATTTCGTGTGGTGTTAGTTCACCAAACAAATAAATTGTTTGTTCGTTGCCCATTAAGTGGAGGTTTGTGTACGTTTAGTTGAAAACCATATCATAAAAACATACTAGTATAATGATAATAATTTTTTTATATGATATCATATAATAATAAGTTTATGGTGAGTGGAGAATGGAAATGAAACACAAATGCAGGAGAAAATGAATTACATCTTAATCGAGTAACTTGATTTCACTTACCCCAAAATTCATCATTGGGAGGCTTTATCCCCTATTAGAGGGCTCTTTAATGACGTTAGAGAATTTTGGGAGAATATTTGAGTAGTTTTTGTTCAATATAGAAGGCTTAATGTTGAGTGAGGCAATAATGGAGGAGGTTTCCATTTTTAATGATGACAAGGGGAACTTTTGGGATTTCATATAGGATTAATTCATAATAAATTAAATATATATTAAAATATATCCAAAAGTTAATTTATTTATGTATAATATGAGATATGGTTTTAATATTACCATCTATGCCATTTTAGACACGTTTTTTTATTTTAATACTTATCATTTGGATTAACTTTTAATTAATCCATTTTAATTTTAACTATGGTAAATGATTTTTCTCTACTAAGGGGAAGTAATTTTTATTTATCTAGTGAATATTAGACCAAAAATGGCCAATTTATTATATTATATACCATATCTATTCTTATTTTCCTTATATAATATTTTCATGATTTTTAGGCAATTCAATGAAACATAATTTTCCTAAAAAATCATAAGTGTCAATTTTGACTCTATTGATAACATTAACATTAATAAAATAAATAAAGTAAAATAACTTCTATTAGATTCATTTAAAATACACATAACAAGTCATATTCATATGTAAAACTCTTGGTTAACCTCAATTATGTTGAAGTAAATTTATTTTAATATGTTAGAATCATTTATTAGATTTTTTTTAATTAAATAATTTCTGCCCCACTATTGTGTTATCATTATTGGTAATTATATAAACTATAAAAATTATAGATTAATATCTATGATATATGGAATTATTTTAGATTTATATATACCACTTATTATTTATTTAATTTTTGCGTTATTAATATATTATAAATAATATACTTATATAAAATGAGAGTGTGACATTTTGTTGCATTCATTAATTTTTATTATAGTCATTTCATATTCATGGGAAAGTGTCTATTAAGGGAATACATATAAAACCATATATGATAAAGGTATAATTAAGTCATCAAAATTTATTTTTAAAAGTGATAAAGTGATTTTATAATATTATTTTTACCTTTAATTACACTATTTATCCTTAACAATGATAATAAAAATTATTACTTAAATTAAAATATATAATGCCCAAAATAAAATGATCCTTTTTAAATAATTTTTACTCGCTAATTCCAAACAAGGAATCTATTTTTTAAATTTCAATGCAATATTGATGATTTAATTAATTTAAATTTTTTAATTATTTATGGAATGAAAATAGGTTTCTAATACATAATACATTTTAAAAGAATAAAATGTTTTTACATGATAATTCATGGTAAAATTAATTCCACTAAAAAATAAATAAAAATTGAAAAAAATAATATTTTTATACTTTGAAACCATTCAATAATATCATTTATCCACACAAATTATTTCGATGAAGAATGTTTTTTAATTAAAATTTAATATTTTTTTTTCTATTCATCATAATTTAAGATTTATCAAAAAAATATAAAAAAATTCTCCACAGATAATTTTCCTAAAGTTCATTAAAAAAAGAAATTTATTTTTTAAATATAGTGTATCAAAATGTGAAATTTTTTATTTAAAATGTCTGTGCCATCAAAAACCAGCAAAACTACCTTTTTGGAAAAATACTTCTTTTATCCGGAAAAATTGAATTTGTTTATATATCATGTCGATAAATTAAATAATATTAATTATAATGTTATATTAATTATATAAAATTTAAATTGTGTTAATATTATTCATAAAATCTAATAAGATTTTATTAATATATATAACGTTCATTAAATCTTAGTCATACGTACAATGCAAACAAACTCATTGTTCTATGTAATGTGATCCTAACATGGTGTTGCATAAAATAATAAAAAAAATAAATTTATTTAGAAATTAAAATATTATAATGTAACAGGCTTTTATATTCTTGACTCCTTTAATAAATTTCACCATAACAATTTAAACTCAATTTAAAAAATAAGGATTTCATTTTAGAATATTATCGTGGAATTACAAAAACAAAAAAAGGATTAATGATACCTCAAATTGAGAATAAATAAAGCTAAGTACGAAGTCCACTAGAGATAATGCTTACTAGGATTCCATGTATGAAAATATGTACATGGTAGAAAAATATAACCATCAGGTTTTATAGAGAGTTATAGGGAACACGATGAAGAGAAAGTTAACAATCAAAAAGGAAGAAATATGAAATGATCTAAGGAATAATTTGATTCATCAGAAAAATTACATTAATTGATTTTTTGGTTTCAAAATCTATTCAATTAGATGAATTATTAGGAAAAAAATTTATTTTAACTATTTATATATCAAAAGAATAATCTCATCCTTTAGTTTTCTTTGATCTATTTTCACTGCACCCCTTACACCTAGAAATAAGTGTTCAAAATAAATTTTTTAACACCTAAAGAAATTTTGATAAATCATATGACCAATATTTATTTCTTTTATCCTATAAATTTTTACTGAAACCATGTCTGTTATCCCCAAAAACCACACCTTATCCTTAAAAAATAATATTCAATGTTCAACATACTCCATTAAAACTATATGACTTTTCCTAAATACTCTAGTCCATATTCAGATTCTAAAAATGTCATTAAATTTCCAAATCAACTGTAACTTCAAATTTCCCAAACAATGTAATGTATTTCTTATTAAAAAATACCTTTACAACCACAAAATAATCATGATTCAAAATCCTTAAAAAATAATTACTACAGTACAACCCTTATATATCAAAATATGATAACATAATTCATGAATCCCTTAATTATTACACTTCAACTATAGTAATTGTATAAGATTTACCTTGATCCATTTTCTTCTTCTAATCCATATTTCCTTGATGTCTTTTACCATTATTTGAAACATTTCTTATCTCTTTACAATTATATCATTTCACATAGGTATCTTCTTTTTTCCCCATACCATCACAAGAATGATGTCCTTTTTTACAGCACTTGAAACAAACTCCTTTTCATTTTACGAAAGAACGATGTTGTTTACTTCCATAATTATAACATGTGGGAAAATATTTCTTTCATTTCATGCAATTATCAATCTCTTGTTAAACCATTCAGTTCATCTCTTATTTTCCCATAAAGATATAAGACTTAAAATATTGTTTTTATATCTTGATATCTCATTATACTATATCTTCGTATAATTATAATGGTTAGGAGACTAATTCCTTTAAGATAAATAGATTTAACCCATCCACAAAATGATAAAACATAATAGATGGTTTATATATGTAGTCTACAACATTTCTTGATAACATTGTGAAGTTATATTTATATGTTGATACATTCTCATCCTCATTATACCACAGACATAGAAACTGTCTAACCATATCGGCTCGATGTTCCTGAGGAAAGTATTTTTATTTATATTTTTATTTAAAATCCCACCATTCTGTATTTTTTACCTCTTAAACCTCCTTCAATTTCGGAATTAATGACAACCATTTATCTACATTTCCTATGATAAGATAAACATACATGACATCTTTTCCCTTTCATAACATCCCTATTCATGAATAATTTCCCTAAAAATATACCCATTTTGAAGATAAAAATGTATTTTTATTCCCACTAAATGTTTGTGGTTGTTTTCTCATAAAGAGGTCAGTCATTGATACTTCTCATTCTGGATTAGGGTTCTCTATAAGGGTAAGGGTATTATTAATAACCTCATTTAGTTGTATCAATACGATTATAAGATATTCAGCACAATTTGTATCTCCAGCTCCATTATAATTATATTGTATATGAGGGAAATCTATATGTGGATTACATAAATTTATACAGTATCCATTCCTTCCCTTAAGACTGTTTCATAATAATGTAATACAGTAGATTATGTTATTAATCATAATACATAATTCCAAACTAGTAAAATACATAACATAAATTGAAAAGTTTATGCATATTTAATCTATAATCATAAAAATGGTTTCGTTGGGGACATATTTACTAATAAATCATTCATATTGGTTTGTAATGAAAATTTGAATTATCCCAACCATATTCCCAATGAGTGTCAATCATGTTGCGCAGTAAGGCCTCTTGACATGTACTTGTTTACACTAAGTCAGGAACAGAACACATTATTGTACTTTTTAATTCCAGGTATATTTGTTCATGATCTACATCAGTTATTAGTATACTTAATAGGATTTTTATCTTGGAAAATGCACATAATTTCTATTTAACCAAAATTCTAGGATGTACTACTATACTTAATGTGAAATTATGTCATACGTTTATGACCCCTAATCCAATTCTTATAAATCTAATGTCCATGGTTATTTCTAAAATTACTCTAAAACCGATTATAACACCTGGAACCTATAATCCTGGAGAACATATATTATATTAAAACACTTCCATGTTACATGTATTTTGGTCTTGAAGGAATAATTAGTTTAGTAGTCCTAAAAAATATATCTCAAATATGAACCCTTCATAAAATTAAAAAATTATTCAATATAGTCCATTCATTGAGAACACCATTATTTTTAGAACATAACCCGAAATATCAATCATAAAAAACTTCTTCAAAACCCATGAAATAAATCATATGAAAGGTGTGAGCTAAAATGCTCCATAAGGTTAAAAAATAATTCGGATTCTATCATAAAAAAATAAACATTCAGGAAAGTATAAAATAGAAATTAAACCCTTTTAAACATAATCATGGATATAATATTCCATGAATAAAAAAAATAATGTCATAGAATCATTTAGATGGATAACATACTAGTAAAATTGCCACTTTTAATATCAATAATTAATCTTATAATGAGTGAATTTATTATTCCATAAATCTGGAACATACCATTGTGGCTTCAACCAATACATCTAAAAATACATTTATAAGGCATCATCTAAATCCATAATTACTAATAAATGGGGAATCCCTCATCCAAGAAAATATCTAGTTTGTCTAATGAGACATGCCGATGTATCGAGGGGTTATAATGGACCCCACCCACCACATACTAATTCAAATGAATTCCTCATATTAAAAGGGTGAATTATAACATAAAAATTTATATTAGAACTAATATATGAAATTTTAATACTTTAAGCATAAACAATGAATTGTATAAAAAAGTACATTCACAGTCAAACATATAATAAAATTTTAAATTCAATATGGATGGCTATATAATAATATATCAACCAAAAATAAAGCATAAAATCCAATAAAGGTTGATGACATAGATGAAAAGTAATTTTACATATTTACTAAAACACTTTGAGAGATATATGCTTTTATAAATTTTAAATCATTTAAATGTTGTGAAATTATAAAAGAAAATATTTCATTTGAAAATACTCCTGAAATATTTTAAGGCAATCTATAAAATTTTAAGGCATAATAATGGTGGAAAATGACTACTTGTTACATATAATATAAAAAACATTCTTTCATGATTTTTTTTTCAAAAGGTCAGAAAATACCTCGTTTAGAAATTGATGGAAAGATTATTTTCAAAGAAAATATTTATAAAATTTAAATGGGAAAAATTTTAATTTAATATTTTTTGATAATATTTTGAATAAATGTTATGAAACATGAATGTGGATGATTATAATTTCCCAGCTTATAATTTAGTATAAATAATGTCAGATAATAAATAGATTGTGAAATTAACCATTACCATGTATTTTGCTTTGGTGAAAGGTGTGTTATCCTCATTTATAATGGTTAAATAATGTTATTAAATTATAATAGAACCCTATATATATTTATGATATCATATACTATCTTCTTATAATATCTTATTACTCGTTTGTTAGAATTCGTTCATTATTTTCACTATTTTTTGAATGTTAATAACTTAATTTAACGAGAATGTTTTGACTTATTATTTATTGTTCCCAATAATTAGATCATTTTTATATCATATATAGAATTTAAAACATGATTTAGATATTTTTTATATATCCCATTTATATTTACTTATAACAATCAATAATATATTGAGATAAGAAATGAAATGCATCGTTTATAGAGATGGTGGGTCGTACCTACGCATGAACGATACAGTCAATTTTTTCGTATAAAAATTCCATTATATACACGTATATTATAATTATAGTGTTATATTAATGTCATATATGTCTCATAGGGTTAAAAAAACCATCCTTTATATGTTCTATGTATAGCATGAACGAGTCAAATAACTTTGTAGGGGTGATAGTCCACACGGACTCAAACGAAATGGTGGTATTTACACAACTTGGAAAGAATAATGGTATGTTTTAAATAAAAATTACATTAGAATAAAGAAATTATAAATAAAATATATATGATATATAAATATTTTTTCCATCATATTACCCTCCATGTGATGTGGTAGGGGAAAAATTGAGCAATCATAATTTCATGATGCAGTTGTTCATCGTACCGAAAAATAATATGTTCATTACCCCTTAAATGGGGGTGTTTGTAAGTTTAGTTAAAAACATATCATAAAAAATAAATGTATCTTTATGATACTGGTGTTGTTGTGTAATTATATAATATGAATATTATAGTGAGTTCATAATAGAAAAGAAACTAAAAAAGAACGAGAGAAGGTGCTACCTCTTAATCGGGTAACTTATTTTGGTTTATTCCAAGAGGTATCCTTGAATGAAAGGCTTCTTGGATGAGTGAAGGGAAGTTTAGGGATTATTTGGTTTGGGTTTTGTTGAGTTATATGGATAATTGTGTACTGAGGAAATGATAGAGGAGATGTATTTTTATAATGAAGGCATGTGGCACATTTGGGATTTCTCAAAGAAATTATTTATAATAAATTGAATATTTATTTTATAACAATTGACTACTTGGATCACCTAAATTATGTCAAATTTATTTTATTTTAGTATTTAAAAATCATTTATTTTATATTTTATTAATAAATAATTTATGTGTCAATATTGTGTCATCATTAATAGAAATTCGTTAATCTCCAAAAATTATAAAAACAATTCTATTATATAAGATATTATTTTATATTTTTAATTACTACATAAAATCAATGTTATCTTATGGTTATTCATATATAAAAACTAATATACTCGTAAAAAATGAGTGTGAAATTTTTTCACATTTATTTATTTTTATTATATTCATGGGAAGGTGGTCATTATGAGATTTCATATCGAACCATATTTTCTATGTGTATAATTTAGTCATCCAATAGGATTTTTATTTGTGATAAGGTGATTTATAATATTATATTTACCTTTAATTACCTTGTTTACACTTAAATTTGTTAATAAAAATAGTTAAAATATATACTATTCCTAATTTCAAAAAATAATACAAACATATTTATATAAATTGGAACTAATAAATCATAAAAATTAATCCATTTTTAAAAATTAAATCCCAAAAAAATTTATTAATTAATTTAAAAATTAATTTTGTCATCATAATGAAAAATGGGGTTATAAAAGGTAAAACATTGCAAAAGAACGAAATGGTTATACATCAAAATTCAGGGTAAAATTAATGTCAATGAAAAAAATATATTAAATGAAAAGGTATATTATATTTATAATTTAAATCCATTTAATAATATAATTTATCCACATAATCTATTCTAATGAAAAAAGTTTTTTTCAATTCAACTATTGAATATTTTTAGTATTCATCCAAATATAACACATAGAAAAAAATGTAAAAATTCCTCAATAGTAAATTTTGATATCCTAATTCAAATTGTTAAATATATTTTGTTAAGTTAAAGATATTAAATTGTAAAAAACATGATTTAAAATGGTTGTGCCATTAAAAGTTGTCAAAATTGTATTTTATTTAAAAAAAAATTTATCTGAATAATCTAAAATCATTCATATATATTGTCAAGAAAATACATAAGATAAATGTTATTGTTACATAAAATATATAAAATTTAAAATCTAGTTAATACTTTCAAAACCTCTAATAATATATTATTAATATATTTTTGTTCTATAAAACAATGTCTTGTATGTAACGCAAACCAAATCATCTTTTTGTGTACTGTAAGCATAACCTGGTGTTGCATAAAAAACTAAAAAAAGAAAGAAAATATATTTCATTACGAAATAAAAATATAATAATATATATGGGTGTTACATATTTATGTAATTTAATTTTTATAATAAATATAAAATATATTCAATAAATCCATCTGTATGATCATATATATATATAACATAAATAAATTCCATTTCAATATAGAGATGGTAGTCCATCCATATGCATGAATAACATTATCATTTCTTATAAGATAGAAAGGAGTAAAAATTGTTGTTCAATTTAAAAAAAATTTATCATTGAAGTAATGATACTTATTACATCATATTGGTATGTTTTTTGATTATTTTTAGTAGTCTAATTAATTAATAAATTTAAATAGATCTATAAAGATAATTTCGACTTTTTTACCTCACCTTGAGCTTACACATTAGGGCCTTCAATGGATGGTCTTTGGGGAAGAACAAATTATAAAGAAAATTATGAGATACTGTATATATATACTAGTTTATGACTTGGATGGTCTGTGTTGCTCAGAATCATATAGGACCTCCATTAATAACTAAGGGGAGTGAGGCTCTAGTAAATACACACGCCATTAAAATATGATTATGTGATCTTCTTGTATAGAGGGAAACAAGGAAACCCAATTTTGAAAGTATGGAATGAATTGGTATAATAACTTGTACGTAATCACATTTTAATTTTTTTAAAGATATTTAATGATTTATATTTGTGTTCTATCCACCATTTTAATTATTTGAACACATACCATGTTGGTAGAGTTTTACCATAGTTATTGTTCACAGTGAAATAAATATTATTTACCATGTTACACTATTTTATGTATCAAATTGAAAATATGGAAACCATTTTGAATGATTAAATTGCATATAGTGGAAAAAATTATTTTTTATGTATAAATCCAAAATATGATGAAAATACTTTTAGGAAAAAATATGTTTAGCTACATAATTGAATTTTTTCTAATTCGTACCTTGTTACAACAATCTGAGGGATACTAAATTGTTTTACTAACAATAATATATACACATATCATTAAAATCGTTGATAAATAGTGGTTATATTCTTTTATTAAAAAAAATATTGTATTATTAAATGATTTTTTCAAAAAATCATAACTTTTTACCTTTAAATGATTTTTTTTCATTTATTACTAATTGAATACCAATTAATTATTTTTATTAAAATATAAAAAATAATTAATCATAATTTTTAGTCCATGAATAATCAATAGAATTAAATTTATTTAAAATTATTCTTAATAAATAAAATGTTTCAAAATAATTTTTCAGGGTAAATAAAATTTGTATGTGAATTAGAAATTATTTCAGATAATTATAGTTTATTTATATACTTTATATTGTAAATCATTTAACAATTTTTATGAATTATTCACATAATTTTATGGTTTTCTTTATTTCCTAAGATATCGAATGGTTTTATCAATTAATGAAAAATTTATTGTAAAATCTAGGGTTGATACATTATATTGCATTTAAAAAATTTCCATCTAAATTCTATCACTATGATACAAATATATGAGGACTGTATTATATGAAAACATCATTTTGATACCATGTTTTATCATCAAATTTAGAATTCCTAAAGAGAAACTTATGTAGGTGAGTTTTCTTATTATACAACACTTTATCTCTAGGATCCAATAACCCCTATAGATTTTCATCATACGAATTATCATTCCCTGATGGTATGACCTATGAGTTTAGTATATGTCATGGATTAGCCGTTAAATTTCTAAAAACTACATACATAGGACACATCATGAACATGGGATAGATTTTGATAATGTTTCATTAATAAATTTACCATCCATATGTGATGAAGAATCCCATAGGTACTGATATATAATGGAATAGGATTTTTTATTCCCAAATTTCATTACATTCATTAAATGATATAATCATAGAAATACTATATTACCATCATTTCTCTCAAGATCATATCATTAATTGAGCCCAAAACATTCATTACTATGAACTTCTCTAATATGTTGTTGAACAATAATGTATACTATTAACAGTTCCTTATCATGATTAGGTAATAATAGATTTTTTTCCTCAACAACATCTTTACATGTCGAAGTTCTTGACTACTTTCTACAAAGGTATTAATAATTCCCCATCTGAATTCTCTATTGAAGGTTATTATTGTATGTAAATTATACCAAATTATGGTGTTCAACCTAGTCTCATTTTAAATCTAAATTGAAATATCTCATCATACCATTAAGGGGTTGGGAGTAATAAAAGACTATTTATATGTCGAATGATGATATGTAGTCCTTAATATCAACTATATATTCTAATAATAATATATTATTCTCTAAAATTTCATGTTTAACCTCCTATATTGATTAGATATGATTTAGAGTGGAACTCCAAAAAACATTACAACATTATTCATGCATATAATGTAGACATAACATAGAGAAACATTTTCAGATAGTATTAATTTTTTTTTATTTTTTAAGTTGATCGACTATAATCAAAATAAAATTGTACTCTTTAGATATTTTTAGAGTACCATGAAAAATAACATAGTGATAATTTTAAATTAACACATAGTTATGTTTAATTGTTATACATACCTCATGTAGTTCTTTTTATCATCAATAGCATGATGACATACCAGTATCTATAATTTATACTCTATGGTATCTCTCTTTATGTTATCCCATCTAAAAAATCTATATGATATAGATATATTTTGATACTTCTAATATTAAAAGAAAAATATTAACTATGATTTTTTTCCAATATATCCTGCATTGATTATGGTATATACGGAAAACATATTCTATTTATAAACAATTTGACTTCATCACTATCATACTAATCCCAAATACATTCCACAACATCTTACAAAGCTCCTCATCTTCATTTTGTTCATCGATAATCCCAAAATTAATATATGTTTGTACATTCTACTATAAAAGAAAAGATATTTCTCATTCCCATTTGATTTTAAGGTCCATCCACTATAAATTCATAAGATTTTGATCTCCTTCAAACCATAGGACATACAAACAAGTTTTTTCCCTCAAACTAAGGTATGTAGCCACCTTGTTCACAATCCCAGCATTATAATATATTAAGTAGTAATAATAATTACTTAAATACAACTATATCTTTTAGAAAACATTAAGAACAGTCTATGATAATTATATCACTAGATATAATAATAACCAAACTCTTTGAAATTGTCTAAAAAAAGTGTGTGATGTATATTAGTGTAAAATTTATCATCATTAAATTCATCAGATTACAACTATACACCACTTTGATATTTATTTACTTGATATCCTTCCATTACATAATTTAATAATTTACTAGTCAATTTCACCTATGATTATTTTTAAACTTTTGGAATAAAGTGGGATTTATATTAATTCTTTTGTGGGTATTGTTTTAAGATATTTCTAAAACATTTGTTTTTCTCTCGTATAATTAGATTATTTTAATTATGGTAATCCCTACACTCCATTTATACCAAGATATCTAATGAAATTATTTAATAACAACTACTAATTAAACATGTTAATATATCATTTTGGATAAAATATTTTAGGATACTAAGGAATCAATAAATTACTTTCATGGTTGAGGAAAAAACCAGAAGGGTACCACACAATTCATATAATATTTACCTCATAGGTTCCAATATATTCATTAATCTTATACATAATTTCAACCAGAATATTTATATTTTTGTGTGTGGAGTTCATGGAAGGTAGTTAGTAAAAAATACACTCTTAAATCATCTCATTATATTGAGTGAATTTCCACCACCTACCATATTTACTTGATAAGATTCCATAATTGAGCATGTCTACCATTTAAATGATAAAAAACCATGATGAATTTTTCAATCTCTTAGAACTAGAGAATAGAAAATATAATTTTATTTGGGATGATCTATTTTTGAGAGATTACTGGATTAGAGGAAGAACTTGAAGATTATTGATATCAAACCCATGAAAGACTCAATTGTGTGTTTCTACCCAATTTTATCATTTAAAAGCTCATCATGATTCTTGTATAAAGCATGTTTCATGAGCATAAATAATCGATATTTCTATCTAGATCCTGTGAAATAGTTTCTCATTAGTAGAATCATTATATTTACTTCCATGTTCATTGGTAACACATTTCCTCTTTGTTCTAATAGTTGAATAAAACCATAAACATAGTGTCAAAATAATTTTTCAATAAACATAGTGAGAGACCATATAATAATAATAATAATAAATCTTGATGATTCTTTGTTTATAAATCATTATTATAAATCCATTACAATTTCGGGTTCACCCTTCATCACACCCTATTTATCATTGTTTTTATTTTGTTTTACACCTATATTTTTTATTACCTAATATCCAGAATTATCTACACCTTGATTTGATATTTACCCAGGCCACTAAAGCATAACATACCTGTATTTTTCATTATTTTAGATAATAAAATAAGATATTAAAAAATAATTCATTTCATGTGACCAAAATTATTTACTCACCTTGGATAACATAAAAATAATCAAAATATTTTCTGATGTATGATCAGTATCTCACACAAATATATTCTATCATAGTACACTTGTTGTTCACGTCATAACAGTGAGGATTCATCATTAATCAATCAAGAGACTTAATATATTGTCACACACATAAAAACATTTCATTGGAATTTTGGAATAATCATAAATATAAAACATCATTTAATTATCCAAATATCACTATCATGACCCTCACCATATAGTGGAAAAACTCCTAAACTAGATTACATTCACTCTTATATCTCATTTCATTATTATAATTGGTTTACTCCACATCCAATATCATATTATATCATGATATATCATTTTTGACCCAATTTATTAGTGGGATATATCATTACAATCCCACCCATTACATAATGAAAACCATAGTTGTGTACCACAAGACTATAAAAAATCATCATTTAATCATAATAGAATTTACATATGGAAACGGAATGTTTTTCATGGAATAATCCTTAAAACATTATGTTATTGCATATTTGTTTGGACAGTATCTGTGACTATAATTGTTTAAATTGTCACAAATCATATAATATATTAACATATATCTTACCTCATGTGAGATCCTAAATTATGTCAAAGTATTATCTTGAATAACATATCGTTTCAATCATATTACTATTTATGTGTGTTTAAGTCTAAACAAGCTTATAAATTATTATCTATACATATTTATTCATTGAAGATGACACCAATAGACACATGAATCGCCAATTTACAAGACTGCGAGAGGCAAATGACTCATTGTTAGATATGTCACTGACAGACAGATGACTCACCATTGCACATGACACTGAAAGACCAAAGAATCATTGTTGCATATGACTCATTTATGCAGACGACCAATCCTCTATCCAAGTGTCCTACCATTGCATGATGCTACAGACACAAGGAATCAACATTAGTTGAAATGAGTCACTATTGGTATAATAGTCTCATCGACATAAGGAAGGATTCACTGTTTATATGAGTCACTGATAGATCAACTATCTCACCAATAGAAGTAATGAATCCTTATTGAAACTAGTCACCGATGTAATGATTCACCAACATATGGATGGAAAAATAGAATGAAATACCGATACTAACTGAATGAGACACCAATCGAAGGAGGCACCAATAATCGAGTCATCGATAGAATTTTTAAATCTACATTTACTAATATTACTTCTAATTTTCATATTTTTGTCATTTAATGATACTGTCATATTTTATAATACTTTGTAAGACTTTTAGAATATAATACAAGGTATGGGGATCTGATTCACATGGATTGTACATGATCTTTGTCATCCCTTGAATATATGAGGTATTTTTTTGTGAAAGAAGATTGATAGAAGAGAAAGGGTAGTGTGGTGCAAGCCTACAAGAGATACTGAAGAACATCAAAAATGGTCATGCATCCACTGTGGACTCAAGAATAGAATAACACGTGAGGTGATATCAAACAAACTGATCATCAAATTTAAAAACTATTTCACCATATCAAAGAAGGAGAAGAATATACATACAAAACCATACCTATAGCTAGAAGCTAGTATACGAGACTATGTTTTTTTCAATATTAAAAAGAGAACTTGAACTTCAAATCCACTTCATCCACCCAGATCATGACCGTATAATACACAAAGGCTTATAATCCTAACTTATCATATTTAGCTATGTTGTGTTCATTTATTTAAATTTTTGAGCAGTGTTTGTATCTGTCTGTTACACAGACACCAACTCCTGTGCATAACTGTAGTATACTAGACATCCTCAATATCTCGCTCTTTTAATCTATTTGTATCCTAGGTCAAACGGTGGAATTGGTCATGTGTGACATGTTTTTTTTTTACGAAAAATATTGGTCGAGGTAAACGGTGACCTGGAGTTCCCTGTGTGTAATTGTGAACCCCGATCCATGGTGTGGATCAAACTATTTTGAAATTAAACTCCTTGGTGGCAGGTGATCCCCATGTACAGAGGATTATGTATCTACTTTATAATGCACCTTTTAGTTTTATTTCAAAGAACATAAGATTTCAATTAATACTAAATTTTTATCTCCTTAGATTATTGTTCTAAAATTTTATTATGTTTAATAGTCTAAAAGGTGTTGCTACAAATAGAGTTTCATTCTTTAATTGAACAAATTATTCCCAATGGAAAATTAAAATGAAAAATCACTTTTAAAGTATGTGTTTTGGAAATTTGGTCCTAAATTCTAGATGAGTATAAAATTTTTACCGTTGATATAACTACATGGGATGAACCATCTATGACTTCTTATAACCATAATTTCAAATCCATTAATGCCCAATACTATTCCTTAAGAAATGAAGAGTTTGAAAAAGTTTCTGCTTGTAGAACAACCCATGTAATTTTAGATACTTCGTTTGATTCACGTGAATAAACATCTAGTGTAATTAAATAAGGTTTAATACATATACTATTAAAAATTTGAACTTCTTGATAAACCCTGATGAAACAAATTTTGACATGCATCTCATGCTTAATAAAATTATGAACACTATGATCATTATGGGATGAGATGTTACTAAAAAAGAACAAATTATGAGGATTCATAGATGTTTACCATATATGTGTAGAGGAAACTCTATATCGATTAAATAACCATGTACCATCATCAAATTATCTATCAAATAACTTTTTGGAAAATAGATGATGTGTGGGGAAGATCTATAAGTAAAAAATGAAGAACATGATGAACCAAAGAGAAAATTTGTATCCTTAAAGACAACCACTTCAATGAGAAAAGTCAAAGATAATGTTCAAGATATTGTTTAGAGCACAAGTTGTAAAGAATCTTCTTCATATACTGATGGTGAGATGGATCACCAGGCAAGAAGATTCAAGAAATTATATAATACGATGAATTTTTTAAGGAATCTCAATTACAATGAAAAATATGACAATAAAAGAAATTGGAAAAATTATTGGGAGAAGCCTGAAAATCAGATGAAATAGTTTCCTATGAATGAAAAAGGAAAAAGGCATGTCAAAGCTAACATTCCTAAATTAATATAGAAAATCAAGTATGAATGTAAAGATAGGAAATTTAAGAAATCTATGTATGCCTCCGAGAGTGCCTCAAAGGATAGCTCATTTGAATTAGAATCATCCCATGAAGAGAAAAAGGACATGTAAAATATGTGTTTTCTATCAAACACATCAAAAGAAAGCAGTTTGAAGAGCTCCATCAAGAGTAAATGGTATTTGGACAATGGAGGTTTAAGACACGTTATAGAAGATTAATCATGCCTGAAGAACTTAATCAAGATTAATGGTGGATATGTCACCTTTTTGTGATAATTATAAAGTAAAAATAATTGGCCTTGGCCATATTGGTAACTCAAACTCAGTTTTAATTTCTAAAGTACATTTATTGATGGATTAAAGTATAACCATCTTAGTATTTTTCCATTATGTGATGATGGATTTCATGTTAAATTTGAAAATGATGGTTGTAATGTTTTTAAATCTAAAAATTTATTAGCATTTATTCTTTTATAAATGAAAATGAATAATTTGTAAATATATATTCCTCATTCTCCGAAAAAGTTTATATTTGATGTGCCTTTCACAATGACTCGTGGATTTGGCATAAGAGTCTAGGTCGCCAAAAAGATAAATATATTAGGAATATTATAAGAAATGGAGTAGTCAAGGATCTATCCATAAATGAGATTCCAAATTAAAATGTTTATAATAATTATCAAAAGGGTAAACAACCCAAGATAAAATTCAAATGAATGAAAGAAGATTTATCTTCTCATCCTTTAGAGTTGGTTCACATGAGTTTTTTTGGACCATCTCTTGTTTCTAGTTTAAATGAGATGCAATAAGTTTATATTCTTATAGATTACTACTCTAGGTATACATGGAATTATTTCTTAGCTCGTAAAAGTGAAGCCTCTACGTACATCACCAAGTATGCTAAAATAGTGTAATATCTAAGTGGACTTTGAATTATATCCTCAATAAGTGATCTTGGACATGAGATTGAAAATCAATACATTGAATCATTTTTCTCACTCAATGTCCATAGTAATAACTTCTCTGCACTAGGAAACCACGTCAATATGTAGTTATAGAAAGAATGAATAGAACTTTACAAGAGATATCTTTCATAATGAAAAATTAATCAGATCTACCTATTAACATTCAGTTTGAGTCTGTAAATACAGTTTTTTACATAATTAATAGAGTCCTCATTTGACCTATCCTCATGAATACTATTTTTGAGATGTGGAATATTAGAAAACCAAAATTTTGTTATTTCGATGTTTTTGGTTACAAATTATATATCTACAACACTGAGTAAAATCATGAAAAATTCGTATCCAAGAGGGGTGATGGAATCGTTCTAGGTTACTCAAGCTCTAATAAAGCATATAGAGTATTAAATAAATAAACCAAGTGCATGGATGATTCTGTACATGAAAATTTTGATGAAATATATTCACATAATCCTAAGACCTCTTTATACAACCTTAAAGATGATATTTCAAACCAAGAAAAAAATGAAAAATCATATAATCATTGTGTCCAGTAATTTTTTTAAATCAAACAGTTTGGTAAATTCATCATAATCATAACATAATGAACCTGAACTTGTATATTATCTCAAATTAACTATACCATCTTTTTGTAGACCAACTTGAACTCTCAAGAACCATCATTTATATTCTAATATTAGAGACATATAATATGGAACAAAAACTAGAGATTCTCTTATAAATCTGGTAGGACATCAATCCATCATGTCATAGATTGAACCTAAAAACATCAATGATGAAATTAAAGTTGAATTTTTAGTAATGGATATGAATGAATAATATAATAAAATGAAATAATTAATGTATAGAAACATGGGGATAATCCCAAAGACACCTTTACCCAAGAGACTAAGTGGGTTCTTCGGAACAAAGTAGATAAATCTGGTAATATTGTTGGAATAAATCTAGATTAGTTTCACTTGATTTTAGTCCTGAAGAAGGCATCGAATATAAAGAAACTTTTTTACATGTTTCTAGAATTTAGGAAATTATAATCCATCTTTATTATGATTCCCATCATAATTTTGAACATTATAAAATGGATGTTGATGTTTTATTCCTAAATGGGTATATAGTTAGGGATTTTTTGAACAACCCCTTGGTTATACAAACACACATTTTCAAAGATAGTTTTTCAAATTAAAAAAAGAATTATATGGATTAAAACAACTTATAAGAGATTGATATGATATATTAAGTAGTTTTTTATTGTAAAAGAATTTACAAAAGGAATTTATTTTTTTAATCTTTTTATAAAATATATATATAAATTTTTTGTAGTAGTTAAAATGTATTTTCATGGGATTATTTTTTATTCTTCAAAAAACTATTTATTTATTGAGTTTTCTAAAATTGTGGAAAATGAACATTAAATGAGTCTGATGGGTGAACTAAAATTATTTCATGGATTTCAGATTCAAAAAAATAAAGAAGTTATAATTTTGAATCAATGTAAATATAGAAAATATCTTTTAAAAATATTTGGATTTGATCGAATTAAAATTTGTGACACTCCAATGTGTACTACATGTAAGTTGGATCTTGTTGTATTTGGTAATTCTGTTTATCAATCCACATATAGAAAAATGATTGGAAGTTTTCTCTACATTACTGCTATAAGTCCAGATACAATTAGTGTGTGTATGTGTGCCTATATTCAAGATAATCCCAGAGATACACATTTAAATGTTTTTAAAAGAAACTTTAAATGTCTCAAGCTTACTATCAGTTTAGGTTTGTATTATCCTAAATCTTAATCATTTGATAGAGTTAGTTATTTTGATACAGACATGGGTGCATGAAATTTAGATATAAAAAGAACCTATGGAATATGTCACTATTTAGGAATGTAATAGGTTTAACGGCGTAGTAAGAAACATAATTCTGTTTCATTGTCTACTACTAAATCCAAATTCATAGCTACTTGTAGCGGTTGTGTGGAATTTTTTTGGATGAAACACACTATTCTATAATATGGATATCTAATGGGACATGTACTTATAAAATTTGACAATAAAAGTGATATTAACATTTCTAAGAACCCAGTTTCTCATTCTAGAACAGAACATATTAATCTAAGACATCACTTTTTGAAAGAGCATTATCAAAACGGTGATATCAGTTTAGAATTTATTAGGGCTAAATATCTTCTTGTGGATGTATTCAATATTTCATAGAACTAGTAAATATTGAATTACATCATACATGAGTTAGGAATGATCAATCAATAAGACCATGTGTTTCCTTTTCGTTTGACATTTTTCTATGAATTTTTCACACTAACACTATTGTCACACAGACACCATTGTAACACCGACATAGTTTCCATGCTGACAATGTTAGTGTTATACAATGTCTATCATGTCGACACCATTATTGTTATAAAAACTCTGTCGTACTGACACCATTGACTCATTTTTTCTATATATTTTAGGTTTTTTTCCAAAATTACACTATTTCATTAATTACAGTGATCCTAGTTCATGATTTAACAGTTAATTATTAAAAAATTCCATAAAATATATAAATTTGAATTGATACACTCTAGTCCATTACCTCTACTCTCTCTTTCTCTCTCACCTTCTACTCTCTATCTCTCTCTCTTTACCCATGACCATTCACATTCAGACCTCCAGACTAAACTGTTAGAAATGGTGAATGTGAAGAGAGATCTTAAATATTTTCAGTCTCTCCCATCAATGAAATTGAAAGGTGAATTAAGGAAACCTTCAGGTCCTATGAATCTTAGTATGGTAAATCATGTTTTAACCTCGAAGAAAGATGTAATGGTGGAATGGTACATAGTGAGTAGGCCATTTTTGAGAAAGTTGTTATAAGATCTCGGATGTATTGAATGGTTCGTAAATAATGAAAGAGTTTGTAACAAAATTTTGTGTATACATTTTATATGAATATAGAAATTTTTTTTGATGGAAGTGATGTATCATGGTTCAAGTAGATAGTAAAATGGAAGAGAATTTATTTCACTTCAACCAATTTGGATGAATGTATTAATGTTTCTCGTGATAAAAGTATTTATTATTATAAAGGTACTTCTTGTCCTGACATTGAACTCTTTTAGGAGGAAGAGGAGTTTTCTACTCTTGTTAGAGATGTGGGATCAACAGTTGATGATAGAGGTGACCCAAACACTACTGTACCAACAAAAGGAGTTTATATTGGACCTAAAATTCAACCTTGGGACATTCCTACTAATGAAAATATTCTCTAATCTACTATAAGTGAATAAACATATGATGAATGATGTGTAGAATATGTTAGTGATTCTAGTGAAAATGAAGAAGAAGAAGAAGGTAGTGGTGAAAGTCATAAAAAATTAGGTAAAAAAGAATAATATTTGAATGTTGATGATGAAAATGGAAATGAAAATAATAAAGATGATGATAATGAAGATCGTGGATAATGTTGAAGTGATTGTAAATATGGTCATCATAATGAGAATCTAGATGTTTTCAATATGGAAGTTGATGCAGATACTACTAGTGTATCTGTCGAGGGTGTTGTTAAAGATTGAAATATTTCTCTAGATGAACCAATTGCTCAAGTTGAATATACGAGAAAAATATCTCAACATAAGGAGAATATTCCTAGACATGAAGCATTGACCGAGGAGTAAAAATATACCAAGAATGTTGACACTAAGGGGGAGTCTCAAGAAAAGGTCACCCAATTTGTTGATGATGATCAAATAGGATGAGTAAGGATTGATACTCTTACTCCACTAGATTGTAATATTTTTTTCTGAATGGGTATGGAATCATGGTTAAGTGTCATGAGGATTAGGTTATGAATATTCTGATGATGATTTATTCTCACTTGTTGTAAGGCAGCTGGAGGCTGAGGCCTCTTCTAGTTAATATGTCACTATAGATTATTTTGAACAATTCATGAAAGACATATTTGAATCCATATGAAACTCAGTGAAATCTATGATGAGATATGAGATTGATGAATATTGCAGTGAATATACCAAGCTAACTAAAAATTTTAAAGCAATCTGATCTTTGAAAAATGGAATATGGAAAATAGAACTTCTAGTTCTACTCCTTCCTCAACTAGTGTGTCTCAAGATGATGCTGCTTCAGACTCCAATATGGTTATTAAATATAATCAGCCAAATTTAATTACAACCAAAAAACTATTTTGTTACACAACACTATGATCAGGAATGATATGATGATGTTAAAAACTAACATCAATGCTTCAACCACCGAGTTTAGAAATTAAATGAAATGTGTCATTAAGGGAATTGAGAACCTTGTTTCTCACATTAAATATCTTCAATTTTTAAGGCTATGAAAATTATTTAATAAACATACGTCCTCTGGTATTGCATCAACCTCCGCTCAACCTGTCCATTCTTCCCAATCATGAGATCTTTCTACTATTAATTAATTTTTGAATGAATAGTTCAAGATTTATTTTCTAGTATGGCTAGGGTTGAGGACACATCAGATAAGGTTCATGATCATGTGTAGTATTATACAAGGAGTACTTAAAAGACTATAGAAGATATTACCAAAAGGATAACTGATTTTTTCACCTAACTCATCAAAAATCATCAAATGAATAGTTCCTTATGTATTTGGATACTAATATTAATCTTCCTCCAGTGATAATAGATTTTAAGGATCATATTCAGAAGATGAGATAATCCAATCCTCTGTTGGTCATTTTATTGAAAACACAGATTATTTTGAAAAAGAAATGAAATATGGTTGTGAGATAATTGAAGAGTTCATCATGTTGTTAGAAACATATCTCTATATCCAATGTGAAGTCATTTTGGTACCCTTTATTTCACCACTTTTCCCTACTGATTCAGTGTTTAATTACCCATAGATATCTGTTTCTAAGGATTTATCTCAGATCAAACCTATCATTATAGAAATTAGTCATCCTCAAATAGTTTCTCAGCACAGACCTTTCCAATATTCTATAGTGTCTGAAGGAGTGCCTCAACCTCCTCTAAAAATCAATTCATATCATCCTACTTTTCTGCCTAATCCTATAGATAAACCATCCATTAGTCCTTCTGAGAAGGGGAAGGAACCCCTGGACCCCCCCCTATAGGGTAGAGTGGTCTTTTTTATATTGGATAGATCATTGTAATTTTTCTAATTCAAGTTCATTTTTTTCATTATTTCTACTTTTATGTATTTAGTGTTTTTTTCACCTTAATTTTTTTTCTAATCCCAAAAGGGGGATAATTTTATTAAAATTTTTTATAAGGGGGAGAATATTATTTAGAACTATTAAAATACAAGGAAATTTATAAATAATTATTATAATTTTATGAATTAGTATGATTTCATTAAAAGAATAGTTTAATCTTGTCTCAGATACATTATTATGTGTTTACTTTAAAAATTCTCCAATTTTTCATAATAATACCATGATTTGTGATCACCATTATGTGAGATATTTTTGGCCCATATATTTTAGTCCAGTATCTATGACTATAATGGTTTTAATTAACAAGAATGATGTCATATATTATAATATATATTACCTCATGTCATATTCTAAATTATGTCAAATCCATATCATGAATATCAGATCATTTCAATCATATAACTATTTTTGTGTGTTTAAGTCTAAAAAATATTATAAATGATTATCTAGGTGTATATATGAGTATTTACAAACTCTGAATTTGATGAATTGTGGCAAAGACAAACTACTCACTGTTTGACATGACACCAATAGAGAGATGACACACCATTGCATATGACTCACCAACGCAGACGACCGACCATCAATCAAAGTGACCTACTTTTTTATAATGATATTGACAAAAGGACTCAATGTTAGTTGAAATGAGTCACTGTTGGTTCAACAGTATCACCGACAGAAGGAAAGATTCACTGTTGATATGAGCCACCGATCAATAAAATGTCTCACCGACAGAATGAAGGACTCATTGTTGAAATAAGTCAGAGATGTAATGAGTAACTGATTTTGGCAAATGGTGATATAATGACATATTGATACCAACATAATGAGACACTAAAAGAAGGATACACTAATAGAAGAATCATTGATATACTATTTAAATTTTCATTTATTAATATTATTTGTAAAGGTTATAGATTTTGTAATTTAATGATATTGACAAAATATTTTAACCATTTGTAAGAATACTAGCAGACCGTATGAGGTACGATGAGCTGATTCATGTGGAATGTACCAGGTTTTTGTTGGAACTCAAAAATAAATAGTTTTTTTTATAATAATTAAGATAGATGGAAGAGCATGAGTAGTGTGGTTCTTTCCTTCGAGAGATACTAAAGAACATATATAACACTCTTGCAACCGAAGTGCACTCAAGACATGAAGAACACATGAGTTGATCTCAACAAAGATGAAAATTGAATTGAAAAACTATTTTAGCATATCAAATAAGTGGAAAAATATATCTAAAGAAACATACTTGTAGATGGAATGTAGAATACAAAACTCAGTTTTTGTGTGATCATCTAGAAGAGGACTCTAACATCAAATCCACTTCATCAAACAAGTCGATAGAAAGACTGTATTACAAATAGAGCCTTCTAAACCTAATTTCATATATTTATCTCTATTTTGTTTATTTAGATACATTTCATCATAGTGTGTGTCTCTCTCTATTACACACACACAGGCTCTAGTGCATAACTATAGGATAATGTATATCCTCAATCTCTAACATGTTTTATCCATTTGTATCCCAAATAGAAATTTGGAAGAGGTCATGGGTGACCTTTTTATGTTTTTCCCACATATAATAGTGTAAAAGGTCATTGATGACTTAGATAGCACTATGTGTTGTTACGTACCCTGATCAAGGGTGTGTATGAGGACCTGACCAAAAACAATACATAACCATGAATTAAATGAATAATTCACATTGAGGATTTTTTCAAGTTTAGAGTTTTAGAGAATTATTCCATAACTATTACATTACATCTCAAAAATTACAAGGTAGAAGATTCTACTTCGTTTCAATTTTTCATAAAAATAAAAACTCTTGAAAAAAACAGTCATGTCTTGTTCCATGTTTTATACGACATCACATTTTTGTGATCCCATCCTTGACACTATTCCACTTTATTTCATGTGAGAAACATTTTAAAAACTTGGGATGTGCATAAAAAATCTTAGTAAGGGATACACAAATAAAGAAAGCTGTTAGTTTTTTAAAATAATAAGTAAACCATGATTACTTTACCATAAGTAATTCATTTCACCATTATGAAGTATTAAATACTCTTCAGAGAATAAAAGATCAATATTTACCATTTTGTGACCAAAATATTACCATAAAACCCATATAAATAACACGTAACATATAAAAGTAACTTGGGACAAAAACATACGTAAATGGAATAACCATATGGTCGACTTCCACAAATATCACTAAATGGAAGAGCCATATGGCCGAATTCCATACCCAATGCATTGGAGGTTATAACGTAACCACCCATCTTGGTTTATCATGGCACCACTCGTCATTTGGTTTACCATGTAACAACCCTTTAAAGGTCCAATTAACATTATAAAATCATCACACATAAAATATTTCAAATATAATCATTTTAGAAAGAAAATTTAATTTGTAGTCACAATAAATTATTTCATGATATTGAAATAATATATCAATTTCAAAAACCATTTTCAATACCAAAACAACCAAAAATAGAATAAGGGATTTTCTATAGATTTTAGAAAATATTAACGCTTATAGAGGAAGCCAAATAACGATTACGGTATCAGAGAGGTCATTGTCCCCATAGACGTTAAAAACAATATGTTTTTCATTTAGTAAAATGATTCCTATAAAAAAGATTCCCTTTTAATGAAATTATAAGTCAAATGGTTTTATTATACACCGTGTAAAAGAAGAAGGTATATATTATCGAAATAGGCCTCAATGAAAGGAGACTAAGATGAAGTCCCTTACCTATTGTCTGACATGACCCGTTCATTCTTTAATTTCATGAATAATAAACTAAAGTTAATTTTAACTTTCTTAAGAACATTTTTCATGTTTATTATTACTTTTATATCACTTATTACCATGATATTAATATTCTGCTTTCATTTATGTTAATTATGTTCATTTTGACGATAGTTTGTATTTGAGTCAAAAATAGACTTCTTATAATTACATGTTGTTCACATGGTCAAATGTTCAATATAAACAGTATGATATTCATGATTTAGATATCATATATATCATATATATCCAACATATACATGTATTTATAATAGTACATAACATTGGGAGGTAAGAAATGATATGCACCATTCATTGAGACGGTAAGCCATTCGTACTCATGAACGCTACATTCATTTCTATTTATTATTTTAATGGAATTAAAACATAATGATACATAGTTATATTATAATTCCAGTATAATATCATATACAATATCCTTAACTCCATCCTTTATACATCCCAGATATGGCATTAAGGAGTCAGATCTATTTGAGGGGGTGATATTCTGCACATCCTCAAATGAAATTATCATGTTTACCCATATTGGAAACCAAAAAGGTATGATATAAAAAAAATAAAAAACATAAAGAAAAAATAAATATATAAATATAGTTTTATCTTAATGTCCACCGTGATAGGTGGTAGGGGATAATCGAACAATCATCGTTTCGTGAGGTTTTAGTTTTCCATCCACAGAAACAATATGTTCTTCACCCATTAGATGGGGGTGTGTGTAAGTGAAGTTCAAATACATCTCACAAAAACATCCTAGTATTTTGAGGATACTGGTGTTGTTATAAAATAAATGAATAAAAAGATTTTAGGTTTGGAGAAGTAAAATAAATGAAAATATGTTAAGAGGAATCATTACCTTTAATTTAGGTAACTCTCTTTGGTCTGAGACAAAAGGACTTATTGAATGGACTTTTGCATAAGTTAAGGATTCTAGGAGGAGGGTCGGAATCTTGAGAGATTATTTGGTCAGGTGTTGGACGAGCCAATGGGCATGATAGGTTTGACGAATTGGTTAGAATTGAGGTCTTTTTATAATAGGGAGGAGGGGCTCTTTAGAAAAGTGTGAAAATATTATTTTATTATATTATGATATTCTGTTTCTAAAGGTCCAAAATTAATTAAAGTAGAATAAAAGATGACGCATGGTTGAAATAAAATCATCCAATAATAATTGGACAGGAATTGAATATTTTTTTAATATATATAAACTTATTTATTTAAATATTTTATTAATGAGGTAAATAATGCATCATTATGGCATCAAAAATAATTTCCTTTATTTGATGTCTAAAAATTATAAAACAAATACCATGATTAAGTAAATACTTTTAGATTTCAAAAGAATTTTTATAGTTGAAATGATAATTTATACAACCCCTTGTAAAAATTAATTTACTAAAAGATATTTTTTTCTCATTTTTGACATTACATTAAGTTAATTAATTTAAAGTGTCATTTTCACTCCCAAGAGGCTCAATGGGGACCCAAAATCAACAAAAATATGCCCATGGTCATAAATTACTCAAAAAATAAGGTTAGGACAATTTTTACAGTAATTTTGTATTATTATAATATATTTTTTACCATGAATTATCTTATTTACCATTAATCGTGGGAAATAAAAGAAAAAAGCTACGATTCACCAAATATTATTTTCATATTATTGAACCAAATTTTAATTAATAATAACAAAAATTTATGTGGGATTTTATAAATTTAATTCACATAAGTGGTAATATTTCATTTAAATGAAATGGTCGGTTTTTTAACTACTACTTAGTGGATTCACTATTCATCAAAATTGATGTTTTTCAAAAAAATATCAAATATTCAGCCTAAGATATATTTGATATTCAGAATTAAAAATTTATGCTTATATTAAAAAATTAAAAACATAGAATTTGGAATAATTAATTTAAAATTAAGTCTCGTAGTCAAAACAAAAAAGCGTGTTTTTATGAAATAATAACTATCAAAATATTGATAGTTCATTATGACCAATTTCAAAGTGAAATTTCTTACAATGATCAAAATTGAATTAAATGGTAAAAATATAATCTAATTACCCTTTGAAACTATTATACATGATAATATAACCATATAAATAAATTATACAAAAAGGATGTTTTGAATTAAAATACAGTATTTTTCACTATTCATAAAAAATGAATTTTATCAAAAAATAACAAAAATTATCCGAAAGTAAATTTGGATGTCCTAATTCTTAGGAAGAATTATATTTTCTCAAATAGAACAAATAAAAGTGACCAAAACAATATTTCATGAGTGTTCTCCATTAAAAGGCGGTAAATCATCCTTTAAATGTAAATTATATTTAAAATAAAATCCATTCACTTTCTATGTCAATAAAATTTATTTAACCAACATGTATAATCATATTGTAGATAGATATATTCATTCCCACCAATATAATTTCTAGGAGTTAACTACCATTTAAAAAAATAATATTATATTATTAGTGTTCAATGTAAGATTTCAAAGAAACATGTTTTTGCGTATTAGGTACGCTATCGAACATAAAAACCCATTTAAAATAAAATTAATATTTAATACACAAAATATAAATTAAAAATAGAATGTATTATTTCATTATTTACGCGAGATGTTACAACCGTCCCCCTTTTGTAAGTTTCATCCTTGCAATTTTTATCATTTATCAAATAAGTGGGTGTATTTATCCCTCATAGCATTTTCAGATTCCCATGTTGCCTCTTCACCCATATGGTTTTTTCACAAAACCTTTACTTGGTGAATTAATTTATTCTGCAACACATGCTCTCTATGATCAAAAATATGGACTGGTTATTCCTCATAAGAGAGATTCTCTTCCATCTAAAGTACCTCTGAACTTAAAACATGATATGGATCTTGCATATACTTTTTCAAAACTGAAACATGAAAAATATTGTGTACCTGGGATAAACTTGGAGGTGAAGCCACTATGTACACAACTAACCCTTATTTCTCTAGGATTTCATAAGTTCCAATAATCCTCGAACTCAAAATTCCCGTTTTTCTAAAACACATCACACTTTTCCACAGTGTAACTTTGAGAAAGAAAAGATCACCTAGCTCGAAAGAAAAATACATTCTCTGATTATCCACATAAATTTTCTCTCTACTTGGAGATGTTCTCATATTCTTCTAAATCAACTGATATTTTTCTGCCATCTCTTTTAACAATTCTAGTACCATTAGCTTCTATTCACCTACTTCATCCCAAAAAGCTTGAGTTCGACAACACTTTCTATATAATTCCTCAGATGGAGCCATCTGTATAATGGAATGAAAATTTTTATTATATGAAAATTCAACCAAAGAATGATGTAGGTCCCAACTTCCATGGCAATCAAGTGAACAAGAATGTTTCATATCCTCCAAGATCATAATTGTTTGTTCTAATTTCCCATCTGATTGAGGATAAAAAGCTGTATTAAAATATAATTCAATACCCAATGACTTTTGAAGGCCATTCCAAATCTTAGAAGTAATCCTAGGATCACAATTAGATACAATGGAGAGGAGAACACCATGTAACCTGACAATCTATTTAGCACACAACTATGAAAGTTGATCTATAGAAAAATTATCTCAAATTGGATGGAAATTAGAACATTTAGTCAACCGATCAATAATAACCCATATTGCATTACTACCTCGAGATGTCACTAGTAATCTCACAATGAAGTCCATGGATATAATTTCCCATTTCCACTTTGGAACTGGTAAAGATTGATTCATCCCTTTTGGTAACTACCTCTCTTCTTTAACATGCTTACAAGTCAAATACTTCACAATAAGATCAACAATATCTCTTTTCATTTCTTCCCATCAGTAATACAACCAATGATCTTTGTACATCATTGTACTGCCTGGATGAACTGAAAATGGGAAACTATGAGCTTCACATGACAACTAATTCTTCAACTATAAATCACCTGGAACACATAATATTTTTTAAATATTCAGTAAACAATCATTATCAATGTTAAAATCATGAAACTTACCCTTATTAACCAACACTACCATTTTCCATAACTCACGGTCTTCTTTTTGCACGTTTTTTATTCAATCTAATAAAGATGATTTCACTAACACCTGAAATAAAACATAATAATTTCTTCCACCAACAACATCAATTCCAATGTATATCAAATAAAAAACAAAAGGATCTCGTTCCAAATGTATTATGGTTAATGAAGCATTAATTTTTTGACTAAAATCATCATCCACTTTATTTTCTTTTATTGTATGGTAATGAATCATGCAATCATAATCCATGATTAATTACAACCATCACTTCTTTCTCATGTTCAATTCTGTTTTAGTGAATATATACATCAAAATTTTTTGGTCATTATATATTTAACATTTTACTCCATACAAATGATGCCTCCCAAATTTTAAAATAAAAAACAACATTAGCTAATTCAAAATCATGTGTAGGGTAATTTAACTCATGAGGTTTCAACTGACATGAAGCATAAGAAATTACCTGATAATTTACTATAAGGACACAACCAAATCCTTTCGACAAAGCATCACTGTAAATAACAAACTCATCATTTCTAGAAGGTATTTCCAAAACTGGACATTCACCAATCCTCTTTTCTATTCCTAAAAACAATCATCACATTCTTTTGTCCAAATGAAGTTTACACCTTGTTAAGTTAACTTCGTCAGTGGGCTAGATAACCATGAAAAATTCTCAACAATCCTCTGGTAAAAACCTACTAAACCAAGAAAACTATGGATCTTTGTTAAATTTGTGGTTCTTGTCCATTATTTAACAAATTTTGTTTTAGCAGTATCAACAGTTATGCCATTTCTTGAAACAATGTGAACAAGGAATGAAATTTTCTATAACCAAAACTCACACTTTCTAAACATCCCAAACAAATACATTTCTTTTAAGGTTTCTAAGACAACCCTTAATTGTCCTTAATGTTACTCTTTACTTTTGGAATAAACAAAAATATCATTTTTGAACACAACCACAAACTTGTCCATGAACTCACAGAAAATTCACTTCACAGGATTCATGAATACAACAGGTGCAATGGTTAAACCAATATTCATAACTAAAAATTCATGATGGACGTATCTAGTATAAAATGTGGTCATCGGAATGTGTGATTCCTTTACTTTCAATAGATGGTACCCTAACCTCAAATCAATCATTGAAAAATATTATTCTCCCTGGAGTTGATCAAACAAATCATCGATATGAGGCCCATGATACATTTTCATACCAATGTAGTTATTAAATGCTCTATAATCAATGAAAAGTCTCATTGAACCATCTTTCTTTTTCAACAAATAATATAGTATCACCCCATGGTGATGTGCTAGGTCAAATGAATCCTTAATCCAATAACACCTGCAATTCCTTCATTAATTATAAATGTTTAATTTGAGCCATTTGTTAAGGGGGTTTGAAATTGGATTAGCATCAGGAACTAAGTCAACAATAAATTCAACTTCCCGATCAGGTAAAATACAAGGAAACTCATCAGAAAAAACATCAAGATACTCATATACCACTGGAACATCATTTATCTTAACAGTTCCTTTTTTTCAACAATATGTTCAAGTCAACATTCATTTTTAACTTTTACTAGTATCTTAACTTCCTGATATGTTATCAAAATCAAGGGTTCATTCTTCTATACAAACTGAAAATATTTTTTAAAAGAAACCTCTTAAGCTCTATAGTTGATCTTATCATGATAAATAGAAATCAAATCCATGCCAAAAATAAAATCAAACTCTACTAGAGTCATAATAATTAGGTTTGTAGGTAGATTCTTCCTGCACAAAAGGACAATAAATTTCTTATAATTTCTTTTTTTATCAGCATTTCCCCCTAGTGTTTTTACCATAAGATCAGGATTCATATCTTAAGATGGAATTCCCAATTTACTTGAAAACTTCTCAGAAATGAAAAAAATTTGTAGACCCTGAATCAAACAACACATTAGCGTAATCCGAACAAACAAGCAGTGTACCCAATACTACTTCATTTGGTGGCCCAACATATTGTGAAGTAGTTTCAGAGTATTTCACCACCCCTTTTATCTTTTAGTCTGGTTGCATCCCATCATTTGACTTTAATATGGACACTCATTTTTATAATGACCCATTTCATTGCACTTAAAACATCTTACTACTAGCTTTTCATTGTTTGCTTGATTATCTTCCTTACAGTTATGAGCAATATAACCAGACATACCGCACCCGAAGCACTTCCCAGATATTTATAAACACTCTCTAGGATTCTTTTTACCAATCTTCTCACAAGATGGATATTTAGTTTTCTTACCTCTATGATTCTTTGATGAATTATTTCCCTTTCCTTTCCAACATGACCCCTTATTCTATTGTTTTTCAAAGAACAACTGATCATCGATAAACTCCATTTCCGCCTTCTCTTCACATCATACAAGTTTTTCATAACTTTTGATCTCACGAGAGGATAATACTCTTCGAAATAATGGCTTTAGTCCTGAGTAAAATCGATTTATCAAACTATCATGATCTCAGATGAAATTTGGAGCATAATATTCTAGTCGTGTGAACTTTCTTCCATAAACTGACACTGATTCATCCACCTACATCTATTATAAGAATTTTTATTCTATCCTAAGATTAACCACATTAGGAAAATATTTCACAAGAAACTACCTTTGAATTCATCCCAATTAATTGCATCAATATCCTCACTATCCTTGATATTTTTCTCCATCGACCACCACTGATCAACTTCACTGTCAAAACAGTAAACAACGAGACTAACATTTTGATGTTCTGAACAACCCATGACATCAAAAAAAATTCTAGTGCTTTAATCCACTCTTTTGCTAGTACATGGTCAGATGATCCTCTAAATGATGGGTTATGATTTCTCATGAAATGATCTACTATTTACATGTTAATCTATTATTGATCTCGTTTATATCATGCATGAATACCACCACCATTTATAGCCTGAGTCAATTGTGCCATCACGGCAACGAACTGTTCAGTTCTGATTTAGACCATCTCATGTTGCTGATTTGGAAGGTTGTCTTTCTCCAGATGTCATCCCAACATAGATTCCATGTTTCTGCTACGGAAAACCATTCTAAACACAGAAATATTTTGGGAAAATCTATATGATAATCTGTAAATTCTACATCATTCATTATTACCATAAATTAATTTATGGATATTAATTTAACAGAACCCTAACTCTTAAACTTGCCTAAATCGACTGCTGACACCAACTATAAGGACCCGACCTTATACATTACATAATATTTAATTAAATGAATAATTCATATTGAGGATATTTTCATGTTTATATTTTTATAGAATTGGACCATAAAAATTACATTACATCTCAAAAATTACATGGTAGAAACTTCTATATAGTTTCCATTATTCTCTTAAAATAAAAAATCTTGAAAAAATGATTCATGTCTAGTTCCATGTTTTTGACATAATGACATTTCCATGATCCCATACTTGACCCAATTCCACTTTATGTCCTATGAAAACATTTCCAAGACTTGGTATTGGCAGAAAAAGCTAATTAAGGGATAAAAAAGAAGGGAAATTGTTTGTTTTTCAAAAAAACAAGTAAATAATGAATAATTTATCATAAGTAACTCATTTCACCTTTATGAACTAGTAAATACTCTTCATTAAATTAAAGATCAATACATACCATTTTGAAACCAAAATATTACCATGAAACCCATATAAAGAACACATAACATATAAAGGTAACCTGAGACATAAACATACATAAATAGAATAACCATACGGTTGACTTCCACACATATCACTAAATGGAATATCCATATGATCGACTTCCATACACAATGCATTGGAGGTTATATCCTAACCACCAATCATGGTTTATCACGAAACCACCTATCATTGGTATATCATGTTACCACCCGTTAAATGTCCAAGAACCATTATAAAATCATAACACATAAAATATTGAAAATATAAACATTTCACTAAAAACATATAATTTGAAAACACAATAAATAATTTGAAGATATTAAAATTATAAATCCATTTAAAAAACAATTTTAAAAAAAACACTAAAAAATAGATTAATGGATTTCCTTTTCATTTTAGAAAACTTTAAGGCTTATAGAGGAATCCAAACAATGATTACAGTGGAAAAGAGGTTATTATCACCACAAATGTTAAAAACATTTTTTTATCATTTAGTAAAATGATTCCTAGAAAAAAGATTCCATTTAAATGAAGGTAAAATTCAAAGGGTTTTATTTTACAATGTTTAAAATAAGAAGGTAAATATTATCGAAATATGCCTCAATGAAAGTAGATTGAGACAAAGTTCGTTACGTCGTGTTTGACTTGGCCAGCTCGTTCATTAATTTCATGAAAAATAAAAAAAAGTTAATTTCTACTTGATTAAGAAAAAATGTCATGTTTATTTTTCATTTTATATAACTTATAACCATGTTGTAAACATTATGTAATCATTGAAGTTAATAACATTCATTTTGTCGATATTTGAAACATGATTCAAAAATGGGCATCTTATAATTTCAAGTTGTTCACATGGTCAAAAGTTCATTATATCTAGAATGATATTCACGATTAAGATGTCATATATACCATTTATATCTAGTATATACATGTATTCATAATAGTACATAATATTTGGAGGTAAGAAATGAAATGCGCCGTTCATTGAGACGGTAAGCCATATTTACACATAAATGCTACATTCATTTAAATTTCTTCTTTTAATAGAAATAAAATGTATTGATAAATAGATATATTAAAATTCCAGTATAATATCATATATAATATCATTAATTCTATCCTTTATAAATCACACACATGGAATTAACGAGTCATATCACTTGGATGAGGTGGTAGTCCGCAATGAAATTATTGCGTTTACCCGTAATAAAAACCTTAAAGGTACGATATAAAACATAAAAACAGATGCATAAATAAAACATAAAAATAATATATAGTCTCATATTAATTTCCACCATGATACTTGGTTAGAGATAATCGAACAATCATAGTTTTGTGAGGCGTTACTTTTCCATCCACATAAACATTATTTTCTTCACCCATTGGATGGAGGTGTGAGTATGTGTATTTAAAATACATCTCATAAAAACATCCTAGTATATTGAGGATAATATTGTATTTATAAAATAATGGAATAAATAGTGTTTTGGGGTTGGAGAAGTGAAATAAAAGAAAATAAGTTTAGAGAAATCATTACCTTTAATTTGGGTAAGTCCCATTCCTCAAATGAAATTATCGTGATTACCCAAAATAAAAAACATAATAGTTTGATATAAATGAAAAATACATATGGATAAAGAAAAAATAAACATAATATATATCATATATGAATATTTTTTCATCTTAATGGCCACCATGAGAGGCGGTCGGAGATAATCGAACAATCATTGTTTTGTGAGCCGTTAGTTTTCCATCCACATAAATAGTATGTTTTTCACCCATTAGATGGAGGTGTGTGTAAGTGTAGTTCAAATCCTCTAGTAAAAACATCCTAGTATATTGAGTATACTGGTTTATTTATACAATAAATGAATAAAAAGTGTTTGTGGGTTTGAGAAGTAAAATAAAATAAAATAAGTTAAGGGGAATCATTACCTTTAATTTGGGTAACTCCATTTCCATTGAACCAAAAGGACTTCTTAAAGTGCCTTCTACCTAAGGTAACAATTCTAGGAGGAGGAGAGGGATATTTATAGCTTATTTGGTTCGGGTTTGGATGATACAATGGGCTTGATAAGTTTGATGAATTGGATATAATTGAGGTGTTTTTATATGGGGGAGGAGGAGATCATTAAGAAAGTTTGAAAATAATATATTATTATATAGTTATATTTAGTTTCTAAAGGTCCAAAACTAATTAAAGTCAAATATAAGACGACTCATATTCCAAATAAAATCGTCCAATAAGAATTGGACACGTTTTAGATAATGTTTTAATATTTATAATCTTATTTATTTAAATCTTTTATTAATGAGGTAAGTATTGTATCATTATTGTGACATAAATAATTTAATTTATTTAATGTATAATAATTATAAAAGAAATACCATGATGTAGGAAATATATTTCTATTTCCAATGAATATTTATTTCCAAAAAGATAATTTATATTACCCATTGTAAAAATTAATTTACTAAAAGATATTTGCTTTTTTATTTTGCCTTTACATTAAGTTAATTAATCTAAAGTGTCATTATTGCTCCCAAGTGGTTAAATGAGGTTTCAAAATCGACCTTAAGATTCCCATGGTCTTAAATGACACAACCAATAAGGTTAGGACAAGAGTTAAGGTAATTTTGAATTATTATAATATTATTTTTACCTTGAATGACCCTATTTATCTTTAACTGTGTTAAATAAATGTCACAAGTTACTATTCTCCATAAAATATTAATCTTATTGAACCAAATTTTACTTACTAATAATAACCATGTATGTCATATTATTGAAATTAAATTCACAGAAGTGGTAAAATTTCATTTAAATGAAAAAGTCGGATTTCTAACTACTACTTAGTGGTTTGACTATTCATCAAAATTGATGTTTTTTAGAAAAATACCAAAAATTAAGCCTAAGATATATTTGATATTCCGAAATCAAAAATGAATTATATTTTAGAAAATTACTAACATAGAATTTGGATTAATTAATCTAAAATTCATTCCCATAGTCAAAAAAAGTGTGTTTTAAGAAATAATAACTATCAAAAGATTGACAGTTGATTATGTCCAATTTCAAATTGAAATTGCTTCCAATGAAAAAAATGGATTAAATTTTAAAAATATTATCTAATTACAAATTGAAACAAATTTTAAATATAATATAACTATATGAATAAATTATATTAAAACGTAGTTTTGAATTAAAATACTGTATTTTTAACTATTCATAAAAAAGAATTTTATTAGAAAAAAACAGAAAAATTTACCAAAAGTAAAATTAGATGTCTTAATTCTAAAGAAGAATTTTATTTGGTCAAACTGAACATATAAATTGAAAAAAAATAAATTTAAGGAGGGTTCTCCATTAAACGGTTGTAAACTGACCTTTTAAAATTAATTATCCTTGAAATTAGTATCATTCACATTTGAAGCCTCTAACATTTATTGAACAAACATGAATAATCGAATTGTGGTAAGATTTCTTCATTCCCATCAATACAATGTCTAGGAGTTAACTACCATTTAAAATAATAATGTTATATAATTATTGTGCAATGCAAAATTTCAAAGAAACTCATTGTTGTGTATCCGGTAAGCCATCAAACATAGAAACCCCTTTAATGTAAAATTAATATTTAGTTCACAAAATATTAATAAAAAAGAGAATGTATTATTTCTTCATTGACCTAGGATGTTATGGTTTGGATCAAACTATATATTAATATAAACTATTTGGGGGCACGTGATCACCCGATGGGGAGGATTACGTCTCTTCTTGAGACTGAACCTCTTGTTTTATTTCCACTGTGTTTTTTCCTTTTAGTTTTACTCTTTTTTATCACATATATCATCAAAACAAATTGAACTCTAATAGATATTCTTATCTTTTTTTTTATTACATTATTGACCTATTTGGTTAGTTTCAAAGGCTGTATTAATTATAAATTTTATGCAACTAAGAACTAATCAATCTTTGAGAAATTATTCAAATATTAAAGATCTTATAAATTCACTACAGGAAAACATATATATCTAAATTTAAATATTGGCGGATTTTAAAACAATAATTATTTTGACATAATTTTCTATATATACTCAATTAACCCCCCTCTTAATTACTCTACTTCGTCCACCACATTATCATAACAGAAAATAAAGAAAAATAATGTGTATTGTATAATATGATTATATATATTATTATGTATAATTATCCTTAAAGGATATTGAAAAACATTAAATATACCTTTAAAAGTGTGTTTTAACTCTTCTTAAAAAACATAAGAAAATATTATTCTCTATTGATAAAATTTAATATTAAAATTAAAAAAATATTGAGAATAAAATTTTAATTTAAATAAAAATGGAATCTTGTATTAGAAATTTCAAATCAAATAATAGTCCTTACAGTGAGATAATATATTTATATACTTAATATTAAAAAAATATATTCCATTTACACATTGCTTAAAAACTATATATATATATTTGAAAAAAATTTAAAAATTAAATTATAATAATTTTAAAAAAAATTATAATATATTTGGAGAATAATTTAAATAATAATTTTTTTATTTAAAGAAATATTGTTGAAAATTTAATAAATTACATGAACCAGGAATAAAAAATTCCACCATCCAAAGATAAAATAAGTTCACTTTCTCATAATATTTTTTGACCACTTTAACTGGAAAAGGGGATGAGGGTGAATGAAAAACATTAAATCCGAAAAAAAATTCATAGGAGAATAAAAATTTTGTGGTATATGAGATAAATCTCATAAAATTACCCCAAATTTATTTTCATTCATAAACTTACTAGTTTAAAATATATTGCAACATAAATTCATACATTAGGATTTAAATTTCTAATATGCACTCATATGTTGATATATAATAAATATAAATTTATTAAAAACATATATAATAATCATTTTAATACTTAAAATAAATTTTAAAAATAAGATATAATTTATAATATTCTATTTTTTAAGATTTCTTCATTAAAATAAAAATTTTCATGTTAGTTATTCTATTTCACAATAATTTTCTTAATGATTCTGATATGTGGACTTTTGTAATGAATTAATCATCACTCAGATTTTAATAATTTTTTATGTATCATATTCAATAATTATATAAAATTTTATATAAATTCATATAAGGTGGTGTTGAAAACTGACTCACGTCACTTTTGGTAAATGATGGTATATATGTACGCATTAGTAATGGTTTCATTTTCTAATGAATGAAAATAATGAAATTTAATTAATTTTATATATTTATTGAATCATAAAAATACCATAAATATAACATATATTAATTAAATCCATCCATATTATCATCCATGTATGAAATTAATTACCCACAATTTATACAACATTGTGGAGGTGGTAGTCCACATATATGGATGGATGACATTATCATTTTCCATAGGATGGAATAGAGGAATAAAATTGTTAAAAAATTATCATAAAGATGTTTTAGTAAATTAGTTATACTGATGTGAACATATTAAGATATTTAAATAAAATTTTTATGGGTATATCGAAGAACTATACTAAAAATAGTTTGTTAAAAGCAATGACCACTTCCCTGGGAAACTTGATTTTTCTCACACCTTAATCCTTAGTAGGTTGGTATGTTTAGAGGACATGAGGATCAATGGCTGGGTAGGGATTTCAAGAAGATATATGGTTATGTATTTCCAATGTCATATGCTTCAATAGGTTTTATGGATTAAGGGGAAGATGATAAACATTTTTAAGTGAGGGGTGTGACACTGTTGCAAATATATAAAAAATTGACCAATAATAAAGTCATATTCAAGATTACCTGTCACCAAGGAAAACCCAATTAATAGAATTCATATGGTGACAATTTTTTACCACTCATAAAATTCATAATGAATGAAAATAAAAATTCTATTATTAATAAATATATGATTTTCTATTCAAACTATTAAAATTATTTTACTATTTTAAATTTCTTTATGTGGCATAAATTTATTTTTAAAAAAGCATCCCAAGTGAAATAACTACATGAATTTCAAGATATATCAAAGTAATTACACCAATGGTTTTAAAAAAATTATTATATGCTACCTATAACAATATTTTTTGAAAATCATTGATAGAAGTGGATATATACTAATTATTTGTCCAAATACATAATATTGGTGGGGATTTAGGCCACCTATACCAATGGTTTTGGGAATCCTTTTCTAAAGGAACATTCATACAGACTGCACAACCAAACCATTTTTGTAGGCATTGGTTTTCACCATATATACTTATATTTTAGTTAACCCATTTGCATTTATCGACCTATACTAATTGTATGGTCAAACTGTATACATTGGTGCCTAATTTAAAAAAAACTTCTAGTCAGATTTTCAACATTATCTCTAGTTTATAGTCTAATATCATTACCAATCAACTAAAATTTATTCTATTTTTTATATATGTAAATATATATCTATATGTATTCCTAAATATAAATTTTAATTTTTAAATATGTATTTTTATTTTACATATTCAATAATATATATATATATATATATATATTGATATTGATACATATTAATATACAACATTATATGAAATGTGATTTATATGTAATATATATATATATTTAAAAATATATTTCTTTTAATATATATAATTTTTTGGTTTGAATAATACGAAAAATACATTTTTATAATTATATGATTTATATATTTAAATACATAATTTTTATAAATATAAATATATATATATATATAATATTAATGTTTTATATAAAAGTATATATAAATATGTTCATATGTACATATATATAAACATATAAATAAAAATAAATTTTGAGATAAGATAAATTTTGAATTTCAAGATATATAATTGATTTTAATCCTTAGAAATAAATTTAGTGTCCATATAAAAAGAATATTTCCCTATTAAATTAATATGATATTATCTCCAATGTTTAAAAATCATTGAATTGTAAATAAAAATTCAGTTTTGGTGGCTTTAAAAGCAATTTTTGACCTCAATAAAATAGTGATTTGGATCCCTTTGTCCCCCAATGATAATAACATATATCTTTTCATAAAGATCGATTTTAAATATCATATAACCTAAGTAGATACCCATATTATAAGTTATGGATGTTTGATATTCAATTATCATTTTCAATTTATCTTAATATATTATTTCATTTTTAGATTTTCCCTATAACCAAATTTTTATAAAATTTATATTACACAATAGTAAATGTAATGTTATCAATTATTATTATATTTTTGTTGTTTTATAAAATAAGTTTAGTAAATGTAATATATAATAACTGTAAATTCAATTTTAGAATTTTTTAAATCGTATTTAAAGCATAAATTTTCAAATAATATATATTAATATATTTACATATTTACATATGTGTAATAATAAAAATACTAATACATAACTCAAAATAAAAATTTATTATTTTTCATACATAGATGCATATATATAAGGCATATTTTTACAATGGTAATTTCGTTGGAATATAACTTGGATGTTATTGTATCAAAACATGGTGCTGTTGTTTTTATTACATACCTATACGAACAGTTTGGTCAACCCGTTCAAATGGATATTTATTATTATACTTCATATACAATCTATTTATAAACAAATGTTTTTATATAAAATTGTTACAGAGAGTTATAGATGTAAAATCACCAAATGTTTTTTCAAAACATTTTTATAGGCTATTTTGTTGGTTTGGGGACACATAAAAATGTTTCTAAACCATTGGTATTGTTTATGTTTATAGTAGTGAATGAAGGCAGTTGTATAGAAAATCATTTTTTCTTTATAAAACGAAATTTATTCCCATTCCATGTTTAGTAACTACAATTTAATTAATATTAAAATACTTATTTGTATATAATATCTTTGAATATTCTTAAAATTATTCCAAAAAATTTATTTACTTAGATTATAGAAAATAAAAAACCAAATGTTTCATAAAATAGTTTTTTATAAAAAATATCTTTTCACCTTAAAAAAATTTATTTACATTTTTATAAAATTGAAATCCAAATAATTAATTTTATATATGTTTAAAAAACAATTAATAATATGTTTAATACTATATGTTATTTTATTTATAAATATTTTATAAAAAATGTTCATTAGAGAAATATTTCATGAAATTTATATAAGAATTTTTTTAATTCATTAGTGAATTAGAAATTATTTTCCACAATTATTTTTCAATTATATACAATATAATAAAAAAATTATATAATCTATAAAAATTAATAAATAAATTAGTGTTTTTTCATCACACAAAATTAAATGCATTTATTTCTAAAAGTGAAATATATTCTAAAATATCACGGTGTTATAATTTTTGAATGGAATATATAATTTATTATGTAGAGGAATTATATAATAGGAAAGTTCATGGAATCACAGAAAGATGTGTATGGAAAACAAATATTCATGAACATTGTGTTTCAAACAAACAATTTGTTCGCTAGTTGAAAATATATCATGTGAAAACCACAATTTGATATGTAGTCTGCTCAAGGTAGATATGGTTACATTCATGGATGATGTATGGGATACACAACTACTTTTAACATTGTAATATTATAGGTATGAAATGCCATCTTTATTATGTATTTATAATGGAATTCAAAAGATAAGGTTCAATGACATATGGAATTTGTTTCTAAATTATTTATCATGAAATTATTCTTCTATATACCTTCTCATAGTTCACTTGTTACCAATATAAGGGGATGATCAGCTCATAAAAACATTAAGTATCAATTATAAAATTTTTCTAGAGAGATGATACAAGGAAGTTCAGCTAGTCCAAGACCTGCTGATGAAAGATTCAATATGAGAGGAAATCAAAAAGGGGAATTTAAATATGTCCATGAATGTTACTTGGGGAAAACTTCCATAAGTTAAAATTTTATAAGATTAATGGATTCATAGGAGAACCTCTTACTAACTATTCAATATATGATAGGTCTAAATAATTTCTTTTGGTTCATCCTTTCAATTAATGGAAAATAAAATATCTATGTTGAACCATCCAATATGAATGATTTTTAGATTTCATCCAGTGGGTGAAGAACCTATATACAATGTTAGAAATGAATGTAATAATATATGTATGTAAAATGTAATTATTATTAATTTTAAAATAGTTAGAAATGAAGTAGGTATCTAGATAAATCTAATTTTAGTATGGTGGAGTGATGATCAAGGATTACGTATAACACTAGAAAATGGAATTCAGGAAAGCACTGGGTCATAAAATATCATAGAAAGACTACTAATGAAAATGAGGGATTCAGTTAAATTAAATATTCCAAATACCCGAGTTCCAAAGACATATCGAGTTCATATAAATATATATGGACCTTCCGTACTATAATATCATAGAGTCTCAAGTAAAATTATCACATTCAATTATGAATCCATATTGAAGATATGTGTTCATTTTCATAAAAATAAATCTATTTGTTTTATTCTTTATATAATGAAGAAACATTTTGGATTTAGAAGGTGGTTAAAATTTGAATTCCATAGATCATGTAATGATGTTGAGTATATGCTTTATAAATTTCAAAAAATATAAAATCATAAAGAGATAAGAATAATAAAATGTTTCCATGAACTCCATAATATAATTGAATAAAAAATAGGATAAAATAAACATTAAATTAGATTGAAAGATGCATGTGTGGAAACTCTAGTATGTCGAAGGCTGTCTGAGTGAATGTAGTTAACAAGGAGGTATATAATGTCAAACAATTTCTGACCTCAATAGAAATATAATGTTTATTATAAGATCTATGGTCTATTTTATTATTGTAATTATAAATAAAAAAATTTATAATTACATTTTTTATTATCTTGTTGATGGAAATGTGGAAGATATATTTGAAGATTAGTATAAATAATATTCTTTTGGTTATGATAGGATGATTTTGGCTACCAATAATGGGATAATGTTAAATAGAATATCATTAAATGCAAAAATATAATCATCATTTACATTATTCTATTATAATACATGAACTTGGTTGAATAGGAATATGAGGGAATGATTTCTACACCTCATGACCAGGTTGATCTATTTGACAGAATTAGTATACAAAAGATATCGATGACATGAGATAAAAGAATAAAATTAATTTAAATTAATCACATGGTGGAAGTTATAGATTGATCATGAACTTAATAAACTAAATAAAAGACTATAATAGTAAAGAATGTTTTATTTTGATCACCAAGTGTTCATACATCGAATGGTGATGTCATTTTGAGTATAGAAACATATATAAAAGACCATTAATAAAGATATGAATGCTGAAATGGTGCAGGTTAAAAATCAAATTCATTATTTTCAATTTATTTTGGTGATCCATATTTTTATGAATTGTAGTTACTGTTAGTGACTCGTAGTGGTGCCATCCATCAATGGGGAAAAAGTTAAATTCTTAAAAGATCAGCAGAACCTATGATCTAACTAAAATATAGAATATAAAATGATTACTAAAGAATTATTTAATCTTAAATTTTTTTAACAATTATCTATAATATATATAATTTATAAGGAGAGTTTTCTGGTTAAATGATTCCTATATAAAGAATGAATTTATTTCTGAGAAATATTTTCAATTGTAGATAAGCATACTACTATCTAGAAAGAAAATATCATTATTTCTTATGATCTCTTACTTATAGAAAATATGTATATGAAAACTAAATTTATATATTGTAATTGGGAAGAGGATATCAACAAAAAGAAACATAAGTAACTTTAAGATTAATGGAGTTATAGAATTAAAAAAAATGGTAAAAATCCTCAAGGTATTAGAAGAGGTAACATGAAAGTGGAACACTATTGTAAGAACCTCATAATCCTACATGAAAAATGGGGGTTCAAAACCCATTGGGCACAGGCACTATAGTAGTACTGTAGCATACTGTAGCAGAGGATGAACTATAGCAATGAGGGGCACTGTGGTGGATGCAGGTCACTATAGAGGTGATAGGGTACTATTGCGGTGGCAGGGTATTGTGTGGTACTATAGCAGGAGGGTACTGTAGCAGTACAATTCATAGAATGGGCTTCGTGCCATAAATTTGGGCATATGGGCCATGTAATGGGCTAAATGCCCACTGGGACTTTGGGCTATGTAATGGGTCTCCCTCTACCCTATTAAAAGAGGTCATTCCTTTAATTTAATAATAAATGATGCTTCGACCCTAACCTTTTAAAAAATAAAACTAGAACTCTATATTTGAATTATTAATTAATGTAGAAGGTTTTCTTAGGAAGTTGGGGTATATATTTTACTCTCACTCTATGTGGATGACATTTTTATTGTGGGTCAAAAAAAGCAATGGATTAATGATTTGATGAATATGTTGAAAAAGATATTTAAAATTAATAATCCTTGAAAAAATAAAAAATAATCAATTTTGATGGGGATTGAATGTACTAAAATATATAGAAATCTAGTTTTATACTAGAAAGAATAAATATTGAATATATTGATGAATATAGGGGTGAATTTATATAAATTAATTGAAACCCCTCTTATTAGGCAGTACAATTATATATTTTAAGATAACCTTTATCTGGTGATGAGACATAGTACATGGTTAATATACTATATTCATTTGATTTTAGAAGCTTGATGTATTTGATGATTTGTACATGGAATTAAATTTCACTATGGTTGAACTAGTCTGTTGATTATTTTCTAGCCAAGGGAGGACCATTGGGACATTCTAAAGTGGATCATCCGATATTTGAAGCAATAATTAAACTCTACATTTTAATTTGGGGATGTCGATCATTTATATTTATTTATTAGTATAGGTTATAACGGGGACTCGAACACTTGTAAAATAAAAAATGTGTTTCTAATTAAATTTTTTGGAATAAAGATTAGTTGTATATCCCATATAAATCCCATGTTAATATTTTTTAAAATATTACTATAATATATAATAGTTATAGATGTAGAGAAGGGGTTTCTATGGTCAATTTTCTATCTAAAGGATCTTGAAATGGGTTAGATGTATTTATGATATTCTAAAATTGTAAAAGATCTATCTATATTAGAATGAATCACACGTTTTATGAAATAAAGAAACACTTTTAACATAAGTTTTACATCATCTAATTCCATATCAAGGACTAGGGGTTAGAACTATGGATGATGAATGAGAAAAAAGAGAGATGATATTTTTTTGAAGGTTTTAATCTAGGAAATTATATTGTATTATTATAACTTAGTGGGATTTGATTATTCAAAATGAAAAGGGAATACACTACTTCCAAAATCAAGGACGATTGGGTTTCCTTAAAGTGGTAGAGAAGTGTGGTGGGATACATTTAATACATTTCTATGTGGGATATTTATGCAAATTTATGTCACTTCAAATCATCATCAAATCATTTATGAAAATGAGTATTTTCCATATAATAATTTAATCTTGTAAAATAAGAGGAAACAATAACCTTTATCATGTTTCCGTATTTTCTAAATGCTATTGTACATTCAATGGGTTGATATGATTGGTCTTAGGAATAAATAAACAATCAATGATATGTGAATGTTAGGTTCGTTCAAACTACTTTTGATATATGAATTTTATGGATGGTTGAGTGTGTTTTGTGATGTTCAGAAAAACTTATTTTACATGATGATTACCAATATATAAAAGTTGTGGATCTTTATATTCTTTTGAGAAACTTTATAAATCATTTTTAAAACCATTTTATCACCCTAATATTTTATGATATATTTTTCCATAAATAAATTTGATTTATTTGATAGAATTTATTATATCAAAATATGAGTTTATGAAAACTATGTTATGCATTTGAACTATTATAAATTAATCTGAAATTTATCATGTTCACATTAGATTATTGGATATGAATATAATTAACAAAATTATGACAATTTATTATCAAAAAAATTATGAAATGTATTAATTTCATCCAATAAATTATTGATAAAAATAAAAAAAAATTATATATAAAAAATTTCTATATAATTTTTACATTCATAATGGGATTATATATTAACAAATTAATTTAATCAATATTGGTGAATTGTTTTTATAAAATTAATATATCATATATTCATTAAAAAATTTTAACATTCATTTAATTTTTCCAATTAGATAATAATAAATCATGTTTAATTCCTAAAATGGTATATATATAAATAATTTAAATAACATTTCTCACAATTATTTTAATATGTTTTTTTGTCAATAATAATAAATTTATCCAAAAAATGTATTTCTTATTCCGAATCAAGAGTATTAAATTTATAAAATATATTTTTTAATTTTCAGTCATTATTTATAGTAACAATTGTAAAAATATTCATTTTAGTAAGTGTTATATAGGTAAAAGAGCATTTAAACATTATGATAGGGTTTTCAAATTACAAAAACACTATCCTATATTATATTTTATGAGAATAGTTTTTCTTTTTCCATCAAATTCAAGAGTATATGTCTATTTTCTTTAATTTTCTTTGATTCATTCCTTTATATTATTTGTTTAATAGAGTTAAAAAACATTCACTCTCTAGACGTTAAAAAATGAATACATTTTTCATAAGGAAAAAAGTGAACATGTTAGGTTCTAAATTTTAATTTGATTTATTAATTAGTTGTTTTTCATGGCTTTTTTAAAATTTAATGTTATTTAATATTTACATTATATTATTTATGCATTATTGAAACATAATTTATTCATTATAAAAAATTAAATGATTTGGAAAATTAAAAAACTAATAAAAATTGGGTAACTTTTTTACCAAAATTTTATAGATTAATATTCCAAATTAGGGTTATTTTAAAGGATAATATTCTAATTTCAACTTTTTATATTTGACATTATGGTTAAATAATTTGAATAGTGGTAACATGAAATAAATAAAGGTTTACAAAAAAATATTTATTTAAGATATATATTATAAATAAAATTATTGTATTCTCCTATGAAGATATTATATTGTATATAATATCTACCATGGTCCATTTTTTATTCATATTTCCTTTTATAATAATTTTCATAGACCTTAAAGTAAAGAAAACACGGTTTTTATTGTAATTTTAAAAAGGGTTAATGTTTATTAAAACTAAGATATAAGGGTAAAACACCACATAGACTTTTGTAAATTTTATTTTATATAAGGTTTAAGACTTATCCTCATCCTATATTATATTATTGTAAATTTGGGGCCACATGATTAGAAAAGCTAATTTGAATTATTTTAATAGTTAATAGAATTACCTGAGTGCATATATCTCCCTAATAAGTGGGAACAACTTTCCCTTTCTTACTCATACCCCTTGAGCTATCTATCTCAAACAACACTGGCCAATTGTCTTCTATGAATGGTGCAATTTATTTTTATATATATATCCTTTAAAAATAACTATAAATTAACATATACAGAATTAATTTTATACTAATATATCAATTCACATTGTAATGAAAATCAAATAATAATCAAAGTACAATGTCCAAAATAGTTGAACGTGAATTCTATTGAAAAATGAAATTGTCTACACTAAAAAATGATTATTTTAATGTTAAATTAATAATTACTGAGTCTTAAAACCTTATAAATTTATCATATAAGATATTATATGTATATTAATGACAATTTGATAAATGTATAACCAATTTAAATATATTATACAGGATGATTGCATTCCTTCGATGAAATTTTAACATATATTATAGGATTGATGTTAAAATCATAATTTTTATTAGTATTATTTATGATTATGTATCAGACGATGAAATTACATGATATATTTCTAAATAATCTAGTAAATTAACTTATCCTATGTTTTTGTCATAACAATACATGTTTTATTTTATTTTACCAATTTTAATTTCTCTAATGTCCAAAAGACCATTTTTTAAAAAATATGGCTTCAATCATCTAATCACTCAAAAATACTTTTTCTTCTACGTACATGTTTTCTAAAAAAATGGTTTTAATAACGATTTTACAATTCTCATATAGATATACAAATTCAGAATTTTGGAGTTTTTCCACTAAATACATATAAATGAAATATTATTTAGATTTTATAAATGACTTACTAGTGAATTTTTAGGAAAAATGTTACTGGAATATTTATTTAAACATACATTACATGAATGAAATTTGCAAGCATTGTGAACATAAAATGATTTGATTATTCCATTAAAAATTTCCAGGGTTCCTTTCAAAAAGATCAATAATATGATTTATATCTTTATTCATTATCTTGATGGTTTGTGGTTATGAGTATGATATATCAATGATAATAATTTTTATTTCAGATTTTTATGTTATAATGAATTTTTTTCTGGTGAAGTGCCATACATATGAATAGATTTATGATAATGTGATGGTTGGTCAACTATTTATATTGTCCTCAATGAATTTTTGGAATCATAATGTTTTATGAGTTGAAAGGGTACATAAGAGGTTATCCCATGATTGAAAAATTAGTGCACATTGGATGTTATCCAACACATAAAAAAAGAGGGAAAATGAGATGTTATCTTAATACCAAAACAGAGTACACAAGAGGATTTCCCAATCATAAAGCAGTTTTACTAGTGTTTATCTATATCTAAATAGGGGATAAATGTCCTTGTGTTTAACCGAAGCATATTTTTATATGATTATGATTATTAAAAACATTATTACACTGTTTAATGAAATTATATTATGTCAATTTTATGTTTTCATTACTCATTTACATTGATTTTGATATTATTTTAAACTATGGAAATTCTAGGATTTCTTCCACAAATCATGTATATATTATTATAATAACTCGGTATAATTTTCAATGGTTAATCTGATATACTCATACAAATAGTGAACATGATATGGTTATATTATTATTGATATCTCCCTTGATTAAATTTACTAATCATCATAACTTCCCCTCATTTATTTTTTTACACATATTATTAATATAGGATTTCTGTAGGCTTTGACTAAGAATGGTGATATTTTAGAATCTCATTATGCGGGATGTAGAATAACAATTATTAAAAAATATGATTGTTAATTTAGTGTCCAGATACACTAAAACTATAATGTTTTTTCATGGATCATAATTTTATAAAATGCAATTTCCTATAATAATATGTAATATTTATGTATAAAAATTATGAGTTTCTGTAATGAGACTAGGGCTGAGCAGCATGAGGTCCCCGCGACCGTTGTTGTTTCATCTGAGAACATCTCGCCCGTTAGGAGTGCTTCTCAACGAATAGGTGGTGAAGATGGGGGGAGAATGGTCTCCGCATCTGCTTCACGTGATGAGTCCGAGAGCCTCGGATCTTGGCGTGATGATAGACGAAGTCGAACTATTGAAATTTTCGGACGAACCGCAAGGGTTTCGAACTCCTCGCATGGGATTTGGGTAGGAGAGATCCTGGCGGACGGTGCGGATTCGTCCGATCAATCTTCACCTGTGAGGAGTGGCCCTCATCGAGTGGGAGTTGAAATTGTGAAGCGTGATTCTCCGTATTCGAAGTCGGGTTCACCTGATGCACGGGAAAGACTTTGACCTCAATGTGAAGATGGTATGTGTACTTCTGTTGATATTGTGGGTGGAACCGCAAGGGTATCTACTGATGCGCCTGAAGGACTGAATTACAGCCTGAGGATGGGCGGAGTTGTTCTGTTTGAGTTGCAGATCTTAAGGCGCCTCAAACCAGGGATCATTCATTTGGGTGAATGGGAAAAAATTCAATCTCTTTGAGGTTGGTAACTCCACTACTCAAATCTGGGTAAGATTTTATTGTTTAAACTGGATTCTCTAGCATCCTAAAATCATGTATGATATTTCCCTATCCATCGGTATCCCGATCAAAATTGAAAAGAAAACTGAAGTAACTCGTATTGGGAACTTTTCCAGATTCTTGGTTGTGGTTGAACTGGGGTTCACACTTATTAACAAGGTAATGATTGCAACTGATGATGATATTATTGAGTTGAAGATCATTTATGAAAAAATTCCCAAATTCTGTAAGGAAAGCAATGTTGTTGGCCATGAATCATCTACCTATAGGTTCTCTTTAGTTTGAAACATCGGTGCTTTGCGTGGCTATGACATGAGTAAGTGTCTTAAAAAGTGAAAAACTCCTGCTCAGAAAGATAATGTTCTTCCTCAGTTGTAACGTCTTTTTTGAAAACGTGACGATAGACTGGGTGTGGAGTAGAAGACAGATGTGCAGAGTGTTTTTCCTGAGATGGGAGACCATCAAAATGCCTCCACCTCTGAAAATAGGACGAAATCTTGGGCTTCTAACTTTTCTAAAGTGGAAAATGTTCACTTAACTGATACCTGTAATACAGGAAAAGTTTAAATTTTGCTGCATGCTCACTCTTGTTTGCCTTCTAAAGGCGATGAATTTATGGCTGATCAAGTGAATGAAGAAGGATCCCAGTTAGCGGTGGATCAAAAGCTCTCATAGGAAGGAATGGTTTCTTCGGGTAATCAGAAAGGTAAAAATATCATAGAATCTAACTCTACAGTCCTTTCTTAATCCTCAAAGCCAGTTGTGTATAGTGATGGATTTCAGTTGGATTCCTACAAGAAGACAAAATTCTCGGTTCCCACTTTATTGATGGTTGAGCAGTCGATTTCTGGTAACACTGTCACTCTATCTGACCAGCATATATGTGGAATTGAGATGCATGATTCAATACTGATCTCTTCTAATGAAAAAAATCACTAGATGATTGTGGACCTAATGGGAGAAATGACCATTGAGGGAATGGATCAGCCTGTGACAAGAGACACTTCTATTGAAAAATGTGAGGAATGATAAGGGGAAAGATCAGATTCTGAAAGCACAGACGCAGATACTCTTTTAAAAAGGCTTTAATCTCTGCCTTCATGTAGGGGGTGATCGAGAGTTTGGGGGAGAGGTCATGGAAGGTTTGACTAGAATGCCCTTCAGGATGAAGAAAGGATGTTAAGTGCACATATATTGAAAAAGGTCGGTAAGTAGTTGCTTCTTTGGGTTTTTCCTTGTTTTATTATACTCTTCTTAGCCACTTTCTTTTACTTATTTTAATAAGAGGATCAACTACATCTTTTCTCAAAAAAAATATAAGGTTTAGTATTTATCTAAATTCTGTTTACTTCCTCATATATATAATATTTTACCCTTTTCTCCCAAGGATGTAGTATAAAACTGCGAGATATGTTTTCATGTGTGGCTCATATTTCCTTCATATTGATGATCTAGTATGTTTAGATGAATTGTGTGTTTTGGGTGTTTCTTAAAATTGGTTATATTGATGTAGCTATATTACTTATTTGTGTGTTCTATTATATGGTTTTAATTATTATTTTTTAAATTATGTATTTTCAAAATACATGTGGATAAAAAAATTATGTCAATATAGGTTCTAGAAAATTATAAATATATTAATTTTCAAGTTTAACAAAAATTCAATATAGAATCCAACACTATGTTATAAAATAGGGAATAACAGTTAACTAAATTAATTTTAATGTTTAAAATATACATGGTTTAATACTTCTCTAATTAGTACTAGTAATAATAAAATTAATACCGGTAAATAAAATGTATTGATAATAATCAAATAATTTTGAGAATCATTTTTGTATTTTACACCATTGAAATTATTATCAACATGGGATAGAAAAGATACATTTAATTCAACAAGGAATGTGAATAAAAAAATCCAAGGGGGCGATTAGAGTACTCAAATGGATGTTTTAAAATGGATTTTTTATATATGGTTGTGTGAAAAAAATCAATCAGGGATAATGATAAATGGGTTTTTTTAATTTTAAATGAAAAATAAGGATGATTCAACTTCATAGAAATTTCCAATAGTTAGATACAAAAAACGATATAAATTTCATTAAATAAGAGAATATATTCATTGAAACAATATTAAAAATTTCTTTTATGAAATTACTCAACATACAACATTTTTTATTGTGTTTTAATAGAAAATTGCTATCTAAAAATATAGACCTTTTTGTCCAGTGGTTCTTGAGAAACAATACTAATTTATTATTTGATAATGAATTTTGGATGAATTATTGATTACATTTAGTATTTTTTAAAAAGTTGTAATTTTTTTGAATTGGTTCTAAGATATTTTTATTAATGATTGGAATATGCAAAATAGGTTCTAAAATGGATAAGACTTTGGACTTTTGGTAATGTATTAATGAACTGTGTCATAATTTATACCTGTCGTAGAGCATTTTTATTTTTTGAAAAATTAAAATGTTCAATAAACTACCCTATGCAGGTAAAACGTTGTGTTTCGCATATAAAACAGTCATGAAAGGTGTTATATGTTGTCTTGTGGAACATGTTACTTTCACTATGAATTTGTAACAATTATAAATTATAAAGAAATATATGTTGTCTGAAAATATAATAATTCCATATAACTATATTTAACTATTAACAATTATAATGTATTATCAAATTCTTATTTTTATTATTATGAAAAATACATCAATAATTTAGAAGTGTAAATTGGTAATTCCAAAAAGTAAATGGTCAGTTCATATTTCGAACCTCCAACATCAATGTACTATAAAAAGATGTCATTAGTGTAATATTGTGTAAAAAATAGAATTATATAAAATCATAATAGTTTTTGAAGAAATAAAAATTAAATAGGAAATTTAATTTAAATAAACTAATATAAATGAAATAAATGTTTTCGGTAATTAAGAAATTTCAACGTAATGATTAAATTTAGATGATTCATTATGTTCTTATTCATTGAAAAATGAACATAGACCTTGATGTGGATTTAAATACAAGATGATATAAATTGAATATTACTACACATTATAGAATATATATTGATGTTAACGAAGACTACATCGCAAGGATAAGAACAATGCCATTAATCTTTATAAACAAGAATTTGTATAATTAAATTGAGTTAATGTGTTTTTTATAAGAAAAAGATAAAATTGGATTCAGATATCATGTCAATATAATTCTAAGTCTTATATAGGATATAAATGAAGTAATCATTGAAGATAAATGTCATTTGAATGAGGAGAACTACTAATAAGGTAAATTAAAGGCCATACACAATTAAAATATATACATAATTGTTAGAGCCAAAATATTGCATGAAAGGAAGGGGTGAAAAAGAATCCTCGCACACTGCCTCGCAAAGCACCGCCGCAAAGCACCCCCCGAGCATCGCGGTCCCCGCGCAACACCGGAGGCGGTACCTCTCCGCGAATGGCCTGACGTTCGCGAGCCCGCCGCGAAGCATTGGAGGCGGTGACGCTCCGCGACCGCCCTAACGTTCGTGAGCCTGTCGCGAAGCAACCGCCGCCCCTTCGCGCTGCATGAGTTCTGCTTTGTGGTGCCCATTGCCTATAAATATTGGGCTCCCCCTGAGCCTAGAGGATGGACAATCCGACATTTCGGATTCTCCACTCCCGAATCATGAAGCATCCTTTGCCCCGGGAATCATGAGCTCCGCGAGGTACTTCTACTTCGCGTGACGCCTTCTCTTTGTCTCATTTTGAGCCCCTATTCTGAGAGTATTTCCCATCGCGAAGCTCAAGGGAATTTGCGAAGTAGGGGGATTCCCAAGGGAACACGGGCAGCCGTGGAGCGTTTATGCTTCGCGAAACACCCATCCTGCACTAGTGATCCCCATGCTAAGGCTGGATCACTACACATCGCGAAGCACACTGCTTCGCAGTACCTTGCTTCATGAGGCACCTCCTCTTCGTGAGGCTATGCTCCTTGAACAATATTACACTTCGTGAAGCACTCTCCACTCACACCTCTACCCCATGAGAAGGCCAAGGCACCCTACTTCGCGAAGAACACTCCTCTTCTTGGAAATTCCTCTCCCTGTGCGACCCTCCAGGTTTACACGATGTAATTTCAAAGTCCCACGGACAACACCACTCGTAGTGTTTCATCACCTAATGCTTCTTCTAATAGGAATGCTAATGGCTATTGCTTCTTCTCATAGCCATGATAACATGGACCCCTCGATGGTTTGCTCTACGACCCCCCTTGACCACGACCTTACTGGTACCTTCCCTCCCCCTAGGAGAAAAGGGTGTCGGTCATGTAAGTCCTAGGGGTGCAGAGTAAACCCACATCGTCCAAGCTGCAGGACATTAAACTTCCAAGCACCTCATCCTCAACACATAACATTAAACTGTGATCTGGCCCCGTGCTTCGCTCAGAGGGTCCCCCCATCTCGAACATTTTTTATGCCACACATCTCCATAGAGATGGGGTCACCCCCTCCACATGGGATGATATCCTCTTTATCGGAGTAGCGTATGTCCATGGGAGAAGGGAAAACACCTTTGTGTAATCCCCTAGCCCCTCTTGCAGATGGTAGCACCCATGCACCTCCGTATTTCCCCACTGCCAAGGTCAGTGGAGGGCGCGATAGGCAACGAGGCACCTCCCATCATTGGTCCCAAATCCCTCTCTCGCCACGCTTTTCCACACTTCGGGCCTCCATCCTAGAGCAGGTCCCAACACCCTGGGCCGCCTAATGTGTAAGCCCCTCTTCACTTCTTACGGACACACCCTTTGCGGCATGATCGTCCGGTCCTTGCTGCCTCTGGTTTCACACACCGAGCATGACTCACGTGGGCGTAGAGTTGGCATTTCCCATGAAAATACCTCGTCCAGCATGACGTTAAACTATATACCCTCGTCCAGCATGACGTTAAACTGTATACCCTTGTCCAGCATGATGTTAAACTGTATACCCTCATCCAGCATTATGTTAAACTGTATGCCCCCCTCTAGCATGACGTTAAACTACACATCCATTTGAACTACGAGGTCTCCGATCCATGTCAAGGCATGGTATGTAGGAAGCCTCCATGAGGTTCAATCCCACTCGTTGTTTATTCAGGTCGAGTTCCACCATCATCCCACAAGTAGTTAAACTGCATCCTAGTCTGACGGCAAACCATTTTGACCCACCCCAACTGTGAGGACATTGATCCATGTCAAGGCATTGTATGTAGGAAGCCTCCCTGAGGTTCAATCCCACCACCATCTGACCAAGGTCCACCTTCACATCAGTTCGCCAACGAAGCCCCCTTTGAACTACGACGACTTTGATCCATGTAAAGGCGTGGTACATTGGAAGCCTCCCATAGGTTGAAGCCCACCACCCGTTGGTCATTCCGACCTTCTTCGCATCAGTTCACCAACACCTGGGCAGCCTAGTGTGTAAGCCCCAGACCATCTGGACCAAGGTCCCTATTCGCGTCAGTTTGCTGAAACACCATCCTGAACTACGTGGTCTTTAATCCATGTCAAGTCATGGTACGTAGGAAGCCTCCATAAGGTTCAAGCCCATCACCTGGTCATTCCGACATCACTCATGTCGGTTCACCCCCGTCCCGCATGATGTTAAACTGTATTCCAATTTCCATCTGAACTACAGGAACTTTAATCCATGTCAAGGAATGGTACATAGGATGTCTTCACGAGGATCAATCCCACCAACAGTGGACCCCCCGGGTTCACCTTCATGTCGGTTCACTGACGATGCACATCGGACCAAGGTCCACCTTCACGTCGGTTCGCTGATGACACCCATAAGACCAAGGTTCATCTTCTTGTCGGTCCTCCGCTGCATCCACCCGAACTAAGAGGACATTGATCCAAGTCAAGGCATGGTACATAGGAAACCTCACGAGGTTCAAGCCCAACACCCATCAGACCACGGTCCACCTTCACGTCGGTCCACCGACACCATCCCGAACTACGCGGACATTGATTCCCTACCACAGGGATATGCAGGAGGCCTCTTCGAGGCCCAAGCCCAACTTCACCGTCACCCTTGTGATGGTCCCATTTCATTCCCCCCTTCACTTCATTCAACACTCCATAATCAATCTTGATTCTCACATGGGGCCACCACCTCCTGGTGGGATCATGCCATCAACCTCCTCGCTGCTCCTAGAAGCACCTGGGCCGCTATCCATGTGTAAGCCCCATCATATCTCCTGGTTGTTTTCCTCTTTGTACACCCCGATTCATCACCCCTTCGAACTGCGCAGGTTTTGATCTCTTTTGTCTATGTAGGGTACATAGGAAACCTCCCTGAGGTTCAATCATAGCCAATGGAAATCCATGGTGTTCCCCATCATAGGGCGCACTTCCCCTGATCCGCCCTCAGTGGTGTTCAGATAAACCATTATAGTGTGACATCTCCCCTCACAGGAGTGCACCACCTCGGATCCATCCTCATTGGGAATTCTGATCCATCCATCTTCTAGGTGTTCTCTCCTTGGGATATACCAATCTGATCCGTCTCTATGGGATGTCCTGATCACCCTCTTCTGTCTCCGATGGACGTTAAACTTGCGACCTACCTCGTGATAAACATGAGATTCCAGAGGAAAACCTAATATGGCACGCCTTTGGCATAACTGTCTCCACTGGACATTAAACCTGCGGCATACCCTGTGTTAAACATAGGAAGATGAAGAAAACCTCGCATATTTGTCTATGGAATATAATTCCCCGCGCTCGATGTGGGATGCCTCGAGCTTCCACGCCCTTGAGAAGCCCCATGACAAGGGACAAAAGACAGACACGCAAGTTCCCCAGCTTCTAGACACGCTACTAATGCCTCAACGTGACTACTCCCCCGATGGAAGGTTTCTGCCTTGACCAGACCCTTTGGAATGTCCCGACAAAAGCAGTCTAATTAACTGGAATCCATGGAAACATGGAACTGGGAAGATTTTCATGAACAACGTATTAAATCTATGAGGGAGACCCGGACTAGGTGAAGAGTTCTGAGGAGGAATCCACGGAAGGAAGAACCGACATCCCATCATCACGTTTCGATCAAGGAGAAGATGTCCCTAAATAAGGAGCTGATGCCACCCACCTTAGGAAAGCGGGAATATGGGGCAACAATGCAGTGCGTCCTCCTCAGCAGACGGATGCGTGCGTGCGCCCCACAGAAAGCGTCATAAAAAATAATATTTATAACACTATGAATGTAAAAGAAAACGATGTGAAAGAGATTGTGTGATAATAGATACAGAGATCATGTTAATGAATTCTAATAGAGATAAGACTTGAGTATCTATCTAAATATATCTAATGGGATATTCCCAATCTCATTCTATATTAAATATTTAGTAGAATATGAAATTTGAGACCACTATATTTTATATGGAAACAATCAATTATTGAGAAGTGAGAACATCATTATAAATATGATTTTAGTAAATAATTTTAAAACGAAAATATAAACGCCATGAAATCATATTTCATATCTAGATGAATACATAAAGGAGTTAAATTATGAAATATAAAGTACACCATGATATAAGACAATTAAAATACCCATTCAATGATACTGATGCAGGACATTCAGTGAATTGGTGGACCCAAATATAATGAAATTGTTGGGAGGCCAAAGACGAATCCTTTCACGAGGACTCTTCAACTTAAGGGATCTAATAAAAGAACCCATCCGAACAAGATCATTATAATCTCATGAGACATGGAATTTATGGATGTTTTTTAAAATTAATTTTAGTATATTGTATATAATTTTACTCATTATGATTTAGAGTTTAAATCCATGACTTTTAATATGCCCAAAACATATGAAAGATTTTTCTATCACATTAAGGTCAAAACCTATAAATATATATATTATTTCTATAATTTTATCTTCTTTCATTTGAGAATATTTTATATAATAATAATAATATTACTATGTTTTTACAATATGTACATATTAATTAAAATAATATAATTATTTATAAAAATAGATCATTTAATCACTCACTCCCCCTCTTAGTGATCTCCTTGGACCTTGGAACTTATGTATATATCATGTTTTTTTATATTCTGTCACATTACCTATGTATATTTATTCTGTGTATAAATACATTATATTGAGATAATATAAATCTAAACATATGGGTTTGGGATTAGTATTCATTTATATTTATCCATATATTTTATAGATAACCCTTATTTCATGTCTTTAGCATGTATAGTTTAGAAAATTATGTTTGAGGTGATGAGGTGGATAGATTCAATGTTTTGACAATCATTGGAATAAATTGAAATATATTTATAAAAATATGAATCTGGATAAAAATTAAATTGATTAAAATATTCTGAATGATATTTAGAAACTAAAAATACAATTTTTTCAACATATTATAATTTCTATTCATGGCAATTCATAGTAAATTGATAGAAAAATTTCAATTAACACAATACATCTATCAATATTGGATACAACTCATCATGACATCTAGGTAATTTCCAATAGGTTAGTTACATATCACGACATTTAGTATTTTCCAACCTAGTTTCTCATGTAATTATTTTTTATTATTATTCATTATTTTATAAAGTTGTTATAGAAATAGAAATTTAAATCCACTAACAAATTTTTTATAGTTATGTTTTTATATATAATGTATACATTTTGTAATCCATATATCAAGATAAATATTTAAAGAATTAACTATCCAAATAATAGGATATGGTATTCTAATCCACACAAAAATAGGAATTATGTAAAATATAAAATCATAGAATACAAGGGGGATAGTCATTGGGACCAGTAAAAGTGAATACCAATAGTGTCCCTAATTAAAATGTACACATATCCTAGGGGACAGAGTCAGTTTTGGAGAAGTCAATCAGTGGGATATCATGGGGATATTTTGTAGCCTTGAAGTTAGCCACACAATTACCATCATTACACATGTGGTGAAGCTCAATCCAATTATTAATTCTATCATTGAAGTTATGGATCAAATAATTGATTTCCTAGGGAGTAGTAGGGAAGCATTTAAAGAAGATCCATATGATATATTATTTTGTATCCTTTTTAGTGATGGAAATATGTATTTACTGGATGATTTCAACAATGTGAATAATTTAATTATATTTTACCCCAATATATTAAAAATTTCCATAGAATGTACTGATGTAAAAAAATAATTAGTCTAATGGAATTCAGAATGAATCCTGCACACATTCCACCCTACAATGACCCAAGAATGCAATAACCATAAAAATTATGTTTAATATCACATGTGGGGGAGTATATATCACCTATTTCCCAATTAGAGATGACCTTACAGATTGATAGAGATATATTCTCTCCATATAACACTATAAATATGGAACATCTACCTAGTGGTTCAAAAGTTGAGAAAGCATCACAATGATTAATTTAGACCTCACCACCAAAAAATTACCTATCACAAAGTGACCATTATAATAATTATTTTTTTCTTTCTCCCATATACACCAAAATCCAACTACAATAAATAGATCATGATACATTTTGTCATGTTTTTTTTTCTGGAATCATTTATGAACCATCAATGAAGGAACTCCTCATAGGATGGAACATGCATTGTAATACTAGTAAAACCATATAATGTTCCCCACATATTATTATACCAATCACTTTTAAAAAGTAAATTCATATTATTTAATACTATATGAACTATTAAATAATAATAATTAGAGCATAATTTAATTATCATACCTTTAACAGCCTCATTAGTTGGTAATACAAGATTTTAGACTTTAAAAAATAGTTATTTGATCTTATTCTGGATATCATTTAAATATAGATGGCCTCCAAATAAATTATTAACATGGGTTGATGACATCATTATTTTTTTGATGTAGCAGAAAAAATTCCAAATGTGAAGCCCATGAAAATATACTTATATTATAAGTCCTCTAGTGAGATATTGTAAAATATATTTTTAAATATGGGGTTTAATATACATGGAATGATATAGGGATAAATATTAGCCTATTTGATTGTCAATTTTGTAATGGGGCATCCAGGATACCACAACCCCTCAAATGACAAATATTATTCACAAGAATTGATATCCCCACACCCAATTATCCAATAATAGTGGTGTTGCAACACTTTCATGTGACATTGGAGTGATTTATATAAGGGGTGGCGTATCCTTTGTTCATTCTCAAAAGAATTTCGTATATCCTAACTATCAATATATTCCATAGGTACCTCCCTTCAATAACATACCATGAAATAATCACTTTGAGATAGTGCATCTCCACCTCCAAAGTCCTCACATTCATACCTTAATTCTCCACAGGTTTTACAAACCTGTTATAGGATACCCAATGGTATCTACCAACAAAGTAAGAATCCAAAATAAATAATGAAAAATGTTTAAATAATTTTAAAAAATTAGGTAGGAACTATGATCACGTAGAGGATATTCAAATAAAAAAGGGAAAAATGTAATTGGCTAGATGGATTCTACCACAAAAAAAAAAGAAAGATAATTTTACAAATATTGATATGATTGGTGTTTATTTCATCCACACCATCAATAAGGGTGGAATAGACTCTACCCAGATTAATATTTTCTCCTATATAATCCATGGGAAGGATCTTCCTTTGAATGAACAACACATATTCTATTCTTTTTCTTGGCCTTTTAGATCATAATGGTGGTAGAAACACATATCTTTTCTATTCGATGATGGTTTTTACACTCTGTCTAGAATATTATTCTAAGAATTTATTACAACCTCTTATATAAGAGATATGACCATCTATGAATAATAGTATATCATCACAAAATAAGGGTGAGACACCCCCACTGATGTGATCTCTTCCATGGTATGTATGAATTGTACTATGATTAATTATAGAAGCAATGTTTCATCTGAGAGTACACATGAATATGATGAATATGTTGTCAGATATGGGATATCCTTGTCTAATCCCCATATATATTTTAAAAAACAACATTTAATCATTATAAAAATAATATTGAACCATGATGTGTATACTGGTGGATGATTAAGTAAACAACCCATTCTCAGAAACACATTCATTTCATCACCTATGGAATAATTTACCACTCCAGTTGATTATATTCTATGACAATATTATTCTCAATTGTAATTATAGAACCCACCACCATCACTTTAAATATTCAGTAATGTCCACACTATACCTATTCCTCTATGAATTGACCTATCATTAATAATGCCTTACGACTCTTCGAAAACCTTGTTCTGGATATATGGAAAATCACCCTATTGAAAATGGAATGTATGAATTTGTATGGGAACTTACACATACTAATAAATTTAAATTTCATGATAGATGATTGGACATTCACTTTGGAAATAATAACCATTGATATGGAACATGAAACATAGGGTAGAGACCCACCACATAGAATGTCTGGACTGACCTCATCCATATCATTTTTATGATATTCCAGAAGCACCCATTAAAGGATACAAGAACCATATCTGGTCCTAGTGAGTTATCTTGATTAAGATATATGATTTCATCCCCAACCTTCTTCCCAAATTAATTTTCTCAGTTATGTTGTTGATTTATAGAAAAAAAATATATGATTTAGAGATTAATATGTATGTCTGGACCCCTTGGTTCTAATTATGCATGAACATGTTAGGTTGTCATTATAAATAATACAAATCAGAGACATCAATACCACCTCCAACCTTTGAGTTTCATGGAAATACCATTAACCAACCTAGTGTTCAGATGGATACCATGCCATTTTTCATTTAGTAATGCATGGATAAATTATGTTTCACTTTAAACTTTTTTCATTCATGTGGATCTAAAACATTCTTAAAAACTTCTCTTATGTGTAAGAAACAACTCATTGAACAATTTATTCATTAGGGAAAGAGTGGAAAAGGTGTCTTCTAACTGATAATATTCTAGTCTCTCCTTTGAGAGATCAATCTCAATTTTCATGGAATTTAGATTATTGATTGAAGAGGGAATAAATTTAGTCTAATCATCTTGGTCATCTTTCATATTCCACAGCTAAATTCTAAAAACCAATCCAATTCCTTAATTGTATTGTCATGTCCCATAATTCAAGCACCACTATATAATCGTTGGGTTGATGTAACCACCAGTTATAAAAAAGGATGTTCCATCCACCACTATCTCTTGAATCAATGTTGATAATAATTGGGGAGTTATCTAACATTACACAAATCGGAAGAATGAATACTATATTTGGGAAGGAACAAATATCATGTATATTATCGAGATAGTGATCTAACTTAAACTATGTTTTCCTAATAACTCTCTAGTTTTTTACCCATTTATACATATCTACCAATAATACTATAAAGTGGAATCCCTTTTCATTAGAGAAAGATGATAAATAAATCTTCCCCACCAAGGAAACATGTATCACATATCTCATGAATAGAATATATGAATTTATTAGGGTCTCCTGACACCAACCATGATAGGTCACAAAGGTTTAAGGATTCAATATCCCAAATATGTTTATTACTTTCTCTAGAATCACAATTAGTATATAAAATATAAAATAAGGAAAATAGATTACCATAGAAAAACCTAATAAAAAAAAATTTGATCTGTTACTTGAATCATTTTTCCTTGGATTGAGGGCTTTATGAAAAAAATGAGATGATTAATGAGATCCCCCAAAATGTAATATTTCATATTAATCTTTGGAATCAAATAATTATTCTTGGAAAATTAGTTTTATTAGTTCAAGAACCACAACTAGAGAGACAATATCCTTTAAAAACTCATTGGTGAGGAAGTCTGTATTTACAAGTGCTACCATACCATGGTAATTTAATATTATAAGAGAGGCCATTGAAAAACGTTTCTTCTAGAGTCATCCCTAATAGAGATAAGCCTCTTGGACTAGGAACATGAATATTTAAACATTTTCTTAGTGCGAGATCTGGTGTATACTCTTTTTGTGGGAGTATAAGGTTCAAGGGATTCTAAGCCTCATCCAATAATGGTGGAAAATAATACATAACTCCATAAATGACAAAATATAGAAGAGGCGTGAATAATTTCACATGAAATAATACACTATAGCTATTCAATGTCTAAATATGCGATTTTTTAAAAGATACATGTTCTTGGAGGAAGAGGGAATGGATGAATATTTGAATGAACAAGAATAATCCCTTTAGAGATTAACATAAAATAGATGGAGGTTTTGGATAGAAAAAAAACATATATAGGGGATCTATAAAAAACATTATAAGGTAGGTTATTACATCCATTCATAGAAATTCAAATCATACATCTACCTACTGAATTAATACAAAAATAATATGTGTGATTTCAGAAAACGATCCATCGAATAACCATATTCTTCACGAATAACCAAAGCCTTGTGGTCTGATTATTAAGATATAGATTTTTCTAGCGATGATGATATCCACTTGTTGTGGGATTTTACTAATGAAATGGTGAGTTATGGGATATTTTCATTCTTCACACCAACAACAAATTCCCATGGAGATGACAGGACATACAGTAATGCGGTGATGTGGGATAAAGTAGGGATTTCCTCCATTACACTGATTCTATAACCCATATGTGAAATTGTGATGGATGATGAGAGGATAATTCCATTGATATGTGGACGTGATCCAAGGATAACTCTTGAAGCTGAAGAGTTCTTTTTCCAGACATAAGAACACCCTATATAAGCCCTCTCTCTTCCCCGAGAATTCAATATTTTGAAAGGAAAGTGTTAAACTATATTCTTAATCCACATAACTAACTAGTGTTATTTTAAACCTCAATGTACCTCCATTGACCAATGGAAGAAATGATAAACCATAAATTGATTGATATATGGATCTTATATCGGGACCTGATAAAGTAGACGTGGGTATCCAAAAAATGAAAAAATGATTTTTATGATTATCTAATAGATGACAGTAGAATTATCTAAACCCCTTGAGATTATTAAATTATAGGTGAATCTCAAATGAGAATTGTTAACACTAAAACGGGCCACAATGGTCCACCTGATATATTTTGAGGCATCATTAATGATAGAGGATGAAAAGGTCAACAAAAGATCTAAATATTTCCTTCCATTTTATGAGGAAACTAAATGAACTACCTGAAGTTGAGGAGGAATGTTGTTCTTGGGGTAGGCGTATTTGAGAAGGATGTATGAAATTGAGGAACTATTATGTAGATCAGTAACCAGCAAAAGATAATTATTTGACTGGGATGAATAAGTTAAAAGAATAGGGGCATTCGGGTGTTGGTGTGGAGGCTAATCCAACATCACCAACACATCACAAGATTCTAAGTCTACCATAATTGTTTAGAAAAATTTAATATGTAATTTCACATATTGGGAATTATTTTTTTCATAGAAACATAATTCCATTTTTTAGTGATAATATTTCTTCAATTAATGGTGTAGTTAATCACTATCGTCCAAAAATTGTAAACCCAATTTCTCCCAATTCATGTGGTCAGTTCACCATGATCATTTCAAACATGAATTTTAAGAGAATGTTTGATATAAATTGAGACTAGAGTATAAAAGGGAAATTTTTTAGGTGATTGAGAGGTGAAAGTTGATTATAAATGAAATTGTGGAATAAAATTAGGAACTTAATCTATCTTAATTGTGGAAAAAACTACATAATTTTTTCATAATTGAGAAATTCATAATCTCTATGAAATTTTGTAATTTGTCTACTAGTTTTAGTATTTATGTTTATTTTTTAATCCATTTTGGTTATTTATCTCATATTTTTATTTTTTATATTTGAGCTAAGGAAGGGATTTAAATTTAATTATTCATCGGTTGAGGTGATACTAACCTATATATTTTCATAGATCATATTCAGTCTTCATTATTATACAATTTTTTTATTTTATGTTATCCCTATTCAAATATATCTGTGTATTCCCACGTGGTGGTAAAATTATCTTTTTGAATACCACTAATAGACCATGATGTTATATTCCAACATTAATTGACATTCTATTTTCTAATTTTCATCACTATAAATTGAATCTACTAATTTTGATCTCATTTTTTAAAAAAATTTGGGTTTTTTATTTGTTATATTGGTAATTTTATAACCCAAATTTTAAAACATCAATGAATGTTTTAGATAATTTTTGTTTTCGTTATTAGGTAGTTTAATAGATATTTTATTCAAGAAATAGGTTTTTCATCAATTTGTTGAACGTATAAATTTGACTCATTTCCATTAATTCATGAAGTTTTTAAAAAATATGAATATTATACCCTTGAATAAATAATGAACCTTATGTTATAGACATAATTTTGTCTAGCGGAGTTTATCATCCTCCTTGATTTTATAATTAGTGTATAATTTTGAATTAATATTTATATTATTGGGTTTTATTTGTTATCTGTAAGTTATTAAATCATGTTTTCATTTAAAAATCAATAATATGATTATAAGGACTCGACCTTAAACATTACATAATATTGAGTTATGTCAAGAATTCACCATGAGGATATATTCAGGTTTAGAGTTTTAGATAATGATTTCATATCTATTACATTACATTTCAAAAATTAAAATGTAGACACATCTACTCAGTATCTATTTTTTCATAAAAAACTCTATAAAAACAAGCCTAGTTACATGTTTTAGATTTAATGACTTTTCATTGATCCCATCCATGACCCTATTCATCTCTATGTACTATGAAAAACATTTCAAAACTGGGGGATATCATTGAAAGCTATGTAAGGGTTATAAAATAATGTAAGGAAACATTTACACATCAGTATATACAAATCAATAGACCCATAATTTTCAATCATAACATACTTCATGAAATCGTATGATTTATGAATAACACATAAAAACCATAAATCATAAAGGTAACTTGTGGAATCCATATCATATTTACATTTTAGATATCACAACTATGTAGAGAGTTACGTAGGAATACACATAATATTATATTCCCAAAATCTATTAGGAGAAACATTTATGTTTACCTTTGTTGTGTTACCTAATGCATTTGATATAAATCTCGAGCTCACCCACACGAGGATTATCATGGAACCACCTCTATACATAATCAATGACAATTAACCATAACATAATCATAACACAAAACCCAATCAAAAAGTTATGATAACTTTTACACATTCCAATCACAATATATCAAATCATGATATTGAAATAAACAATTCCTTATCAAACCATTTTCAAAACCATTAAAAACATAATAAAGTGATTTTTGAATCAAAGTGTCCCATACCACATTGAAGCATTTAATGGAATCAAAATTTTATGAAATTAATGTCAATATAAATATATCATTAAATCCATTTTGAAAATATTGACATTAATGACAAATATCTGGAATATTAAATCATTATAATTATTTTTTAGTTAAGGAGTTCCTAACAAAATTAGAGATTCTTGAATACAAATAATTGAGGAATATAATTTAATAAAACATTATAATATCCTGAGAATAAAGGTATTCATGATATAAAATTCCAAAGGATAGTTTATACACCATATAAAAGTAATCCGGCACATAACACCAATGATGTCTCAATCGAATGCCTATTGTGATGAAATACCTTATAATGATAGTATCCTTATATTAATGATCAAAAAATTATATAATTTTCTCTGAAAAATATAAATACACTCAATATTTTTGGATGTTTAGTGTTAAAAAATCAGAGTTCATTCACACATATTCATATTATTAAATAATCAACATGTAGAAGTTAAACCCAAATAATTGAAATTGGGTAAAAAAGATCTCTTAAAGAAATTCGATTTCCTAACAACCTCACTTTAAAATTTTGAAATTGATTTGATGAGAGAGAAAAGGTTATCTATTCACATGGAAATAAAATTTACCATAATAAGGATATAGAAGAACATATCCCATCATTATAAGATATAAATTAAAATACATAACAAAAAATAAGTCTTTTAAAAAAAGGAGGGTGAAAGGTTCCCTTACTCATTTGGTAACTTATGAATCATACGCCCCATGAAAGAAGAATCATACAATGAAGATGTAAATACCCATAAATTAATGTATATTAAACAAATAACACAATAATGGGTAGTACATACATCACACAATAGGAAATAGTGGAAAATATACCATGAATCTAACAGGAACAAAAAAGGAGATGAAAACCCCATACCACGTAGTAATCAATCAAGTCGTATGACAAAAAGATAATAAACACTTAACGATTCAAAAAATACCATTAATATAAATATAATCATGATAATATATATCAAATGGAAGTAAACAATAAACTATATGCAATAAATAAGTGGTGAATTATGGAAATCTCACGAAATTAAATGTGAGATAAGAAACCCTTTACCACATTGTAATCAATCGAGTCACAAGACCAAAAGTTAATAACCACCAAATTAATCACATAATACATTGAATATAAAGTTAATCATGATAATATATACCAATTGAAAGTGCACAATACACCACATTCAATAAATAAGTGGCGAACATTGGAAATCTCACCAAATTAAAAGTCAGATAAGAAACCACGTTCCTCTTATCTAACATGACCCGTTCTTTCTTTAATATCATTAATAATAAAATAAAGTTATTTTATACTTGATTAATATAATTTTTAATGTTTATTTTTTATTTTATATATCATTTTACCATGTTATAAACCTAATTCAATCATTTAAGTTAATAATGGTCGTTTTGTCGATATTTGGAAATCGAGTCAAAAATGAACATGTTATATTTACAAGTTTTCCATGTGATCATATCTTCATTAACTACCGAATGATATTCATGATTTAGATATAAAATATATATTATATATACAGTCTTTATATATATATTAATATATGTATATATAACTGTACATAGTATTTGGTGCTAAGAAATGAAATGCATCGTTCATGGAGACGGTAAGTTGTACGAACGCATGAACGCTACTTTCATTTCTGTTTCATAATTAATGGAATGAAATATTAATTAATAATAGGTATATTATAATTCCAGTATAATATCATATATAATTTTAGTAACTACGTCCTTTATACATTCCACGTATGGCATGAACGAGTCATATCACTTTGAGGGGGCGGAAGTCTACACTTTCTCAGATGAAATTACTGCATTTACCCATTATGGAAACCATAAAAGTATTAATTAAATGAACAATAAAAAAGCATATAAAAAATATAAATATAATATGTATCACATATATATAGTAACATCTTAATGGACAACATAAGAGGTGGTAGGAGAATATTGATAAATCATCATTTCGTGGGGCAGTTGTTCGCCATCCAAAGAAACAATATGTTCATTACCCATTAGATAGAGGTGCGTGTATGTGTAGGTATAATCCTTCTCATAATAACATCATATTATATTACGGACACCAGATTTTTTATGAAATCAATTATAACATAGATTTTAGGGGGTTGGAGAAGTAAAATAAAACAACATAACATAACAGAAGATATTATCTTTAAATCGGGTATCTCTCATTGGTTTGAACCTAAAAAATTAATTTAACTGTCTTCTTCCTAGAAGAAGGCTTCTAGGAGGAGGATATGGACGTAGATAGATTAATTTTGTAGAGTATTGATGATCCAAGGGGCCTGAGAACTCTGAGGAATGGGTTTGATGTGAGGGATTTTTATAAGGGGGAGGATGAGCATTTTAGGAATGTTTAAAAAATATTATTTTATTATATAATGATTTTTGGTTTCAAAAGATCCAAAACTTTTTAAGTCTAAGATAAGATGACTCATTTTCGAAATAAAATCAACCAATATGAATTGGATAGGTTTAAGATATTATTTTAATCTATATAATCTTATTTATTTAAATCAATAATTAGTGAGGTAATACTGCATCATTATTGTGTCATAAATAATTTTATTTTTATGACATCTAAAATTTATAAAAAATTACCACCAAAAAGGAAATATTTTTAACATTAATATTAATATTTATAGATGAGTATATAACTTATATAACAACATTTAATAATTAATTAACTAAAAGATATATATTTATGTCATTTTTCTTTTTACATTAAATTAATTAATACAATTTGTCATTATCACTCTTATGTTTCTCCACGAGGTCCCAAATTTGACCTAAGGATGCCCATGGACGAAAATTTATTAACCAATAGGTTTAAGATACACGTTATTGTAATTTATTATTATTATAATATCATATTGTAACCTTATTTAGGTGATTTACCCTTTAACCAAGGTAAATTAAATATTTACTGAAATAAATATTCATAATATATAATAAATAACAGTTAATAATTTACACAATTTGGACATTTAGATTAAAAATATGGAATCCATTTTTCCAAATCCAAAATACAGCAATGGTAGAAATTAGTTTAAAATGTTTTGTCATTGTCAAAACAAAAATCGTGTTTTTAAGAAATAATAACTATCAAAGTATTAACACTTGTTTATGACGAATTTCAAAGTGAAATTACTTAAAATGACCAACATTGTATTAATTGGTAAAAAAATAATCTAATAAAACTTTAAAACCAATAAAAAAATCTTTCCATATAAATAAAATATATTAAATGGATGTTTTGAATTAAAATACAATATTTTTACTATTCATTATAAATGAATTTTATAATAAAAATACCAAAAATTTTCCCAAATTAAATTTTGATGTCCCAATTCTAAAGAAGAATTTTATTTTGTCAAATAAAACATATAAAAGATACCAAAACTATATTTAATGTGGGTTCTCCATCAAAAAGCGGTTGTAACACCCCAAGATTTCATAGTATGCTATTTCTTCAAAGTAATTTAATAACGTGAACTACACAAAACACTGAGTTCAAGCGCTCTACAACTTACCAAACTAGTTGTTCAATAGATGCTATGAATAGTATTAACTGATTTTTGAACTATATATAATCCTTATAATTTAATGAACCATACTATGACTTTCATAGACATAATCTTAGAACTAATTCATTTTTTCAGATAAATGAAGTATTTTTCAAAAATGCACCATTACCGCCTTTTAATGGTGAAACCTTTATAAATATAATATTTGAAAATTTTATATATTCAATTTTACAAAATAATATTCTTCTTTAGAATCGAGACATAATAATCTAGTTTCAATAAATTTTTGGTGTTTTTCTAATAACATTCATATTTGGGTGCATAGTGAAAAGTAATATATTTTAATTGAAATTTTTTTTAATCAAAATAATTTATAAGGTCAAATTATAAATTTTAATGGTTTGTAAGTATAAATAGATTATATATTTACCATTTATTCCAATAATGGTCATTGTATGTAATTTCACTTTTAAATTGGACATAAACAAATGCCAATCTTTTGATTGTTATTGTTTCTTAAAAATATGCCATTTGGTATTAACAATAGTAATTAATTTTAAATTAATAAATTAAGCTTATATGTTTTTAATTTGGTAAACAGAATTAATTTTTGAATTCGGAATACCAAAATTATCTAATGTTGAATTTTTGGTATTTTTCTGAAAACATTCAATTTTTTATGAATAGTGAAAAACACTGAGTTATTATTTATAACTGACTTTTTATTTAAATAATTATTTATTTTACATATATTTGAAGTAAAAATATATATATAATACATATATAATTTCTATTTAATCCATTTGGGTCATTTTGTAATAATATTAGATAAACAATCTTTTATTGAACTTTTCACCCTTTTTACCCACCTCCTAGTAGAATTTTCAAATTCACAAAAAACATAATTTTACAGTGTCTGTGTGTGTAATTTAAAAACTCCAAGAGAATATTTTGATATTATTAAGAAAAATGAGGTTTAATAAGATAATTTTTTTTTATGAAAAATAACTTTTTACTTTTATTTACCACGGTGAAAAGTAAAAAGGGTAATTAAGGGTAAAAATGAAATTATTCTTACCCTAACACATGTCCTAATTATATTTATTAAGTTTAATTCGACACAAAATAACCTTAAGAATAAAATATGAACACATTTGATCCACTTGTATTAGATTAGGTCATTTATTATTATTTAATTCAATGAAGAGTTTAAAGTGTTAAATTCAATGTTTAATAATTAAACAATTTTAATATTGCGTTAAACATAAAAAAAATTCGACTATAAATATTAATCAAAAATATAAAAATTCTTCTACATAAGTATATTTTATTTATATTTTTTAGACATTAAATCAATAAATTTATTTATGACACAATGATAATGCAGTAATTACCTTATAAATGAATCATTAAAATAATTGATATTATGAATATCCAAATAAATGTAATTTTGGAATTTTTATGAATTAAACTAATTTTATTGGTTAAAATGACATATTATGGTTGATTAGATGATTTTTTCGAATTAATAATTCTGTTATGAATTAAGAAAAAACAAAATACCAAATACTGTCAAGATTGACATAAAAGAATTTTTAAAACAAATATTATATTATTAATTGATATAAAAGTCCTAAAAATATAAGGTTTGGAAAAAATAGTTATATAATAATATATATGACATTAATGAACCAATTTGGTTTCGATTGGCATTTTATAGTAAGTTTATTAACCATATAATATAAAAATACAATGAGACTTGGTAAATGTCAAACTATTTAACTAATTGTTAAATCTAAAAGTAAATGTTAATATGGTGACCCAAACCTATCTAAAACATATTGGTTGAGTTTATTTCAACCCATCCCAGCTTGTACATTAAATATTTTATTTTTTATCCATTATAAACTGAAAATGATTTTATTATAAAATAATTTTTTTGTCTTTCCTAAGGTGCCCCTCACCCCTTTTATAAAAGGGAACTCCCCCTTCACTCTAATTCCCACAATCAAATCCCTTTTTTACAGACTAACCCTACCTAAATATATTAACAACTATCCTAACTTCATCATAGTGTACTTACTTTGGTCATAAAGCCAACCTATGGATCCCTTTTGATCAAATCAAAAGGAATAACCCGAAGAAGAGGTAATGATTTCACCACCCTCTTTCAAGTTCTCTTATTTTTCCACATACACTTTATTTGTTGTTTCAATTCTAAAATAATAATTCCAGTATCTTCTATATAAATTGATTTTACTATAAATATGGAACAAAAATATTCAATATTCTATCCATCTTATGATTGATAATGTCAACATGTGTGCGTACGTACGACATACAGTCTCCACGCCGTGGTGTAATTTGTTATTCAACACTATGTTATTTGGATAGATATAATAATGAATTACATGTATATAAATAATGAAAATAAAATGATATTGTCTTTTTAAAATTAATATACCATCAAATTACAAACTTTTATGGAAATTATATTGTCTCTCATGTGTATGTACGGATTACCGTCTGCACGACGCGATGTGATTCATTTCCACATTCACCCTTCATCGACGATTATAAAAATATATATTATTAATAAGTTTGTAATATATGAAATAATAATTCTACTAGATATATATATATATATATATATCTTATTCACTTAGTTTCGTTCAATATGATATGAAAATGGAAACAACGATTACACATACGTACAGACTACCATTTCCATAAAATGTGTTTTTCATTTCATATATATGTATATTATAAATATTTATATTATAAATATATATGATATATAAATCATTTTTTATATTCTTTAATTATTTAAATCTTTATCTTAGTGATACAATCAAGAGTAACATGTTAAAACACATATGATAAAGAAAGTGATTATTACGCGAAATGTTAATTTAACATGGAAATTATTACTAAATGGGTAGTATAAAGTCATTAATAAATCATGTATGCTATCATAAATATTAATATGGTTCTGGTATACCTTAATAACATACTACTATCTTCATACTTGAGGTTAAACGTACTATCGACAAAAGGAATGTGCACGGTAAGGGGTTTTCATCTCAATCTTTATTCCTGTGAGATTCTTACCATATTTCCACTATTACCATTTGTGTGGTGTATGTACTTCCCATAATTTTATTATTTGTGTAATAAACTTTAATTTATGTGTATTTACTTATTCATTACATGATACATCTTTCATGGGGAGTATGTTTCGTACGTTACCAAATTGGTAAGGGTTAATTTCACAATCTCTTTATTATCCAAGGTTGTTTTTATGTAAGTATCTACTAGGATCACTTTATCATCCACATACATGTTTCATAAAAATGTATTCGAAAACATTTTTACCATTTACTAGACTATCGGTTAAATTCATTTATACCCTTGTTTAATTTTTTATAAAATTTATTGAAAAGAATCTTTCCATCATTTTCCAAAGAAGGTACTTTTTAACCTTTCTGACAAAATTAAGGTAAGAATGTTTTTTAACTTATACAATGGGTGCGACTATTTTCCACTATTATAACATCGTCGAAGATTCCCATACAATATTATAATAATATTTTCAAAATAAATGTTTCCTTTTATAATTATGTGACTTTATATGATTTCAAAATAGAAATAGATATTTCTCTCAAATAGTTTTGATTTCATCTATGTCAACATCCTTTGACAAATATTACACTTGATTGAAGTTGATTTATTATGATAAAATTATTATATATTTTATTTAAGGTTTTTTGAAATGTATGACTATGGATGAACTATTTTTATACCATTCATGGTTTATGGTTAAAGTATTAACATTTCTTATGCTAGTTTTAATACGAACGTTTATGTTATATTTCAAACTCTTATTAAAATGAATGTGTTGGACTAGTATGTTCCGGGTTGGGGACCGATAAAATAAAGCCCTCAGAGTAGGGGTCCAGTTAAATCATACCCTCCGGATTGGAGTCTGGTTACAAAGGCTCTCCGGGTTGGTGTCTGGTTACATAGTCTCTCCGGGTTGGAGTCCGGTTACATAGGCTCTCCAGGATGGAGTCTAGTTACAGAGGCTCTCTAGGTTGGGGTCTGGTTATAATTAGCCCCTAGGTCCTGGCACGTGGCCATGACAAAGAAATTAAACTTCATCATTATACATTTCCTCATTATGAAATTAGTTATTACTTGTTGTTATTCGACTAGTAGAATTTTCATGTGCATGTTTATATGGTAATGTTTGATTTATTTTTCCATATTATGTTCAAGTTTATATTTACAAGGATATTGTTTTTATTACACATCTTTCCTTAAAAGTTTATAGCTTCCGTTAAATTATTTAACCATACTGGGCATCAAAGGTCCCCAATTTCTTATGTTTTATTTTTCCCTGGATTCCAAGAAGTGTATTATGAAAGATATGCATGGTTAAGCTAAAGTGAATAATGGAATTATCAAAGAACTATCTATGCTCTATTTTATGTTTGAAATTGTAATGTAAATTTAATGTATATAATTTGTTTTCTAATACTGCTAAATCGATCGATCCATTAGGACATTATTCCTTGTAGTCATGCCAATGTATTAATATAAGGCATCAGCTCGGGGTAATAGGGGTCAGGGCGTTATAGTGGTAAATCAACCTTTTACTGAATTTTACATTATTTATGGTTAATATCTAATTCTTTATTAATTTAATCCTCTAAAATTTATTATGTAAAAAACATTTAAAAAATAGGTATATTCATATTGTTGTTAGTCCAATCCATTCCCTCCAATACAATGGCTAAGAATTAACTACCATTTAAAATAATATTATATTATTATTTTTTATTATGACTTAGTTTTGTGTGGAACATTAGTTTTCAAAGAATCTCGTTGTTACATATCAGGTATTCCATAGAATATAGAATCCCATTTAAAGTGAAATTAATATTTAATTAAAAAATATTAATAAATATTAGAATGCCAAAATATTTATTTATCTGAGATGTTACATCCTTCCCCCATTTTCAGAATTGTATCCTCACAACATTAAAATTTGACTTGGAAACATCATTGAAAGCCCCACATCAGCAAAAGTGTCAATAAAAATACCACATTAAAAGAATGAATGATAAATAAAAAGCTCACCTGAGATAGACCATACTAGTATTCCATTTATGAAAACATGGATATTTATATAGAAACACAACATCATGGTTTGATGGGGAGTGGTAGAAAACATGATTAGGTGAATGTTAACCACCTAAAAATCACAAATATGTGATGGGTTAAATGGTATTTGATTTCCTAGTAGGAAACATTAACGTAAAATGTTTTTTTATGTTACTTTTAATAAAGATTATTAATTTATTTTAGATTGTGAATAAGATCATAAGAAAAAATACTTACTTTTCATGTGAACCTTCATCCATTACTAGGTTTCAACCACAAACTCATCTTTTCTCCAAATGATGAGTATTCAAGATGACTTATTCACATTGAAAGTTCTGTAATCAACTTCTAGAGAATCACATAATACACAAAAGAAGAACTATATTTTTCCCATTTCATTAGTCATTAACCGAAACCGAAATGTTAAGTACTAGATCAGATAATACACAAAAAGGATAATCTTTTTCAAAAGTAAAAAGTACTCTTAATCTCTAAAAATTTTCAAACAACATCCAATGTTTAACAATGACTATTCAATACAAAACTGATCATAAAATTCTTTAAATCATTCGAAACTATGATAGAAACCCAAATCCCAGAAGGATTTAATCCCATAGTCTACCAATAAAAATCTTAACATTTTTATCCAAATAACTACAATTACTCTTAAAGTATCATACTTAAATTTAATTAACCAAATCACATATTCTCTATGACAGGTTAATCATTTACAAAAATAAACAAAATCGTCATATGTCTATAATAAAAACATATATTCTTACAAAATTTAATTTCAACCATTAATCCACAAATGAAATCCCATGGTATTCTATTTCAATTAATCATATAATGTTTCCAAAATAGAAAACATCTTCTAAAATAACCTTTACCACTTAATCACCTAATAATTTTCCTATATTAAGGATATCCATTTGATAAAACATAATTTCCCAAAATCAACTTATTCTTGATCCATAAAATCATTTAACATAAATAAATATGTCATACTAATCAGGGAATTCATGTTGGATAGTTGTAGGGGACTCTCCCATGTCACCCTTTATTGTGGGATTGATTTCTGCATCTTTCTGAACACAACGGGTTGTCACAATTCTTACGGTTTGTCCTTTCTATAAAATTAAAAAATAACACTAACATATTATAACCTCAATGTTTTTCCTTTACATTTCATTTTCATCCAAATACATTAAGACCTCAATAATATATATATTTTCAATTCCCCCACCACTATATGATAAAATAAATCTATTCTCAATAGAAAGAACATCTTACCTTGATCATGGTGTACACATTGTTTTATCATTTTATTTTTTCACATGGATAGAAGGTCCATGGATTGAAAAAATGATTTAGAGATCCATCAAAATCATTTTCCTCCATTATCCAAAAACACCTTTTACTACTTGGGTTATATAGGATTTTGTAGAAAACCTAATTCAAAAAATAATCATGTATGAAATACAATTATAATACATCTGATAAAATATGACTTTTATAAAACAGTCGAACTAAATTTGAGTTGGAAATTTCAATAAATTGTCCTATTAAAATACTATAAGTATGTACTATGAGAATATATTATAAAAGAAAATAAAAATTGGTTACGCATGGGTATCCTTGTTTAGAACCTTCTTCAGAATCATTAAATGCTTCAAAATCATGTGATATGGTTTAATATTTGAAAATTTATTGGAAATATTTACCATTCATGATAATATAAGAATATTGAGAAAATAGGATTTGATTAAACAAAACCCATGATCCACGATGATATAGAGGTATTTTTCAGGTGTTTGATATGTGAAATAATGGCTTTCAAGTGTGTTGTAAGCAAGAAAAAGTTTCACCATCATCTGAACATGACATAGAAATATTTATTGCAAGCATGTCATCAAGAAGAGATAAGAATGACGTTTGAGATCCTCTTCCTTAAATTTTTAACAGAATTTCCTTGATCTGAAAAATTTAGAAAACAAGGATTTAACATAAATAGTAGACATAGGGATTAACCATGTGTTTATCAAAAACTCATAGTCCATAATGTTTTCAAAACCGACCTCTAAAACCAACTATAAGAACTTGAACTTAAACAATACATAATCTTGAGTTAACTCAAGAATCCACATTGAGGATCTTTTCAGGTTTTGAGTTTTAGTGAATTAGTCCATATCTAATAAATTAGATTTTAAAATTTACAATGTAGACACATCTATGCAGTATCCTTTTTTTATAATATAATGAAACTCTAAAAAACATGTCTATCTCCATGTTTTAGAAAACATGACTATTCCTTTTTCTCATCCTTGAACCAATTCATCTTTTAGTCTTGTGAAATTTTTATCAAAACATGTTGTGAGCATAAAAATCTCTATAAGGGTTATAAAATAAGAAAAGGAAACATTGACTCATCAATAAATACAAATCAATGAAACCATACTTTAAAATCATAACAGACCTCATGAAATCATAAGATTTATGAATAACATAGAGAAACCAAAAATCATAATGGTAAAATGTGGCATCCATATTATACATACATCATATCTATCACAACTATGTAGGGAGTTATGTTTGAATATAAATCATCGTATATTTCGTAAATCTATTAGGAGAAACATTTTCTTTAACCTCCCTCATGTTACCCAATGCATTGGAGAGTTATCTTGGGATAAGAAACCGTAGGTTTATAATGGAACCACCCATATACATAAATAATTCTAAATAACCAGAACATAATCACAACACATAACACAAGCATAAAATAAAGATAACATTTTCACATTCCAATGACAATATATCAAATCAAGATATTGATATAAAAAATGCTTTATAAATCCATTCCAAAACCATTTAAAACATTTAATAAGTAGTTTTTTGAATCAAAGTGCCCCATAAAAATTTGAAGAATTTAAAGGAATTAACATTTTGAAAAATTAATTTCCATATAATTAAATCCATAAAAACTTTTTGAAACATGATCATTAATGAGAAATATTGAGATGGTTAAATCATTAAAACCATATTTTAGTTAAAGAGTTCCTAACCAAACGAGAGATGCTTGAAGAAAAATAATTGAGGAATAACATTTAATAAAAAAATTATAATATCATGAGAATAATGGTATTAATGATATAATATGCCAAAGGAAATTATATAAACCATATAAATGGGAATTGGCTCATAACAACTATGAAGTCTCAACAGAAAGTAAATTGAGACGAAATCCCTTATAAAAAAGATATCCTGAGATTAAGGATAAATAAATTATACAATTATGTGTGACAAATATATATACACTATATATGATTGGATATTTTGTGTCAAACAGTCAAAGGTCATTCACACATATTCATATCATGGCTTAATCAACATGATCGAGTTTATCCCAAAGAATTGCAATTGGGTTAAAAGTTCCCTTAATTAAATTCAACAGCCTAACGATGTCACATTAAATTTTAGAAAATGGGTTGTTGAGAGGGAAAAGGATATCTCAAAACTTAGACATAAAAATTTATTGAAATAAGGATATCGATGAAAATATCATGACATAAAAAGATTCAAATTAGAAGACATAAAGAAAATATGTCTTTTAAAATATGAGGGTGGAAGGTTCCCTTACCGATTTGGTAACTTATGAAACATACGCCCCATAGAAGAAGGATCATAAAATGAAGATGAAAATACAAATAATTTAAATTAAATTATACAATGATCAAAATCATGGGAAGTACAATGACCACAAAAAAAAAAGAAATAGTGTAAAATATATCACGAATCTTAAAGGAATAAAAGTGAGATGAAAACCCCTTAACATGTTGTGATAAATTGACTAGTATGAAAAACATTTAATAACAAATAGAATATTCACATAATTCAAATAATATAAATATAATCATTATAATATATATGAAATGGAAGTAAAAAGACCACCTTCAATAAATAGGTGGTGAATAATGGAAATCTCATGGAATTAAAAGTGAGATAAAAAACCCCTTACCATGTTGTAATCAATAGATTCGTCAGAACAAAAGTTAATAAACACAAAATGAATCACATAAAACAATGAATATAAAGTCAATTATGATAATATATATGAAATTTCTTGTACATAATACACCATAAGAAATGAATAATTGGTGAATAATGTAAGACTCACATAACTAAAAGTGACATAAGAAACCCCATACCTTGTGTCCCAATTGAACAGTTCATTCGTTAATCTCATGAATAATAAACTAAAGTTAACTTATAGTTCCTTAAGAACATTTTTCATGTGTATTTTTCATTTTATATAACTTATTACCATGCTATAAACATTATGAAATCATTTATATTAGTATTGGTTGTTTTGTCGATATTTGGTACTTGAGTCTGAAATGAACTTGTTATGTTTACAAGTTGTCCATGTGGTCAAATTTTTATTATCTCCAGATTGGTATTAATGATTTAAATATCATATATATTATAAATATAAAATATATATATATGTTTCCATAATATTAAATATTTTTTGGAGATAGCAAATGAAATGCACCGTTCATGCAGACAGTAAGCCATACATAAGCATGAACACTAATTTCACTTCAATTAAATATTTAGTGTATTGAAAATATTAATTATAAATAGGTATTTAATACTTAAATTATAATATCATTTATAATTTCAGTAACTCTGTCTTTTATACGTTCAATTTATGGCCTGAATAAGTAATATCACTTTGAGGGGTATGTAGTCCGCAATTCCTCAAATGCAATTATCGTGTTTACCCATTATGGAAACCATAAACGTATTCTATAAATGAAAATAAATAATCATAGAAACAATATAAATATAATATATAGCACATATAAATAAAGTTAACTCTTAATGGAAAACATAAGAGGTGGTAGGAGAAGATAAAACAATCTTCTTTTCGTGAGGCAGTAGTTCATCGTCCACATAAATAGTATGTTCCTTACCCATTAGATAGAGGTGTGTGTAAGTTCAGTTAAAATAATTATAATAAAATAACCTATTATATTTATTATATTGAATTGTTTATAAAATAAATGATTAAAAAGAGTTTAGGGGGTTTGAAAAGTAAAATAAAAAAAGAACTTAAGTGAAGATGTTACCGTTAAATCAGGTATCACCCTATGGATTAAACCAAATGGTTTAATTTAGTTTCCTATGTCTATGGAATGGGATCTAGGAGGAGTAAATATATTTATAGAGCTTAATTGGGAAAATGATGGATGAGCCAAGGGTCTTCAAATGTGTGAGGAATTAGTTATAAGTGATGGATTTTTATAAGGGGGAGGGGGTCTTTAGGAATGATTGAAAATATTATTTTATTATATAATGATTTTCTGTTTCTAAAGGTCCGATACTTATTAAAGTAAAAGGTAAGATTACTCATGTATGAAGAAAAATTAAACAATAATAATTGTACTGGTTTTTTATATTATTTTAATTTTATAATCTTATTTATTGAAATCATTCATTAATGAGTTAAATATAGCATCATTATTGTTTCAAAAATAATTTTATTAATTTCATGTTTGTAAATTATAAAAAAATACCATCATTAGGAAAAAATTTTATATTTAAAATGAATATTTATAGCCGAAGATATAACTTATATAACCCCATGTAAAAATTTATTTACTAAAAGATATAAGTTTATGTCATTTTCCCTTTACTTAATATTAATTAATATAAAGTGTCATAATCATTTATACATTGCTTAATGGGGTCCCAAAATCGTCCTAGGGATGCCCATCACTATACATGTATCAACTAATAGTATTTGGACACATTTTAGAGTAATTTTAAATTATTAAAATATTATTTTTTACAATTATTTACTAGATTTACACTTTAAAAATGATAGATAAAATATTTATTGATGTAAATATTCATAATGTATACAAATAAAAGTTACATGTTTACACTAATTAATCCACCTAATTCAAAATATAGAATCCATTTTTTCAAATTCCAAACATAGAAGTAGAAGAAATTAATTTAAAATTAATTCCTGTCGTCAAAATAATTTTTTTAAGGAATAATAACTATCAAAATATTGACACTTGTTTAGGACCAATTTCAATGTAGAATTACATCCAGTGGTCTAAATTGGATTAATTGGAGAAATTATAGTATAATTAAACTTTAAATACAATTAATAAGATAATATTACCATATAAATAAATTATATTAAAAGGTAGTTTTGAAATAAAATACTTCATTTTTCATTATTCATAAAAAATTATTTTTATCAAAAAAATACCAAAAATTTACCCAAATTAAATTTTTATGTCCTAATTCTAATTAAAATTTTAATTTGGAAAAATAGAATATATTAAAATGACCAAAACTATATTTAAAGAGGGTTTTACATCAAAAGGTTGTAAATGGACCATTAATGCATATTTGAGTATTTATGCTTAAAATCAGATTATTTCTTATTTTGAACCTCTAAAATTTATTGGCTAAAAAACATTTATCAAACATTTATATTCATTCTGTAGTTAGTTCTGTCAATTCCCACTCATATAATGGCTAGTATTTTTCAACCGTTTAAAATAATACTATATTAGTATTTTCTGTATAACTCAGCATTTGGTGCAACATATGTTTTCAATGAAACTCGTTGTTGCGTATCAGGTTATCCATCAAACAAATATTCCCCATTAAAGTAAAATTAATATTTAATTAACAAATATTAAATAATAGAAAACTATTATATTCTTTATTTTGCAGGGATGTTACAATGATGTAATGATGAAAGTAGTCCAAACAATATTAGGACCTTTATATATATATATGATTTCTGGTATGGGTAATTATACAAATATAAGATACCCAATAATGGTTGACAAATTGCACAGTGAAATGTAATTGTATTAGTGAAAAAATTTTAAGAATTTATTTTCTAAATCAAAAATTATATCTCGTAGAAGAGAAAATTCCCAAATATTATATAATCACATCCTCATTGATTTATATTAAATTTATGTGGAAAATTTTCTTATTGAAAATATACATGGATCACCCCTAATATGAATGAACACAAAATTTATAAGTTATATTAAATCCATATCAAAGATGAATAATTAATATCATTAAGTGATTAAAAAATAAGGATGGTATATTCCTTGGCTCATGCTTTTTTCCGTCACCTAAACTTCTATCATTTTATATAGGATCTACACTTTTTATAATGAACTAATAAGAAAATAAAAATAAAAATAACGTGAAAAAATAACGATATCGTCAACATCAATGGATAAATCGTTTTCTATCCAGAAATTCAATTTCAACTATAATGATTTTCATATTTAATTTCAAGAAATAAAATATTGATCATAATGAAACTTCTATGGGTTTGGATTAGTTAAAATAAATAATCTATCAATTTACTATTAAATTAAAACACAATGAATTTATTAGTAGTTTATTTTCTAATTCAATCTTTTTCATTCATCTTGATCTCCATTCTTCTTAAATCGTTTATCAATTTAATAAGGATATTTACCATGTTTCAATATTGAATATTCAATAAATTAAATTATCCATGATCATCATCTAATATATTACTCAAAATAATAAAAAATATTCTATAATGTTTTGTGTCATGTTATATCAACAGTTAAAAACAATATTTACATTAAACTCTCAACAAATCACATTTTAAAATATTTTATAATCACCAAAAAAATCTCATCTCATAGTATATGAAAAATGATCCATAATATAAATTAGAAAATACAATAAATTCAGAATACAAAACATGTTAAATATATACTTTACTTTTAGTTATCATTAGATTCACACATAAATGATATTCAAAAAAGTCATTTCAATGTTATATAAATTTCATTATAGTATATTTTATTATGTCTTGGGTCATTCATTGTTGGCTAGTAAAAAGATTAACATATTCATAAATAGCCACTAATCTCATGTACATGACCAATTTTAATTTTAGATAAAACATAAGAAAAAACTTATAACATCCATTCAAACATAGATCCATAGTTTGACTTCAGAAGTGAACATTCACAATCATTAGAAAATCATATCCATTCTTATATAGAGTCACAACATTTTTTTGTTAATTCTAAAATTATTAAAACATTATTACTCATATATATTATGTGATCTCAAGATCATTTTAGTAATTATAATATTTCCATAAGTGTTTTGAAGTATTTTAAGAAGGATAGAGTTGTGTTGATACACCCTAAAAGCCATATAAGTAATTCTAGAATACCTAGCCATGAGTTAGATTTTAAAATTTGAATTCCAATTTATTTGAAATTATTCAGGAATAAGTGTGAATGTGAATGACTATATGTCTCATTTAAAATCTATTTTAGTGTGATTACACACTATTGTATGGGTAAACATATATGAATGTTCCTTATTATTCAATCGATGTTAAAAATAATGTTTTTTATAGAGTGTTTGTTTCATCATGCTTTGCATTGGTTTTATAGAGATTTACATCTGTTGTGAATAATTTTTCATCAAGGTCACGAGGACTTATATAAGAGTATATCAAAGGTTCGAAAGGCTATATGAGGTAAAAAATGAATGATAGTGAGTTGTGTAAATGTGATATAGAGAAATATTAAGGTATCTATATACCCAAATGAAGGAAAATAAAAAAATGGATCTTATTAAAAATCAAAAAAAATGATCTATATAAAGGTAATATAAATAATATAATTCCTATATAAAAAAATGATGCTGATTATAAAGGTATCACAATAGAAATCCTAGTCAGTGTTATGGTAGTTTGAGGAATATGAAGGCTATCTACAGTTATTCAATACCAATTTAATTTTAATCCTGATTTGTGTCCAGGTAATTTAGTACCAATATAAAGGTTACTCTCATGAACCAAAACATACATAATGGTAATGTGGGTGTCCATATGGAAATGTGAGGGAATTTTTAGGCTAGGTAATGGTATACTGATTTTCCATCAAATTTTAAATCATAAATAAATTGATAAAAATTATTATTTTTTATCTGTTCATTATTGAGTTAGTCATCACAGTCATTCAACTGAACACTAATCTTAAATTCTATTTTTGATTCTATGGTAAATGATTTGAGCCAAGAACTGAATGATACTACATAGAAGAATTAATTTCCTCAACATAGTAACATCTTGTAGGTTGTTCAAAGGAGTCCTTTAATAGGAATATATTGATTATAGGGCAGAAATTAATGTTTTATAAGAACAATAAATATATGTACTCTAATAGACTTCATGAAGGATAAATGAGTTTAGGGGGAATAATATCTCACTAAAAATAATATTATAGTTTCAATAATTGTTTATAAAAAATATTCATGATATTAAACATGAAAAATAATTATATAAATGTGAAAAGTTGAGAAAATTTGAGAGAACAATATTGTCCATTCAAGAGAAAATTTTATGAGTATAAATTAAATAGTACCCAATGCATTCTAGATATTTCATGTCTGTTAATGAAGGAACAGAATATATATATATATATCAACTATTTTTGTTGTCAATTTTTTACATCATGCATCTTAAGGGATAGATGATCTATTATGATTCAAAATCACAATTAGATAGATTGGATAACAATGCTAATATTCTTAATGGTTTTTTGAACATATCCTACTATTTTTTTATCTTATAAAAGGTTTCATGGATGATCTATAAAAACCATATTAATGTAATAGAGGATGAGTTGTTTGATAATATATGAATCAGGTATAATGTTTGGATAACTTGATGGGATTCCATGTTTGTAGGATTTCAGGCTATAAAATGGTATGATATTCAGAAAGAGACTTTGATAAAACCATCAGGAAAATAATGTTTGAATTGTAATGCATTTTTTTCTCATTAAATTAACGTTATAACATAATGTTTTTACTTGATAAATCCATACCGAGAAATGTATATATTTTTTGAGATGATTATGACCCTATAAAAACCATTAGTTTTTTATTTATTTCCATTTATTTATTACATTACATGGTTAATGATTTACTTTTAATAATAAAATCCATATCTATTACCATAGATAGAGGTTACAGAGTTAACAAAGGATAATATAGGAAGAAATTTAATCATGGTAAAATGTGACACCATATTCACAAAACTCCCCAAGGAGTATATATTGTCTTTAATGATCTCTAAGTTGTTTTAGAACATAGTTATTCCCTCTTATTGGAAGATATTTTATTTTTATACATTTTTTATTTTCACTATATGAAGTGTATATTAAATGAATATTTTAAAGTCTCAATGATTGATAATTGGGATTACTCATTGTCAAATTCAATTGTTTGGTTTTATCCAAGACTTTATATAAAAATAAGAATAATGTAAACATGTAATTGAGAAACAAGTAAATGAATGAAAAGAAAGATCGCTCACCATTATTTTATGATCATGTGTATAATTTTCCACTACCAATATTTATTTATGTTGATTATTTGAAGAAATATATTTATTATATGTATAGTATGATGAAGATAAATATATATATTTTTTAAAGTTAATACTATCAGTTATAATATTATTTGAAAATTGATCATAATGATGTTGTTTTATATATATTTTATTTCAAATGAATTATTTATAATAATATTATAACCAAGTTGGATGGATAATTACTTTATCCAAAAAGAAATTTGTCATGGATGTTTTCTATTCTATTTTAAAGAATTTAATTCACAAATTATATTAAATCATTGATGATATAATATAATTTTCATTTTAAAAATAAGATTGAACACAAAATTATTGATAAGATACATTAGTTTCAAATGAATTTTTCAGATTGATTTGTCTTTTGGGACTCACCATTATGATAGAATGAAATTCATATCAGTATAAGAAACTGTATTAGAGTCTGGATGTATCAATATACAATATGATAATGATATATTGGTTTGTATGTTTTTAATATCATGATATTTCTAATAATATGTGATCCATGATTTCTGAGTGAATGGAAAAAATGGAGGATGATTTTATGATCGTTTTTTCAATCGGTTTGAGGTTTGGTTGGAAATATAGAATGTATTGGAATTATAGTATGTCAAAGATTATTCTAGTTTAATTCATAAAATGTTATAATGATCCTTATGATATCAAAATCATGAAGATGTCATGACACAAACAAGATATTGTGATGGAATAATGGTTTTGAGGTTGAAATATGTTTGTCTCTGTACACCAGTGATAAAATTATAGGACACATAAATTGATTGAAAGAAGAGAAGTTTGAAATTTATAAAGATGATGATTCCTGAAGCACTAATCAACTAATCAACTAAAAATATAATCCATTATATTTTTTGATCAAATGTAAATAATATATCAAATTAATCAATGAAAATTTTATAGAATGTTTTTATTATATATTCCAATCCATTGGTGTAAATTAGGTATCAATTTTCAGATATAATTTGACACTGATAAATCAATGAAACATGGACTCTTCAGACACATGACATAAATATGGGAATTTTTTAAAAAATATATTGAAAGATGAATTTTTTGAAGACATAGAAGATGTGTTATTAAAGGGATTCATTATTCCAATGTTTTTATAAGGGTTTTTTGGCTATATAAGTGAAAATTATATTTACAGAATAATCTTTTATATGTTTATGTCTGTAAATTGGTATAGAGTATCAGAATGAGAAGTCATTATTTTCATCAAAGTGTATAGAGTAATGGAATTGTACTTTTGAATCTCTTATATATTATCATCAATATGAATAATGTCAATATTAAAATTGTAAATAGGCTAATTAATTTCATGAATAATAAAATAAATATGAATTTTCTAGTATATTAAATAAAATTCTATACGTACCATGAAGAGTTGAGAATCACTATAGAAGTAAAATCTATAGTCCAAATTTAAATGATATTGAACATCAGAGAAAATTTATTCAGTGCGAAAATTAAGGTAAGTTATCATCGATTCCTCTCCTATGACTAATATAAATAGTAGGAATTACATTGTACATTCTGAATATTATAATGTTTTAATGAAAATATATTTTGAGATCCCTGAATGTTATTAAGAAATAAGATGTTTCTAGAAAAATCATTCTTTTTGAATTTTCCAGAAATAATCTGATAAAGAATGAGTTACATTATCAGATAGATAAACCAGATGAAGATCTCATGGTAATGATTGAAGTGGTTCAAAAAATTCAAGGTTATATTTTCTTATTTTTATCCATACTGAAGAAATGGATATATGTATAAGAAAGATCCAATAAAAAATTTATTTTTAAAATGTTTATTTATTTTCTTACTTACTATTTGGTAAAAAATATAGTATTTTTATTGAAGGGTACCAAAAGTGGATGTTTAAAAGGTATAATAATAACATGTTTTAAACAAACCGGTGAAGGTTTCCATGGTTGTTATAAGATATTTTTTTGCATCATTAATCCTAAGATAATAAAATATATATTTTTCTTGATTATATTGTTACACTAGTGAATGGTTATATAATTCATGTTGAGTTCACAAAAATATAATTTTTCAGTAGATATTGTGGTATTGGGTCATTTATATACCATGTCAATTACAAGATACTCTTTTTGTGTAGTGAACCTTGTAAATACTTGTTTTCCTATGGTTGTGTTTATTTTATTTTATAATATGTGAAACATACTTAATTGGAGGAGATGTTTTTTATATAAGAACGTTACAACAAATTAATAAGTAATCACTGATTCATCGGTCCCCCTATAAGTTAATCACTATAATCTAGGTTTTCCATTGATATATTATACATATCTAGAAGAATAAGATAAATAAATTGATGATACACTAACTTGAAAATTTAAAATTACATTTCTCCCACATGCCTAGTTAAATATAAGAGAAAATTTGTGTCTATATGAAATGAAAAAATTTAATAATTAAATAAAATTTAAAAGATAATATCAGTGTGAAATAAGTAATATAAATTTCCCTTAAATATTTAATCCACTCGTTGATGAAATTTTTTAAAAACTATGAAAATGAAAATGTTTTTGAAATGAAAGGAAAATAAAATAAAATAAAATAATTGATTAGAAACTATTTACAAGAATAAATGGAAAATACTAAGGATTAAAAAAATAATTAAAATAATTCCTTGGGATAAATATTTATATTTATTTTCTATCATAAGTGTGCTCTCAATATGTAATGTTTTGAAAATGATATACAAATTTAGAAATTTTAAAACTACAAAAGTTATAACATCAAAAAATATTAAAATGAATGATTCTTATACAGAAAAATTTATAATGAGGATATATCCATGTGAATGGATTACTAAATTTTGAATAATATCTTAAAATAAATTCATTATCATATCCCAATAATATCTTTTTAAAATGTTAACTAATTTCCTAGTAATTTGGATTTCCCTAATTTTGTATTAAGTGAAACTATAGGTAATAAAAGATTGGACAAAAATGGGAGGATAAAAATCCAACAAAAATTCAGCAAATCATTTATTTTTAATGTTGAAATATTTATGAAAATAAACTTCCTAAAAAGATCACAAAATTTTAAGGTATTTATTTAAAAATATCATGCATTATGAAAAAAAATTTAATGCCAATTTACTTTTAATTATAAAATAAGAATGATAATTTATTATTCTTATTTTTGTTATAGATTAATTCATAATGAAATAATATCATGGGAAAATATTTTAAAATATGAAAATAAAATAAGGCCACACAAATAGTGGTGAAAAAGAATTAAATTGAAAACTTTGTAAATAGAATAAAACCTTAGAGAGAAAGAAGAATAATCATGAAAAAAACAACGTGGAATACATAGAGATAATTTTTTTTAACATCGGGGATATATGTTTTGAGTAGTGGTGATAATATACAATGTGGTATATATATTATTATTATAATAAATTGAAAATTCCATAATATATGATGTAAAATAAAAGGAATTTTTTTGTGTATATCATGGTATGTTAATAAAAGAACAATTTTCAGAAACACACTCCCATGAAGAAAAACTAGAAAAAACATCATGATATATCACATTATATGATATAAGATATTTAGATAGTTGAAGGAATGATTTCAAGATGAAATAGTGGCAAAGTCATGATAATACAAAATAAAATAATCAATTTTAATTTTAAAAAAAATATTTCAAGGGAGAGATATGATAATGGGTAGGGTTATTGAAATTTTATATAAAGAAGTGGTGATGTTTCCTAAAATGGTATAAAAAATCCTAGAATAAGTCTTATGTAATGTTTAATAAATCACTAGATATGAGGATATTGAGCCAGAAAACATGGTCTAAATAATTAAACAATGCTTCAGAGATGGAGGAATTAAAAAAATTTGTAATTTGTAGTGGAAATATTTAAACTCCATGTGATGAATATGAATTTCAAGAGAGGTTATATAAAATGGATGACCATAAGATTCAATATAATCTATATGGACGGTGGAAAATATATATACATGCTATAATAGATTGATTGTATATTCTTCAAACGCAAGAAAAAATGATAAATAATATTCAAAAAAATGTTACAGTGTGAATGGATGAAAATATTTTACTATCAGTGGTTTGGAAACGTCATACACATAAAACATGTTGGAGAAAAGAATTAGTCCATATAATACATAGATACTCAAAAGATGATACCTAGTGGGGATATATGCATCTAAATCTCTCAAAACATCATAAACTCAACCAAAAGAGATTGTTTGTTTACATTAAAGAGTATGGAATATTTATAAAATTAAAATTTTCAATTATAAATATACCACTTTACTCTATATCATTTTATGTGGTATGACATGAAGTTAATTAAAGGAACAAAATATTGGGGATGTTGGATGAGGTTGTCACTATTGTAATCTAAAATAAAATGATCAACCTAATGATTATAAACATACATGATAAATATAATTTTGGTTCATCCCTTAATGGTAAATAAAACATATTAAAATTTTATCAATTTGTGATAAATCAGGAAACCGTTATTTTTTAGTTTGTTTCAAAAATAAAGAAAAATAGGGACTACAATATGTTTCATTTCTTGTCTATTGACATGTTATTACATAAAATTTTTTGTTTCATCTATAAATAATCACGGATTATATGAAAAGGGGTGTTAGAATATTTTTATTACAATCAAACATAAATTTCATTGAGTATGGAATAGCCATCATTATGCAGATCATATTTGTAAACCATGCAACACCAAGTTCTCATAGACTTATATAAGAGTAATACAATGTTGATGACGGCTATTTTATTATAACAAAAATATTAAGTGTGTTTTATAAAGGTGATTCATTTAAATTTAAGGGGAACTGTATACTAGTGTGAAGGTAACTCATAAGATCAGAACTAATATGAATGAAATTCATTAACTATATAAATTTTATAAAAATATTTTTGTGGATACATATGTGTAACTTCCAAGTAATGAAATATGAATCTTGGTAATCCTAATATCGATCAAAGTTTTCTATAGTATATTTATGATATGTAATGGCCATTCACTAAATGTGTAAAATGTAAGAAAAAGATGTGTAAAGGTAAATAAGAACATATTGATGGGTAATAATAATGTTAAAAAGGCAATATAATGATAAAAATGATGCTTTGTTTTCATGAACATAAATAATTGTTTTGTTCATAATAATTTCATTCTGTTTATCATTGTGTACTATTCATCATTGAATTGACCATATAAATCATGAAAAATCATTGTGATCCTAGGTTATAGATGTCAAGAACCAACTTAGATGAAGGATATGAAAGTATAATTTAATGATTCCTTTTTTTATTAAGAGATAAAAACATCATAGTCCATTCATGGTGGTGTTTATAGATTCGTATAATTGAAATACATTGTGAATAAGACATAATGATGATTTTATGACATTAAGAGAATGGATTCATCTTAAATATTTATAGTGTATATCTAAGTGTATAATTGTTTGAATTTGAGGGAACATATGAATCTGAATATTAAAAACAATTATTTTATGTCTGTAGTTCGTAATTATATTAATAGATTATTTTATCAAAAAATATGTTATAATTAAGTTAATATCAACACTATATATACATAGACCAATGCTCAAGTATTTATGAAATAATGTTTCCACTACACAATATTGTATTAGCAATGGGATTTTCGTTAACTGTTGTGAGGATATGATTTATCTATTATGAGTTCATTTTCACATACGTAAGATAATTATTATAATTCATGTGTATCATGCCCATGTGGGTATAATCAAAATAAAAAATTATGAATTATTTATGTGTAATTATATATCATGATATTTTAATATTATGTAGGATGTAAATTTCACAGTCTTAGGAAGATTAAATAGAAAGGAATAACTAGAAATAATGAAGGTTTGATGAGTTCAAATAAGAGAATATCTCACTACCTACAATCATTGTGATTCCAAATTCTAATATGGATACAATAGTCAATATATTATTCAATTAATATATAGAGGGTGAAAATGAGAGTGTATGGGAGATCCCAGTATTACCCCTGGGAGAATATTTGTTGTGTATCAAAGAAAAAAATGTAACGCATTAAGGAGAGAATAGTCATTATCATGGGATAAATAGATAGTGAAATTGATGAATTTTTTTATGTTTATTCAATAAACCAAGAATATAATGGGATATAAGAGAGACTTTGAATAAAAATTAGTGTGTGAATGATTAGATAAAATGTAAAATGTTCATGATAGTTTGTTGATCTGATACTAGTAGTTGAAGACATTTTTGATGGTTCATAGAGGACTCGTAAATAAATATTTTACAGTTATATATATTGAACAATGTGAGAAGGAATGAATATGGTTTAGTCCTAGAAACAACATGGGACTCAATATAATAATGAAGAGAAGCTATGAAATATTATGGGATTCACATCAAGACGTGTATAACACCATCAATAGCCTAGTGTGTAACCATAATTAATTTTAAATAAAATAAAATTAATGGTACAATAAAATACATGTTCAATAAAAACTAAATAACGATGGGGAGTATGAATTTGGAGATGATCTGAACCCTGTAAACACATTTTACATTGTTGTTATCGTTTATTATTTCTTTACATACTAATATTCTAGTGACATTCACACTATCAAATTTCATACCACTTAATCATAAAAGTGTTTTGATAGTGAAAATGTGATATTCTATGAAGGAAAATATAATCTATAAAAATTAATACTAGATACCCCCTATAAGGTGTTTATATGGTCCACTAGGCCATACATCTCAAAATAGTCAACGTAAAGTACTTCTTAGCATCAATATACTCATATATTTTTTATAAAAGTTTTATTGACGTTTATTTCTTATAATACTAACTCACCGATGTATTTTAATGAAATAATATAACACTGGATATTGATTTTCTATATTCAATTATTTCTCTAGAGTATGAAATAATTTAGCCAAAAATTACATCCTCACACAACATTTATTTATTTGACCATTTATTATATCCCATTGATGAATCAAATTTGACACCATTAAGTTTAGTATAAATCCTCCAAAAATAGAATCCATATTTATAAAAATAGAATAAATACTATATCATGAAAAATGTACCTAATTTAAGTCCCACATATTTTTATTATGACAATATATTATAACATATCAATAATATAACATTTTAATTAGAAAAATAATATAGGGAAAGTAATTCTTAAAAATAAATAAGGACAATAATCACATATAAAATATTAATTCAATCATGAAATATCCATCATCATGGTAACCAATGACAAACTTACCAAAAAGTGTTATCTTTTAAAGAAAATAAATAATTATCATTTAAAATAGAATTTATTTAAATGAATGGAGTGAATAATTTTATAGGAGTATGTAAGGTTTTGTAAAGGTATAAAATTGGGAAACATGATAGCTATAGTTTAATTAGTCTTACTTATTTTCAATGGGTGAATTGAAGTTGTAATAATATGAATTTAATCTTTATATAAAAGTAAATAATGATAAGAATATAGGTAATATATATAAATAGTTCCTCAAAATCTATTTTAGTATTAATGAGTGATAAGAAAATATAAAGTGACAACATGAAATTATCATTACTTCTTTTTTCGTGTATCAACATTTGAATTTATAAATGGCACCACAAATTCACTAACTACAAATATGTAGTGTATTATAATTACATGGTAGAATGCACAGGGATACTACCATTTGATTATGGGGAAATAAATATCCTAAACCATTAAGGGTGTCCTTTATATAATTCATTATTATGGGGTTTGATCTAAGTTTTATTTTCATATCACTTTAAATGATAAATGAGGGGTCAGAATCAAGTAAGTATCTGAGTGAATGATATCATTTAATTCAATCCTTGGAAATATCATATGTCTTAGTCTATGAACCAAACAATGGTCAGTAGTTGAATTTTTCTCAAACTCTTAGTCCAATCTAGAATGTATCTATTCCTTGGGTGGGAGATAACAACAACTTACGTACATTATTTTTTTCTTCTATTAGGGTAGAATGATTCTTATGCTAGTGGTTGTAGATTTTTCCACGTCAATTAAGATATGACCATTTTCATGACCATCCCATGGTCAGGGATGTTTGCAAAAATCGGATAGACCATTGGTTTATATACTAATTACTAATTCAAAAAGAATATCCATGTTTTGACATAAGGGTTATTTTAATTATACATATACATCACCTGATCACTACCCCTAAAAAAATTAGAAACTCATTAGGGATATCGAAACATGTAAATAAACTAAATAAATCATTATTTATATGTTGATTGGTCGTGATATAATTATTCTCATGCAAGAGGGTTTGGGGTTAAAAGGGAAAAAACCTACATAAGAGTATTAAGATTTAAATTAAATATCATTCTTGAGACCGAAATATGTATTGAATTTATATGTGGGATAAAAAAAGAAGGAGCTAAATAAAGGAGGCTACATAATCTTGAATTGATACAAATTGTGAAAACTTGAATAATTTGGGTTTCAGAAATGAGAAATTGGGGAAATAGTTTGTAGAGTATTGGAAGGAAGAAGAGAAACTTGTCTGGAAGTCGGTCAACTACACTATCACTCCAATCCTTATATAGGTGATATTTTTCATGATGAATATAGTATGTTTACGACATGTAGACTCGATCCATGTCATTTTTCCTTGGATATCCAATGTGTAATTCATGTATCATGGATTCAGTGGTTTGTCTAGGTACATGGAGTGTAATTGTTGTCCACAAAATATACTCTACATATACTTAGCTTTTTCATGGAATCCTTATAGCTTTATCACTAGATTATTTGACTAGTGTCATGATGTTTCCATTCTTGACAGGATTTGTATTGGATTTTTCCATATGGTTTTATGGAATGTTCTTGACCTGGCTTCACAACTTGGGTTAGGATGTGATCCTCTGGTACACGTGATTGATTTCATCAGGACTTGTACTTGTCTGGTTTTTCACCTTTTCAACCTTTTCTTACATAGAAACCTGTGAAACTCTAATTAATTCATAATTTAACACATTTTATGTAAATTTTGAATAATTAAATGAAAAACTATGAATAAATGATATAAAATTATATATATAAATTTATCATATCAAATCATCCAAAACATGAACAACTATTAGTCCGGATGAAATTTGTCTATACAAAGATTTTCCAAAGGATAAGTGATTTGTAAAGAAAGAGTTATTCATTATTTCCATGTATTTCAATTTAGGTGTAAGTAGAAAATTGGTCATTTTTTTAATTGAAACATCCATGAAATTTGGTTATGCTCAATGTCAAGTTGTCAAAAAATTATAGTCATCTAATTTTAACCTCTTAACTGTTCCTTAATTTAAATGTCCTATTTCAATAAACCTCTTCATCATTTTCTCTAATCACTAGGGGTATATAATGTATGTATATGTATGCTCATAGTATTATTACATGTTCCTAAACATTGTCTTTCACTGGTTTTATCATATCCTCTATGTAAACACATGTATAAGAGAATTCAGGAGGCCTTCAACAATTGGGTTCTGATGACTCTGCTACTACAAGTATGTAGGTAAAACGTCAAATATCAATCTCAAATAGGATCATAAGCACTATAGTTATTTTAAAAAAGTGAAACAACATGTGTGATGACATTCCCCCTTCTGGAAGGTCAAATCTATACTCAATCACCTCTGTTTGGATCCATATGTATAGAAATTATATACAAAAAAATGATTATGTTACTTTCCTCTTTCTTTTTCTTTTTCATTTTTTTATTTTTCGAATGCTATGTCTAGTATAGATCTCAAGAACAATAGCTAACCACACATGATCCCTATATATGTGGAAAATTGTGATTTTTGACCCCCTAGTATAAATCCCACATCAATTTTTCTTTTGTTTTTGTATTTTTCAATTGAACATAATATAAACAGAATATAAAAAATGGTATATGGATCACAATATCATAGTCATGTGAGAACATCATACATCATTGAAAGTGGATTTATGTCTTGTTGTATGAATGTATCCCCCCACAGTTGTTCAAAGATATCCATAATCATTGTACAAGGAACAAAGAAGGAATGGAAATGGTCTTGAAATAGCTTCATTCTAACAGGTTATTCATGGAATCAATAGGTCGAATAAAGGGTATATGTTTGTTTAGTCTTAAGAAAATTGGTTATCAAAGAGTATCTCAGTCATTTTAATTTTATACTTGTTCAGTCATTGCTTGTATTAGATCTCAATGCAATTTCTAGTAGTTTTACTTGCCCCATGTATCTCTAATGAAATATACTTAGACAAGAATATGATATCATAGGATGAGAGTCCTCATGGGTATTGATAACCATATACAAACTTCCAATCACAAGGAGCCTAATTCTTTGGTAGTGGGTTAATTAATCATTATTTTAAAAAATTTAAATTTGAATGAAATCCATAAACTAAACAATCATTCTAAAAAAGTTCAATAAGGAGTGAATCATGTTCCTTAAAACATTTCCACTTAACTATTTCTTTAATTCCAAGGGAATAATTATTTATAGGTTTAAATAATTCTTATTATTTTGAATCATATATCCTAGATAAGTTAGAACAATAAATAATCCATGTGTATCACTAGTGAAACAATTAGAATCCACCCAACCGTTAATATGTGACAGTGTCCCCATAGAAAACGAAATGATTGTGGGAATCGTATAGAAGATAATTTTAATGAATTGAAAATGGAATATTAGAAAAAATTAAAATATTGGGGTATTGAGACCTATCTAGTACAAGTGGTATTCCATGGGGGTGTTTGAGCTATCGTAGCAAGAAAATACAATTTACATGAAAAGGTGTTTGAAAAGAAAATCAAGGACTAGATATAAAAACATTAGTTCACAGGTATAAACACATGGAATAGTAGAGAAAAATGGAAGTCATATAGAGGTTAAAGTGGGATATTATTTTTATTCAAATTGTTATAGTTTTCTAATGTATCTTCATGAATGAAAAATAATTAATCATGAAAGAGAAAAGAAAAATACATGGAAATAATGACTAAAAAAATAAATGAACTATGGGTTTCCTCCCATAAATATCTAACTAATCTCCATCAGCCAGATGAGTGGTTGGGGATTCCTGTTAGATGGTCCACTGACTTAGTTGCCACATTTCCTCTTTCAAATGCTAGATGATGTTTCCTCAAGATCTCATTAACATTTTGTTGGGTTAAAAATATCATCTGTAGCTGGGTGAGCATGAATGAGGTGTGCTATGAATGGAATAAATGGTCATGCTTGCCGATGGTGGTGGTGAATTTCATGTGGTAGCTTGTGAATATATAAGGGAACATTGATGAATTCCTTGAGATCCCTTTGTTCTAAAACCACTGGTGGGACTGGATGATTGAGGATGTCATATTATTTTAAAGATCATAACATTCAAAATATAAAATGAGGATATATGTAAATAAAAACTCATCAAAACCTCAAACAGAAATCCCAAATATATATATATATATATATATATATATATATATATATTTATATATATATTTTATAGAGCATGGAAAGAAAAAGATGATAACTAAAACATTCCCGGGTGTATGAGAAGGGTACTATGAATCCCTAAATATAGATTGAAATCAGATAAGAGATCCATGCCAAAAATCTCATTGAGTTTTATCCCACTACTCCGAGTCTCAATAAATTGGTCAAGATTATCAAGGTCAGTAATAGTAGAAGTAGATGATAGAGGGGAATATTCAGTGGATAGTGTGGTAGTAGAGAAAGGGATATGGGTTGGGTGGTGGGTAGGTAACTAACAATTCATATTCCTGTCAGGGGTCTGGAAGCTAGATAAATGAATTGTACCTCGTGGTTCGACATAGTTATAACTCCCTTTACCCTATGGTCCTACTTCACTAGGAAATCCTACTGGGCGGAAGGGTCAGTGAGATTGTGAGGGAGGACTGGCTGATCAAATGGAAATTATGGAATAGTAGATGATGAAGGTCTAACAAATGCAGGAGATGGTGGAAGGGTAAATTTATTGAGGTCAAAAAATTATAGATAGAGGTGAGAAATATTAGAGATACTCACAAAAAAACCAAGATATTATGGATCTTACTGAGGGTGTGAAAGGAATTAGTTTCCTAAACCTGTAAGGGAGTCCTTTCTAGAAGACTCTATTTGGGAGATTGATCTATGTTTTATTTTGGGATGACATTAAATTATAAGTAAGGGGTCATATTCAAGTCACATATCTGATTGAAGGATAACATTTAATTATTACTATATAAAGATCATATGTCTTAGTCAGTTAAGTAAACAGAGGTAACTAGTCCACTTTGGTATTAGCATCATAGTCCAAAATAAGAATTAGCTATTCTCTGGTAGATAGATAGTGACATACTATGTGCATTATGTTGGATTATTTTAGGGAATAAAGTTTCTTAATCAAGTGTTTGTAATGTAGTAAACTCCAATTAAGATAAGTTCATTTTAATTACCATCCAATGGTCATGACAATTTGCACAAATGGTATAGACCGTTTGTTTATATCCTAATTACTAATTCAAATATACATTCCATGTTTAGACATAACGGTGAATTTAATTATGTGGATACCTCACATGATCCCTACCGCTAATAAGTTTTTAAACTCATTAGGGATAGTGAAACAACTAAATAGAACATTAGAGCATGCTTGACATGTTGATTAGCTGTGATAGAATTATACTCATGTAAGGGGGTGTGCGGTGATAATTTGAAAAACAAACACATGATAATTATAACATATATTAAATTACTTACATGAGATAGAAATTTGAATTGAATTTAAATGTGGAATAGAAAAGATGGAATTGACTAAAGAAATTTCCATGCATATTGAATTAATAAAAATTGTTAAAACAAAAAAAAATTAGTTTAGAAATAAAATAGGTGAAATGATTCACAGGGGGTCGAGAGGAAGAAGAGAGGCACGTCTTGAAGTCTCTCAAATGCTTTATTGTTATGCTTCTTATATAAATTTTTTTCATCACAACATGTACTATAGATTCATAATTTGTAGACTTCATTTGCATAATTTTTCGTTGGATATCAATCGTGGCACTCAGGTCTCATAGATTAAGATGATTGATATGTAAATGATGTGTAATGGTTTTCACAATTTTTACTTTACGTCTAGCAATATTTTGTGTGGAATCCTCATAGATTCCTCGTTAACTTGATTGATTGGAATCATGATGTTGTTAGATTGGGCACAATGTGTTGTGTATTTTTCTATCTATTTTTATGGAATGTCCATCACATGGCTTCATGACTTGGGTTAGGCTTTAGTCCTCAAGTACATGACGTGAATAACCCCATCACGGCGTGTATATGGCCAATTTTCCACATTTTCTTCTTTTTTCCCATGGAAACCCCTAAGGATCTTATTATTGTAAAATTGTAAAAAAACCACATGAATTATTGAATAAATTTATTAAAATAAATTAATAATTGAAATCAATGTATATATATAATTTATGGTTATCAAAATACTATAATTATTCATTGAAAAAAAACAATATTTATATTGAAAAAATAAACATTCTATATATTATGTGTGTTTAAATTAATGTAAATTTCTAAATCATTAATTCATCAATGTGAGAAAATAGATCCTATATTTTTGTATAATGAATTATTTTTAGTTAATTGGTCATATTACTTATGAACAATAAAAAATACTTACTATCCTGAATAATTAAAAAATGTAATATAACAAAAAAATAATTATATATGACATAACATAACATGATTTTTCAAAAAGTTAATTTATATTTATATAATATATAATCCATTTCCTTGGCTTTGAATTCACTTTTAAAAGTATTTAAAGGATTAACTAAATTACCAAATCAAATAGACTTGAGATAAAAAGTTGACTCAATATATAGATCAACTTATTAGAAAATATCCAATATTTTCTATCACAAAACGGACCTTCCTACACCCATTCCAAACCATTTGGTTTTATATTCATACAGTAACCAAATTATATCTCCAAGAATCATTCATTACATTTTAATACCACATGTCACAAGGATGGGCTGGAAAGACATTAATAGGAAGAAGGTCTATAAGAAGGGATTATATATCTTCAAACAAGGTAAACCCATCTTAATTTACTATTTCATTTATATTCATATTATAAATATTCTTAATTATGATTATCAACATTAATAACATAAAAATTTCAAAAAAAATCATCTTTAATGATGTTATAGTTATTAAATATTGTGGGTTTATGGTCATTCATTATTTTTATCCCATTTGTGTATCGGTATGGTCCAAAACCTATATGATTGATGGTACTATATTTTTATAACTAATGTAATGGGGGTTTTAAAAAAAATACAATAACTAAATAATTATGTAAATTATTATTAATTAAAATTATTTTCACAATTTTGAAAGGAAACCCAAAAATAATTATTCTATATTTTTCAATTATTTATTGTTGGTGAACTTATCTAAAATGAGAATGTTGTATATTTTTTATTAAGAAATATAATTATAACCTATTGATGGTGAATATATAACTTTAAAAATCTGTATTAAATTTTCATTCTTATATCATTACTCATTAAGGAAGATAAAATCAAGAATAAGGGACTATGATTTTTATTGTTATACTAATACAATAATAGAGAAGTGGGAACCTCTAACAACCAATGATCAAGGTAAAATAATGAATAAATAATTAATAATAAATGAATATAAGTTATTAGTTTAAAATTAAATTAATATCTATAGGATTTATAAAATTTAATATTAATAAATTTATATTGATTATATAAGGAGATAGTGAAAAATAAAGTGAGACTCAAATTAGGGGAAGAGTTTCTTTTATAATATTACATATATATTTAAATTAACTATAAATAATATTGCATTATAGATTATAAAAATTGTTTAATTTAAATCCCCATATTCATTCTCTTATGTCCATTTTTTTATTTACTGGTCAATTGCTTTTCACTTATAATTTATTCATACTTCACCTGTTATGATTTTTATAAGGGGATTCTTGTCTCAATCTCACTCCAATGACCCATTTTCCCTCACAATGATCAATAAGATTCTCTTTTTTTTATAGACTATCCTTTAAAAATTTCTAATTATTTTTTCAATTTAATTTATAGGATTTCCCCACTCTCCTCGTATTCTATCTTTTATTGATCATTACAGTGTTTGAAAAAAGTTTCCTCTAATCTCTATTATATTTATGATTCCTTATATCTAATATTATGATGAGGAATGGATATCTAATTTCAATTAAAATACCAATATTACAAAAAAAATTAATGAATTATTCTAATTTTAAATTCTTGTGTATCATTCCCCTTATTTTTATAGAATCATCACCATGTTTTCAATTTGTGAGGAGAAAATATGATGATCTCTCTCATAATAGTATATTTTTATTCCATATTTTTATTCTCTATATTTAAATTAAATATATTTATTTTCAATTTGTATTTATTTTCAATAGGATCAATATATTCAGTTTCTAAATTTCATTATAATCCTTAACTTGTATTTCATAAATATTTCACACAAGATGAAAATATAAATGATAATTTTTATAATTTATTTTTAATATTTCATATCTTCTATATAAATATTTCAATATTTGTGACTTTATTTTTATTATATTTTGAAATCATGTATTGACCCAAATTGAGGAATACCATAGTGGGTGTTTACATAAATTACATCAGTATGATTAAAAAGGATAAAATCATAAAAGACTGGCCAATTAGTAGAATTAGAAAACTAGATTCATACATCAATCTTACATTACATTCGGAATACAATAATTACAAATATTTTCTTCGATGGATTAAATTTTACCATCTAAAATATCCTTTTATATATTTATTAGTAAACCTTATGGAATCCTAAGGAAATGAAACTAAATAAGGGTGATATCAAATTCAATGTTTGGGTTATATATAGTTTAAACAATAATGAATTAATGTAAATAATCACTATGGAATGGTAAATTATGTAACACACATTGTATGTAATCAATAAATAGATAGGGAGTTTGAAAAAAATATTAAATGGTAAAAAACTAAACACACTTTACATTTATATAATTTTATATGGAATATTTAAAATGGAAAGGTAAATAACTAAACATGAATTCATTTAACTAGTTTAATATAAAATGAAATTCATCCATAGATATGGTTAATGTTAAACTCTCATGGGTAAAACAAATAATTATATACTAAATGATGGAAATTATTTGGTATTATATGTCATGGTTCCAAGTTACAAGATGCCCTTACCATAAATATATGTCCTCATAATAGTTCAAAATAAATAGTGTAAATACCCATAATCCCCCTACCACAACTTTTTTATTCAATTTCGGAATAAACCATGTTATAGTTGAGTTGGAACCTCAAAAATAGGATACCAAATTTCAATCAACACAAACATTAACATAAACCTTGCCTCAAACCCAAACCCAAACATCATAGTTCTAGGACAAATTATATATTACAAAAGCTGAAAAAATCCTGAGAAAATTCACACACAACAATTATGATTGACCACTATCACCATTCCCTAATCCATAATTAAGAATTCATTGCTATCAATTTACCAATAATCAAAATCAAATAGAATATTTCTCATCATACTTATTGAAAACTGAAAACAATCATAATCATAGTAGAAAGAACCCCCCAGAGCATCAAACAAGCTTCACTAGAGATACCATTATCCTCTCCAACATCATACATTATTTCACATTAGAGTAAAACCAAAATACAAAAACATAACATGCTCATAACATCTTGTAACATCATCATATTATTTTAGGATTAAAACATGGAAACCTCCACACACCGAACCACAAACAACGAAACAATGTAAAATTCCTGAATGAATCCCCAAAAAAATTCAAAAAGAACCACTTGAAGATGGTGACAGTAGGATTTCATTGACTGTATGAACATCACCCTTGAAAGACTAGATAGGACACATATAGAAATATAAATGAAACAAAAAGTAGTGTTCAAATAAAGAACAATAATCATAAAAAAAATCAAAATCTAGGAAACATAATCACCACTATAGAGAACCTAAAAAATATTATTACGTAGAAAGTTAATTTTCTCCCCCCTAAGAAACCAATGCTCTCTCAATAATCATAACTAAAACCACCCTAATAGAACCATCTTTCTGGGACAATATGGGGTCAAAATGTGATAAGCATGTAATAATAGGTATGGAGAAACTAGTAAGGGCTTCTTTAGAGAGAAGAAACCTTAAAAGATAGCAATAATGTGAAATATATATAAGAAAGAGAAAAAATGAGTAATTATATCATAATTTATAAATGAGGAGGAGATTTGGAGGAATATTATGGACAATGCCAAGTTAAATGCAAAGACCTCCCCCCCATCGACTCTCTGCTAAATAAGAAACCCTAACATGATAGGGTTAAAGAGATACCTCAATGAAAGTATTATCTAGTCATTATAAATAAAAAACCCATATTATTAATGTCAATAACTTTCCCAAGACACTAATATCAAGATATATCCTACAGATAGTTTACAACTACTTCGAAAAAAAGAAAACAGTTTTTTTTTCTAGGTAAATTTGTCTCATGAGACTACTTATTAATCATGTAGATGTACTAATGGGTGAAAAACATTAATAGTGAATATCCAAATCATTCATCACATTTCAAAAAAATTGATTTAATCCATTAAAATTGGGCCCTATTAAATACCTATATTGAATAAGTTATACAAATATTTTAGTACATGCTCAAATAAAAAAATAATTATCAAAATAAAAATTACAAAAACATGTGAAATGTTTAGTTAAAAAAATATCCCTAAGAAATTATATATATATTTTTGGTTAAATTTAATGATTAGTGATCATAGGAATGTGAATATTTCAAGGGGAATATAAAAATGAACCATGAATGTTAATGAAAATGATATACTTTTCAAAATAAATCATAATAAATTCAGAGAAATAAAAATGAATGTATTAATATGGAATATTATGATTTAAGTAATAATAAGGGGTACTTTGTTTGATAAATAAAGGAATATCTTTAAAAACATTCTTGAAAAAAAATATATTTTTGTTTTGGAAAAAATTTTGAAAACCTATTTTGTAGAAAATTATTATTTAAAAACTAAAAAAATTGTAAATGGTGAAATTTCCTTTGTTTAATAATTTTTAAAAGGTTATTACATTTTTATAAGACATTTTTTTGAGTGAAAATAGATCTCTCATGAAAGAGAGATATTGTGTCAGGTTTTATTAAAATCATTTTCTAAATAGTTTTAAGCACCAAAGGGAAAAAATATAAAACTATTATCTAAATATTATCATGATTAACAAGAGGATATTAGTATTAATGTTTTTATTAATGAATTATCCAATAATTTCCTCTAATTTAAATTCATGTAGAAATAATATTGACAAAAATGAGAAATTTGTATTACCCCATAAAATGATTGTAATATTCTAATGAGAATTAATTAATGGACCGATTAGGTGTATCCACTCAAAATCCACATTAAATAATTCGGAATAAATAAATATATCTTCAATTTTTTTTACATGAAATCATATAATATTTGTGAAAATGAAAAAGAATAATAACCCAATAGAAACAAATTGTTCTAAGAAATTTATTTTCCAATTGGTAACATTATTTTTAAATCCCCTTAAATGAAATAATTCAAATAGAATCAAAAAATAACATAAATATTGATGTATTCCTGAAATTTAATGACATTAGGGAATATTATACACCATAAAGAAGAAAATAAATCCATTTAATTGTAATATACTTCAATGAAATAAAATTGACACGGAATCTCATACCTTGTAGATTCTATTGGATAAAAATTATTTAACATAATGTATAATGGTTTACATATGTTATTAATCAATAAATTTACCATACACATATTTGTAATATTAAATATGATCATCTTATAATTTCTTTTACCCTTTTTGAATGATATCTTATTATGTTCACTATTTCATGTGATAATTGCCTACTTTTTTAATATGTTCTGAGTTGTTATCTTTTATCCTATTAGATTAATCAATATTACTTATTCTCAATATTTTGATACAAAATTTAAATGTTATATATATTCCTTATATATTTATTTATATTGATCCTTGTAATCTAGAGATATTAAATGAAATACACCATTCATGGAGATGGTTCACTAAATGTATGCATGAATGATGGTTTCATTTTCTTTTTATATTAAAAGATTAAAAATTAATTATATATATGAATATTATAATTTCAAAATCAAATTTAACGCATAGTTTTCACATATTTTTATTAAATTCATCCTTAATTAGTTCCATTTATCGCCTAGAAGAATAACATAACTTTCAGGAGGCGGCAATACACACATCTACATATGATGTTATAATATTCCCACAAAATGAAATAAATGATGTTATATGTTATAAACGCATTAAAAAATTTAAAAAATAATTTATATTATATATAATAAATAATAATTAAATAAATAATTATTTCTAGTATTTATATATGGTAACGGAAGAAGAAACACCATCGGTTAGCGAGGTGGTAGTGTGTCATGCCAACGAATGATGGTTATATTTTATGAAAGTGTGTTTGAGTGCAGGAAATAATCTTGAAATAAAAATATAAAATTATATTAAAGAAATTTTATAATCATGGTATAAAAATAATTGATGTGGAGGAGATGTATGTAAACAAAAGTGATCATTGAAGAATAAGACACGTTATTAGGGATACTGCTTTTTTGTTTATGTAAATATAATTCCTTAGATTTAATTAAAACCAATTCATGACTTATAAAATGATTTAATCAATTTTGGGAGATTATTGTTCCTAATTTTTGACAATCACATCTTAGTGATAGGTTTTAATATGTGGGAGGGTAGAGTTCCTTTTTGTAGTGCAGGAGTAACATTCTAGTAAACTTTTCAAAAATAGATTTCTACTAATGTTTTTCCAGGCCATAAGCCTTCAATAATGAACTAAATTTGATAAAAGATATTATCTAGACAAAATATATCAATGAAATCAGTTTTTATTTGTTTCTATGTCATTTGTTTCTTCATATTTAGGTATAGTCCCTTGATCAGATAGTTTTTATCTTCATCGCTATAATTAATTTCAATTTATTTCTCTAATGTATTTGATAAAAATATTAGTTTACCTTATTATAAATTATAAAATATTATTATTCCAAATATTGAATAACTTTTTTTAAATTAAAAAATAATAATTTTTGAAAATCAATTTAAAACTAAACTTAGAGACGAGATGATAAAGAACGTTTTTAATGTTAAAATGTACAAAACATTTAAATGTTTTTATATTCAATTTAAATTTGAAATTAAAGAAAATAAACTAAATTGTATTAGTAGTTGTAATTTTTTTAATTTAACATTAAAAAATATAAAATAAAAAATTTCACCCTATCTATTATTAAAATGAAAATTTAGTTTACAATTAAAATCATCTATTATCACTATTAATCAAAATATGAAACATCTCTAAAAGATACCAAAAAATAACCTAATGATAATTTTGATGTTATGATATCAAAATTGAATTTTATTTTTTTATATAATATTATAAAATGTTTCAAAATGTATTGTTAATACAGATACCCCATTATAAGGTCATAAAACAACATTTATAAAAATATGACTTTTATGGATAATATTGGGTTTGTTCTTATATTATTCCTATAAAATCAACTAGATTAATACCAAAAATACTTTATTAAATATACAATTCACAAATATCACAAAAAACATTCAATAATAGTAATTAAAATAATTAATTAGAAAAAAAACATGTTTTGAGCATAAAAATTAATTTTTTATAAAAATAATTATCTTTACATTCAATTGGTTTTTATATTAATTTATATTAAATTTAATACAAATGAATTATAAAATATACTTTCATAATTAATTTATTAATATTAATGAATTAAAATTAATGTCTAGGAGATAATTGTGATTTTAAATATTAATATTAATAGTATCCAGTAAAACGTCATTTTTCTTGCAACGCAAGCCATAAAAATTTCATTATTGAGTCTAACTTATATTGACCAATTTTTTACATTGTAAAAACCGATGTACTTATTTTTATTCATTTTTTATTTAAAATTCTAAATTCATTATAAAATTTTAATGAAATAATTGATATTTATAGAAATAAATAAATTTATATTGATGGAAATGTCATCTGACCATTTCGAATAGTAATTGGGCCAATAGAATATTAATCTCCTCTATGAAATTATAAAGGAAATTTATGTATCTTTAAAGTTAAATCATGATATATTTATATCATGGAATACGTAAATAAATGATTTGGAAAGCATAAAATATTTACTAATATTCTGTTCGTCATAAATATTTAATATCGATTTTATAATTAATTTAATGATTTAAACTTTTTTCCCATAAAATCGATTAATAAATTGTTATTTTTTTTGTATTATGATTATAATATTATTTTATGAGTATATAAATTTATTCAAAGTGTTAAAAATTAAGATATAATTTTAAAATAGTAATTTCTCGAACAAATTATTAATTTAATTAAAAATTAAATTACTCATATTAAGTAAAAAAATTATAAAATGGTCTTGATTTGTGATTTATACATGTTTAAATATATTTGGGGTGAATTTTTGGGATTTCTATGAAATAATTGAATTTTCGATGAATAGTAAAATACGTTAATTGTGATATATGTATTATGAGATAAATACACTATTTATTGAGTCATGAATTATATAAAAATAATAATATCAAACATACAATAATTATTTTAATATATTTTATGATAATTATCCATCAATTATTATTCTTTGGGAAAATTAAGAAACTAATGAATACAATAATGAGAAAACATCTATATCCCTCAATATAAATATCACCCCTCCTCACCTCTACTCCCCACACCTCAAATACAATTATCATACTCAATTGTTTTTTCAATTCCCTTAACAATAATCTTCCCCATTCCCAATACATTTTTTTCTCAAAAAAATCCCCTAATCATGGTTCGTAAAGAGGTTCTCAAAGAGGAGAATTCAAGATGAAAAACTTACCATTCATTTTCTTTTATTTTATTTCCAATTCCTTTCATTTCATTATATTATCATAAACTCACTAAATCCCAGTGGATGAAAAAATGTAACTAATATATGCTATAATTTTATTATTTTTTTGTAAATAATTCACCATCATATTAATTTTCCTCTCCCTTTTATTTTAAAAATAAAAAACATTGAACATGATGTGTGAATTTACCAATATTATGGAAAATGTGATTTCAATTTCCATTACCAACATTTAGGATGGTCATAAATCAATTAATATTGTTAATTAATAGTTTATTATATATATTTTATATTATATTATGTTCTTGAACTATTATTTATACATAATATAAACTCATAATACAAAAGTGGTTTATAATGGGAAAAATCACCAAAATAAACCAACAGTCATCACTTATGGTTTATCTAGAGATTCATACAAATAATATATAATATAAATTATATATAAGACCCTTTTAAATTATTTAATTTAATTAATAACATGTAATTTCAATTCTGGATTTTTCCCCCTGTGACATGAAAGTCTATTATAAACTAACCATGGAAGCCATGAAATAATTACACCGGAAAAAATAAATATAAAAAAATTTTAAAAACAAATTAGTTGTAATATGTCAGGAAAATATAATATAAGTAATTATAAATATTAATATGGTTCTTTGATATATTAATTACACTATTTATACATTTATTGAGGAGGTATGAATAGGTTTTAAGTAAGATGAACCCAATGTATGTAATTCTTAACGCAATTCGCATTCTTTGTGTTAGCATTATATTTCATTAATTATATGGTAATATATTGTTATTTATAAGTAATAATTTCTATATTATGTTGAAATATATTTATTTTTAGTATATACAAACATTCCTTTAATTCTAATAATTATCAATTTAATTATATGTTATTTTTAAATGGGTTTTCATTAAAAATAATCATTAAAATTTTTAATTTATATAATTATAAAACAATGTTTTTATAAAATTATTTATTTTTTACTATTCTATTCTATTTCTTGGATATTATTATGATTATGTGTATGAAATATATCTCCCTCTAATGAATTTTTTATGTTTATGTTGGGGGGTGACCATATATTTAATCCAAGCGTTATTATGATGGTAACACTTTTTGGTAACCATGACGGTTATATTATATGGTAGTTGTGATGGCCATATTGTAAAGTACACATGATCTTTTCAAATAATATAGAGGTTTTTATAGTTACATTATTATGAATTTAAATCACTATGACGCCTTAATTGAATTATATTTGTTTTCAACTTTTATAGAAATCTAATATTTTCACAATGTAACTATATGATTCATATAGGTTGGGAAGTGTGTAATTGTGATAACATTTTCCTTGAATATAAGTTTTCATATAAATATAGTTTATCACCTTCTTTTTTATATCCATTACTTTTATTTTTTTCTGATAACTTTTTAGATAATATTTTTTTAAAATTTTTAAGGAAGGGAAAGTAAAAATAAGAAACCAAGAGGAATGTAGTGAAGAATTGTCATGATTAGATTTCATTTTTCTTATTAAAAACATGTTCATTATAAAAAAAATGGATATTTTTTTACTAGTATCAATATTGTATGGTTATGGTTTTATAAGTATGAAGTGTAGTCCAATTTAATAAATCTCTAAACTAAAAATATTTTTGAGAATGTATTGATACAACTTATAATGGAACTTTCTAGATTATATAATATTTAAGGCTGGTTCCTTATATATTTTTAGGGACAACTAAATCTTTTGTTTCACTAAACACAATCTAAGCTGAGTCATTTTATAATATATAATTTTTTAATAATTTAATTTTTCAATATATATATATATATAAATGTATTCCATTGTTTTATTCATTTCTAGGCATGTTGTTGGGTGTTCTACACATCATAAAATATAATGTTCTTACTTTTTAATTTTGTGGTGTTACACATATACCCACCATAATTTAACTAAATCCTTGCAAGTTTAATAGGATATTGGGAAAAGAGGTTCTGATATTTGAAAATTACCTTATTTTAAAACCCACATTGTAAAATAATTTAAAAAATATATTCTTAATAAAAATTAACTATAAGTACAAACGTCTCGTGGAATTATATATTAATAGGGTCATATGTAGGATATCAATTTATTAAAGTAAAAATATGGAATTACATGAACCATTCTGAAAAGTTATAGGTAATGATTAAGGTCACTGATCACAAATAATTGAATGATATATGGAAATTTGATGGCACAAAAACCACAACTCATTTATGATTTAAAAGGCCATAATTTTAATAAAAATTAAGTTATTGGGATAAAATTTTATTATTTAAGATCATTATATTAATGTTGATTTTTTTTATTGACGAATAATATAAGGAAATATACTTACTCAATATGATACAATTTCATATGAAAAATTTCATAATATGGTTTTGATTTGATCAAATTACGGTTCATCCCTTTCTAAATTAAATGGATATCCTAAAATGATCTTATTTATCCTCGACCACTAAAATATAGATTTAATAGATCATAATATGCACGAAATGTTGAAAAGTTTTTTTTAATCCTATAAATTTTTCTAAAAAACAATATATTTAGTACATTTATCTCTAAACCACATAATCAATACATACGTGTGTATCATTGAAATTCATACCTTTAAAATAATGAAATATTAATCAGAACATTATAAAGGCCACTAGTAGGGATTTCACACATATCATCTTTCTTTCATGGGTTCACACTTAATCGCATTGCCATATTTGATGGTTTGTTACCATGAATACATAATGACCTTTTTCTAAAACAATATTAATGGAATTTCCAAAATAAATATGTTTTTTGTCACTAAAATGTGGAAGATCACTATATAACCTTTTAACAAAGGTTTATAATAAAACATATTATTTTTTACAAAGTCTAATAATATTATTTGACTATAATTAAAATTTTAGTAATAATTAGTTTATCCCAAATGATTATCAAAACATTTAAAATTATTCCTATAAAATGTTAATTCTTTATTACTCAAATTTCATTTTCAATAAAACATATACTAAATTAATGGGTTGCATTACCTAAAATTTCTTCAATATATCCTCAACAATTGAAATATCTTATTATATAAAAACTAAAGAATATCATTAATACATTGAACATATTATAAAACTTAATATCATAATCCCGGGATTATATCTATAACTCTTAAGTTAAAGAAGGCATAAAGGCTTCTATGGTAATCCTAAAAAACAATCATAGTGTTATGTTCCTGAATCTAATTTTTCCTAAATCTATTTCAGTATGAAACTACTAAGAATCCTCTAATACCAAATATATTGATCCATCCCCATTAATTCAAAATTGTTTTTTTGATACCATTACATTGACAAAATTAAAATAAATCAAACCATAAAGGACCAATAAGTTTAAAAGGCTTGGTAAAATAAATAGAACATGAGTATTACATTACATTTGGAATACCAAAATTACAACATAATTATTCTTCTAATGGATAACATTATTCCATATAGGATCTACTTCTATATAATTCTGTTTAAACATCTTGGAATCCTTGGAAATAGAAAAAATAAGAGTGACCACAAATTCTCTTAAAGGGTTATGTACGATGAAAAAATATGAATGAATAAGAATAATAAATATAGAATGATAAATAACTGAACAAAAAATTTAGTTCATAAACAAATAATGTTGGATTTTAAGAAAATTATATAATTGTAAATAATGGAACATGATTCAATTAAAATAACTAGATAAGGTGTAACTAACATCACCAAATAGATATCATAACACGCATACCATTAAATCAGTAAACAGATAAGGAAATGATTCCATAGATATTATTAATGTGAATATCCCATTGGTAAAATTGATAAATAAGTATTAAATAAATATAATTCTAAATAATTAGAGTTGATGTTTCCCAAGAACGATATATCATTACTGTATTGATATATCCTCAAGGCAGTTTATAAAATACAGTGTAAAAACCAAACTAATTCCTGTCATGACCTTTCATAAGAAACAAAATTCATGTTCTATTGTCAATAAAATTTAAAATAAGTTGGAAAAAATTTTAATGGATCATCCAAACAAATTTCTACTCCTTGGTATACAAATGCATTATAGGGATTTCATTAAATGGTCCCCAATCTGTGTGGTGAATTCCAAAAGATTGCCAACGAGCCACTACATGTGTGATACATGTTCTTTTATGGTATCCAAGTGTCCTAAGAGAAAATCCTCATGTGCTAAATATATGGGATAATATACTAGTATTGTATAATTTACTATATCTGGTATTATTCGAGAATGTATCTTTTGGCACTATTCATCTGATTTGGTCCATTGGACCACCTGTTTGGGCATGTGGGTCTTAGGGCCTTTAGAACACCAAAGACATTTGGTCCATGGGACCTTTGGTATATAAGGGAAACCAGGAAACCAATTTCCTTCAGTATATAGGGATTTTGGGCCACAAAATTGACTATGAATCTACTAGGGTAGACAAAAAATGAGCAGGCCCAGACAATGATTCAGAGAAAAAAATAAAAAATAACCATAGAAAAGTTAACATGATTTGAATATTTAGAGGGAATAGAAATTCCATTGGGACCATGGAACATGCACCTCTACCTGGGTACATGGTAGTGTAGAGTCTACTTGAGGTGGGAGATAGGATCTTTCATGATTCAGATTCTAGGGAGGGGTTGTTTCATGTGTGTTAGGTTTTGGTCCTTCAAAGATGCGTATAGGGTCATGTATGGTCCCTGTCCCTTAGACCTATGTGTCATGTAAGGGTTCATTTTCAACCCTTAAAATGGTTATTATAAAAAATAAATCAAAATAATAAGTCCTTCAGTCCATTCAGGGGAATTCCCAATGAATTCATCATATATCAAATAATCAATTTAATTCATAAACAATGTTCCTTTTCAAATACATGTATTGAATAAAGGATACAAATTTATCAATATTTACCTAAATAATCATAAAACATTAAATTTAAAAAACTCTTGTAAAAATGGAATATTGTTTATTAAATAATAATATACAGGAATAATGATATAGATATTTAGTGGCGGTTTAATGTTCAATGATTTGAGGAGTTTTAATTTTCAATGGGAATAAAATAATGAATCAAAAAAGTGAAGGTTAATAATATCATTGGAAAAATAAATAATAATACATGAAAATAATTTATAATAGTGGATATAATAAGAAATATACCCACTGTAGGGGGAATATGGGATGTTGTTATTAATAAAATAATGGAATATCCAAAAGACATTCATGAAGAAAATATACTTTTTGAATTGAAAAATATTTTAAAAACAAATTTCCTTGAAAGTAGATTTTCAAAAATAATTAATTATTATTTTGAGAGTTAAAAATACATTTCCATATAATTTTAATAAGGTCAAAAACATTTTTAGAAAATTTTAATTATATATCACTTTGGGACGAAAATGATCTCCGACCGAAGAGAGAAATGGTGTCTGGTTTTCTTAAAAACATATTCTAATTAATTTTATGGAAAAATGAGTGAAATAATGGTGATATTATATAAAAAATATGACAAATAACCAATGGATAATAAAATAAATGTTTTTGTTAAAAAATGTTTAAAAAAATCTCTAATGGATATTCTAGTACCAAAAATCTCAATTAAAATGAGTCTATGATATAAACCGTTTTAATGATAATAACATTGAGGTTAAAATTACTCATTAAACAAAATATGAGAGTCAAATATAAATACATATGAAAATTATAAACTAATAAATATGTATTCAAGTTAATATTACACATAATCTAATAAAATTAATGAAAATGAGTAAGAAATATAAACCAATGAAAGAGAATTGTGTTATAAAATTTATTTACTAGTTAGAAACTTCTTGAACAAATCATAAAAGATAAAATAACTCAAATTGAAAAAAAATGACTTCAATAATGAATATTTTGTTACATTAAATTTTAAATGGGTATTTTATACATCATATTAATGAAAATTGGTGCATAAAATTATAAAATTCCTCAATTAAATGAAATTGAGATAGAATCTCTTTCCTTGTAAATTATTTTGTAAGAGCATCGTTTAACATCTTATATAATGGTTATAAGTGTGTTACGAAATTATAAAAAAAACATACCCATATTTATTATTTTATATATGACTGTATTATAATATCTTATTTCCCTTCTTTTAATTATATTTCATTATTTTTACTATTTACGATATTAACTACTTGGTTTTTTGAGTTTGTTTTGACATTTTATTTTGGTTCATATTACATTGATCATGTTTTAATCATCTCAATTATTTTAAAATGATTAAAATATTATATATATTCATTATATATATATATATTTATTAAAATAAACCCTGAATTTTTTAAATTTAAAATGAAATACATTTTTCAGGGTGAGATAGGTCATACATACACATGAACATTGTTTCTATCTTATTGTCATATTAAAAGAATTAAAATATAATTATATATAATTATATATAATTTATATTATATTATCATATTTATGTCTTATATTTCCAATATTTTTATTAATATCATTGTTAATACATTGCATTTTTAGCATGAACGAATCACATCACTTTGACAAGGCAGTAGTCCATATGTCCATAAATGATGTTATCGTATTCCCAAAAATTGGAATGCATGAATTTACATGATATAAGATAATGAATTAATAATAAATAAATTATATGTTTAATATATATAATACTTAAAATATAAATACATCATTAATCCCAACCTTTAATGATGGAAATATTAGAATGAATGACATTTGTTTCCGAGGCGACAGTCGGTCGTAGACACAAACAGTGATTATGCAACCAATTTGATGGATTTTTTTGTCCAGTGTCGATCATACACCTGATATAAAAATATAAAATTATACTAATTATAATTTCTTTATTTTATAGTAATTAGATAAAAATAATTGATTTTTTGGATAATTAAATGAAACAATAATGATCATCGAATAATATTACCTCTTATTCAGGTAAATCCTTTTTTTATAGAAAATATTTCTCTTCGTAAATTTATTCCCAATGTGAAGATTATAATATTAAGAGAGGGGTAGGTTGATAATATTTTTTCAGGATTTGGGATAATAAAATTCTCTTGAGAGATGTGAATAAGTTATATGTGTGAGTTCCTTTTTAAAGTGGAGGAGTGTAATTATAGTAATGTTTTTGATAGAAGAAATTCCATCAATCTTGTTTCCATGTAATGTGGAAGATATTATTTCCCCCAGTCCATAAAATATATTATATGGTATAAATATGAAAATTAAATAGTTTTTTTACATTTCTCTTTCCCATTTAGGACAATAATTTTAAGGTTTAGCCGCTTGTAAAGTTAGTTTTTCTCTTTTATTCGCTATAATTAATTTTAAATAGTTTCAATTTATATTTTGTCAATTTTTTTACAATAATATTAATTATAAATTATTATACTTCAAAATATTAAATCAGTTTTTAAAAATTCCTTTCAAATTATAGTCATAAATTATTTTAGAAGTAATCACATAAATGGGACGACAAAGCAGGTTTATAAAAGTAAATATATTTAGATGATAGAAATGTTTTTATATCCAATTTGAAATTGGGATTTATTAAAATTGAATAAAATGGATTAAATTATGTATAATTGATAAAATTATAATTTAAATCAAATTAAAATTATAATTTTTCCTTATAAATTATTTTTAAAAAATTAATTTTCAATTAAAATTTAGAATTTATCTATATTGATCAAAAATTCAAATTTCTCAAAAAATAGAAAATATTAAGCCTAATATAATTTTTACATTATGATATCAATTATAATGTTTATTTTATCATACAAAATATATAAAAGTTTCAATAATTTTCTAAAATAGAAGCTCCATTAAAAGGCTATAAAACCGCCTTACAAAAAAATTGCATTTTTTGAATAATATTATGATTATTTTATCTTATATATATATATATGCAATAAATAGAACCAATATAAAAAAATAGATTGAACATATAGTATATAAAATTCATTAAAATAACACAATAAATGTTTTTTAGTAATTACTTTATGTTATTAATATGAACTGTTGTTTTGATCATAAAAATTCATTTTTAAAAGAATATTTGTTTACATTCATTTCGTTTTTATATTCATTTTTAATCACCTAATAACAATAAATTTCAAGAATATATTTTAATAAGTAAAATAATAATATTAATAAAAACTATTTTAATGGATTAGTGGTAATTTCAATTTTAATTGATAATATTAATTATATCTGGTAAAACTAGATCTTGTGTGCAACATAATCCATTGAATAATTTTACTTTTACGTGTTCTGTAAGATAGCCTCAGTGGTCCATGTAGAGCAATATTAATTATATTTTGTTCTATTTTTTGGCAATGTAAGTCCTAGACACTATCAAATCCAGTGTTATTACATTATAACTTCTGGGTTCTCTAAATAAATGGTCAATATATTGATCAATCATTATGGGATCTGACTAGTAGAGTCTTTGAATCAAGGAACAGCATTCTATTACGAGTTATATTATATTCCCCAGACATGTTATTCCATATAATAGTTATATTGGATTATAAAGTCATGGGTTTTTTGAGTCATTGCAAGACATTTCCTTTCATTATTAATGGTGAACTTTTTACACTATATATCTAATACTTTGTGTTTTTATTTTTTAGACAAATAAATGTGATCAATAATTCATACATTCCATCTAATAAAATTATATTCTTATGAGAATAGTAATAATTTTATGTATCTTCATAAAAATGAATTTTCATTTTCTAATATTTTTGCATCGTATAAAATATAAATAATTAGTTTTATGATAATAAAAAATTTATTATCTTCTATTATGGATTTTTATTCTATGTTAGTACTATTTTATATTTCAATAATTGACCATTAAATATTTTAAAATCACTCTCAGTTTCAATTTTATGAAGACACTACTATTTTGAAATCATTCCTTTTTGAATAATCAATACTACTTACTATTCACATTGTTTGGAAATGAAATCCTTATTAGAGTATTGATCCATCATTGCCTTTTTATTACTTTTTCCACAAAAAAAACAAAAATAAATAAATTCTACCAAAACCATTCCATTTTGAATTTATTGTATATTGTTTTTATATTAAGGTTTATCCACAAAGAATAGGCATATAATTTGATTTAATAAAAAAAATTAATATATTTTAATATCCATTTATTCTATATGGGAAGACTTTTAATAAAATTAATTATATAATTATAAAGGAATTCATTTTTTTTATTATTTAACATTATGATATGTATCATTTTTACATTATTCACATATAATGGAATCCCTTTGATAATTTAAGTAATTAGTGCATCACAGAATAATTCTGTACTTTCCTGCAATGTATAATATGAAACCTAGATATGATAATGTTATATTAGATCTGTACTTTTATGTATGAATCAAAGAATTTTTTATGTAAATATTAAAATTATAATAATTTTTATATTTAAAAAAAATGAAAAACTTGAATTTCGTAATGGAATATTTAATTATGTATAGTTTTACAACTATTAGGGGAAACAATTTAATTAAAATGTTCATCATAAGTACAATGATATTATATTTGTCTCTTGGTAATCTTATAGCTTATGGAATCATTCATACCCCTTTTTTGACACAAAAATATCAAATTGATATGTCTCAAAATCCAATGACTGAACTAAATTAATTTTTGTGGTGTTACAATGTCTTCATCTAGTTTATATCATGGATATTTATTATTTGTTATGGGATTTCAATAATATTTAATGTTTTTCATATTATATGTATATATTTATATATATTTTTTTTAATATAAAAATTATTTCTTCTAAATTATTTTAATGATTACGTAATATGAAAGTGGGGAAGTGACTATAAAGAGAAGATTATTTTAGTTGTTTGGGTAATTTATGATTATCATTAAATTTAGTGTAATAAATATCATATTATAGTTAAATTACATTTTTACAAATTTTTATTATTTATTAGGATTTAGAAAATATAGGGGAGTACATTCTCCCCCCATCATTTGGGATTTCAATTTGATTTAAAGGTGGAGGGGATCTTGCATTCATTCTATAAGAATTAATTATCCTTATCACCACTCCCTCCCATTGATAATAAAAATATTCCCCCACATATATTATATATCACCATTACTTATTGTTCTCATTTTTATTATTTTGTTTTGGTTTCAATGGAGCATGGGGTTGTAAAAATATGAGGTATTTTTATATAAAAGAAGCAATTATTTTAATATAGTCTCATTGGTTATAAAATGGATCAATAATTATTTCCAAACCCAATTCAATTTTGAATCTTAAAGATAAAATTGTTTTTTAATACTATATGTTGGATTCATTATTTAAAAACAGCTATATGATAAGCACTCTATCATTGAGTTTAGTAAAATATTTTCTTATCATGACGATTCCTATATAATATAACCTTTATGTGGTTATAATTTTATTATAATGATTATATTGTTTTTTGAACATGATATATTATTGTTTTCTAGGGTTTTCATATATTCAACGTCATAAATTATATTTCTTTCCTAAAAGGTGTATAATACCATTCCATATAGGGTCATTTTATTAGAAATTAATTATTTGTATAATTTATGAAATTGAATTGATTTTTAAATGGATGTTAAATTGATTTAAAATTATTGTCCATAAATTTGGAACTTTATAATAACAATATGAGTTTGATATATTTTCATTGAATATGGCATCTTTTTATGTAAATATATAGGTGATGATTGAGGTAATATTGGTTTCCGGAGAAAATTTAGATGTTTTAGTTATCTTTTTATGATTTATGAAGGCATGTTTTGTGGTGATAGGGTTTGATCTTGTGGGTACGCATGGGAGCCTCTAGTACAAATTAAAATAAAGAGGGTGTGTTCTCCATTTCCTAGAATATATATTGACTAGTGTACCCTAATAATGTTAATGGTATGGCTAAGGGGATTCAACTGATGAGTCTCATAGGATATGTTGAGGTATGTGTTAGTTGGTTCACACTATAGGTTTGTAGGTGGGTTTAAAATGTGATAAAAAAATCTCTAAATCATGCTCATGGTTTTTATCCTATGTGTGTTATATTTAGATTTTGACTATAGTTGTGCTCTGATTTACAGTCTGTGATTTATTTTTGATCTAAATTATTTATGTTTTAAATATTTGGTCCCCTATTAAATTTCATGGTAGTTATCATAATGTTCAAATAAAAAATATTTTCATAAAAATGTAATTTGGTCGGTTTTTTATTTTTATGAAAAAAATAAATGTAATTTTTTAATTATTTTAAAAAATATATGATGTGTTTTTCTTATACAATTATCTACATGTATTATTGATGTCACCCTACTAAACATTATATCATTCCACAAATACACATCATGATGTATTTTTATCCAACTGAGGAATATCATATATATATATATATTACAACATTTAATTTTAATATTTAATGTATATCATAAAAATAAACATTAGAGATCCTTAATGGTTTAGATTAATTGATGATTAAAAATGTAATCATATTAATTCATGATATATATGAAAATAAACCCATAAATATTTTCTCTTATGGGACACTTACTTTAAACTAACAACATAAAAACATTCATCATATCCTAGGTAAAGGAAACCAATGAATGGGTGAGCTTGGATTTTTAGTTTGTGTAAATATATTAAATATCAATAAATAAACATAAGTGAACATTAGATAAAAATAAGTGCATGATAAGATGATAATAACTTTTGATAATCATAAACAATTTTTTTATGATCATTAATCACAAATGTTGCCCTAATTCATTATCATAACAAAATATATAATCCATATGTGTGTGGAATCATCATTAATCAATGACTAAAAATGATAACATATCATAATAATGATACCTGAGTTTTTTATTAATATATGAATATAAATTCATTTCATTATTCATGTATCACTACCAAGACAATCACATTCAATTGAATTCACTTCCCATTCTATCATTTCCTTAGTTTAACTTCACTTTAAATGCATTATTATTATACAACGTCCCATAAATAACTAGTATCACAATATATTGCAATACTTATTATCTTATTGGATATCCATAATTATCTAATGCATTATAGGGATATATAATATTGGAGTTCATAATAATATAATCTATATTAGGCTCACCCGGTGCTATCTGGATGCACCCACCATATAATCTATATCGGTTACAAATATTACCATTAGGGAACACAGAATTAAATTATAATGATCAATTACCATGTGATGAATATAAAATTTTATTTATTTTTTCATCATAAGAAATTAAAAAACACTTTTAACCACATGGGAAATTAACATTATGATATAAAATTTCCCATTTAAATTATAAATAATTTTAAATACAACAAAACCACGAATAATTAAATGAGGATTTTTATTTGGGTAAAAAATTAGTTATTTTAATTAAAAATAAAGATAGAATTAGGGTTATAGTGGTGGGAAATTTTATTTCCATATTAATTAAAATACAATACTCCTTTTACTATTTATAAATAAATTCACACATTCCAAACAAATAATCCCATTCAAAACATTAAAATAATGAAAATATTGACCTTTATAAAATATTCATATCTAATGTAGGAACATTATATATGCATGTATAAGGTATAAAAATCTAACTTGAAGGTAACATTAAAAGATAATAGTATTTATGAAAATACCCTTATCTATTAGGAATTATTTAAATCATAATCCCCATGAAAGAACAACAATAATGAAATCAATAAAATTAATATGAATAAATAATTCTTAATATAAAATTTCAAATAGTTTTTATATACAACTAATAATTTAATCTAGGTTCATAACATCAAAATATAACTCAAATAAAGTAATTGAGATGAATTCTCTTACCAAGAGTTCAATTTAACATGTTCATAATTTATCTTCCTAAATAATAATGTTATATTAACTATTTACTTTCATTAGAACCTCTGTAAATTTAATTAGTAATTATATTTAACTTATTACATTTTATTTTCTAATTACATAATTGTTTATGTTTACTCTTTATGTTTTAATGATATTTGGATTATATATATAAAATAATTTTATTAGATTGAGTATCGGTGAAGGTGGTCATTATTCAACACCATCATAATAGAAATAATGAAATAATTGTGATATATAAATATAAATTATATTTTTCTACCAATCCTAAATAATGGTTTGGAAAATTTTAGTCTATTATGATCATTGAGAAGGAATATCATATGTATGGAAGTGTAAAGATTTCAATTTTCAACAATCATTATGGAAACGAGTCACATAATTTATTATCTTTATAAATTTATAATTATATAATATTAATCCTATTATTTCATTAGGTATACTCATATATATATATATCAGTTTTTTATATTTTGATGAAAAATAAAAATAACATAGCTTCATAGAGGTGTATTCAACACATACATGAACCACATTATAATTTTTTCAATTTAAGAACGTAAATAATATATTATTTTTCTAGAATTAAATTTTTTTTATTAATATATTAATTATTTAATTTATTATAAATTTATAAATTAACATTATCATTACTACGTTCCATTTAATGAATAAATGAAAAATGAATCACATCTCATTGTAAGTCTGTAGTCTACCATACAAAAAAGTAACATTATATTATCAAGAATGGAATTGAAGATAGGTAGGTCTTGGTGATATGATAACACCATATTTATAAATGTGTTAAATATATATATATATATATATATATATATATATATATATCCATCATTAAAAAAATGAGAGGCCATGATGTCCAATGGTATCCATCAGTTTAAAAAATGGTTGTTCGTAGTACACAGAAATGATAATTACATATCCCATTTGATTGAAGATAAGATGGATTATGGTTATACCATAAACATAAAAAATATAATTATATGTGGGATACTGTTTTTATTATATATTATTAATAGAATATTATTTTAAGGATTTTTATGAATAAATAAAATAATCATTCTTTGTAAAGCATGGTACTTCTTCTTTGGAAAACCTCCCAAATTAAAAAGAAAAATCATTTATATAATAGTTTCATGATCAAACTATGGTATATATGTTATTGGTGTGGTTGGTGAAAACATATTTGGACATTTAATGGTTAATTCAGAGGTATTTGAAGGTGTCAATACGAGAGGATAGGGGGTGTCCTTATATATGTGATGTAAGTGTAAGAATTGTGATTTTTTTAAATGTAAAAGGTGTACCCACATTCTTCAGAAGACATTAGGGTCCAAAATGGAGACCTTTGGAGACTTATACATGATAAGGTAAAAATATGTCCATAAAATACATTTTCATTAAATAATGTAATATTCCATTTTATCACTTAACTTTTTTAGTTTAACCATTGATAAAAGCATTTTTACCTTAACCACGATAATTGATTTTTTCAATTATCTCTAATTTTTTGGGTGAAAAGTAAATAAAAATT